>OX419717.1:58565517-59165517 GCA_948474765.1 Patella depressa
AAGAGTAATTATGTAATAAATCACATTTACCTATGTAATAAAACTAGCAAATACAAACAAATGAACTTTATACTGGATGGCAATATTATTGAACTATCCAATGAATAATATAATTTACCTATCTCTTCTACTATTAATATTTTTTTTACTCTGTTATACTTGTAACATCAGCGTTTTCTGTTTTAATTAAACACTGAATATAGGTTAATTGCTATATAGATTATTTTGATTACCAAACTATCACCACGCTGGAATATTTGGTTCAATGAGTTTTATGCCTGATGTTAGAAAACAGGTTGACTTTTCCCCCAAATGAGCTATGTTTATGCTGATAAACTTTTTAGATATAATTTTGATGATAAAACAACTAAAGCAAGAACAAAACTACCGATTTAAAGAAGCTTTTTAGAATCTCAGCTACAACAATTTATACGTCCATTTATCTGTTCTTTCACCAATAATGACAGACTGACTCATATAAACCTTTATTGCTTCGTGGGCGCTGAAAAGTGCTTGGGGTTTTGCTAGCATTGATCATTGATTGTAGATAAATTTGTGCCAAGTGCAGCATAAAAATTTGGTAGCGCTGATCAATTATGCAATGTGAGGTCAGACTTGTTGCGGCTGGATAATGTAATGTAAGAATGATAGCGATCTGTATCGCGGTGCTGATAAAACTTCTATCTTTCCATTGATTTTTTAATAATTTTAAATCGCATCCAGGGTCAACAGACAATCATCTTAGCGAAAAACATGTTGAGTGTAATGGTGCTCATGATTATATTTAAAGATTGAAAGTGTGAAGAGAGTATCTCATACCAGAGCATGTAGTTATTTCTTTTCTTTCTAACATTATAAACCCTAGTTTAAATTAAAGAATAAAAGTATAGTTTCAAGGTTTTAATGGCAGTCAATCACACCTATGTCTTACACTTTTACTCATTAGAAAAAATGTATTATATTAAACTGAATTTGAAGTTTCATGGCTGCCAAACATGAAGTACAATTGAAGAATGGTCAAATTTTTTTGAGTTGTGTGAAAATATACCTTAATACACACAATTTTAGGCATTCAGATTGGTTGATATATCTGATATATCTAGCCCTGGGTTTCCATGATCACCTGAACAACTGGACACAATTCCAGTTCCACACAACCCTTGTTGACAATAATAGCTTAAAATGGCACACATCTAAGATTGGAATTAAAACTTGAAATTGACAATTTCAAAGGATTTTATTTCTTGATTTGTTTTGTGGAATGACAATCTGTCTTCATTCAAAATATTAAATCTGTAGATAAATATAAACAATTGTTCCAAAATTAATACTAACATTAGACCAACCCAATTCAATATTTATTTTGACCTATATCAAAGTGGTTTTGTCTTTAAACCATTTCTGAAGAAAGTGTAAGTTCAACAAAGTCGTAATGAAGAGAAATTGTAAAATTCTGAAGCAATAATTAGTGTACCAATGAACAGAAAAGCCAGGAATGAAGTATTAAACCACCCATATGACTCTTTTCTTTTCATATTGTTATAATCATAACCCAATAGAAATTACATGACATATAAAGTCCCAACTTATCCTTTATAATATATGTCACAATAAACAACCACTAACAAACATATTATTGCTTTCTTCAATTGAAAATATAAAGCAACAGGATTTCATGAAATCAGGTATTAAAATAACTATGATTGACAAAAGACATCCTAGCAACACAAAACTATATTGGCTGAATGCAGTAGAATTTATAATGTGTGATTATATCTGAACCCGGACTCAAGTGAATAATGTGATTTATACAAATGCAGAATAAGAATTAAAGGAAATATTGTATCAATTTATATTTATGCAGCATCAAACAAGTTTCTCAATCATTTGGCAATGTGTTTGTCAGAGAACACTTGAAGCAGGTGGCCATATATGACATATAATTATATTCTAACAATGTTTTATCGGCAAATTTCACAGGAGAGTTATTTTAATTTGTGGCCTTCTACAGGCCTTTCTTAAATATGCTGTTTTATTAAATCTTTTTTCAGTCACCATTTTCAAGTATAACTGACAAACAACCTGTATTCGGGTGTTTTGACGTAATACATAATATCTTTAAACGATACCATTCATTAATTGCCAAAATATACACATTTTTCTAGTCTAGTATTGAAAGATTATCCATAATTATAATTAGCTCATTCCTACTTTAACCAGATACTAGGGATTTTTTTTTTTCGCTTTTGCAACTAAATCCAAATTAATTTTGAATAAGACTTCAATTCTACAAAAATTCACAACATATTAGTAAACATGTCATATTGTATTATAATTTAGCAAAAACTCCATTTTCTACAGCAAATAGATTAATGAGATATAAATTGCTACACCACCTCTAATTGATCAAAAAATAGTTTTTTTTCAGAAAATCACGGCTTCAGTGAAAGAAGTCATCATTAAGTTTATAATTTTCTTATCAAATAAATTGTATTATTTATTTGAATGCTTCATATTTGTTGACAATATTACTCATGAGAGCTAGCTTTCTTCAATTTTGTTCGTTTATTATTAATCACCAGCCTTGATAACTATATATCCTTTCAAAAATTGTCTCTCTGTCCATTTTTCCACTTGTCTAATTACAGTTATAATCAATCAATGACTAATTAGCTAGGTCTTTAATTAGTGCTAGAGTCCCCTTCCAAAAATAGTTTATTAAGAAACTCTGTCAATACAATCAATGAACAATTACCTTCTTTAAGGCATATATAGAAATAAATATAAAAGAAAATTGATTTCATTAATGGAAAATAAACAGCCGATGTATTTCTTCATATTTCTAGAAAATGAGTGAATATTTGTACATCTCAGAAAGGGTTATTGCAGCATCTAGCGTCGATAATTAATTAAATCTCAATGATACAGCTATGACTTTATGTTTTTAACCCGAAAGTGTATATCTACCTGTTTATATTATTTAACCTTTCAGAATAATTGTGCAAAAAACACATTTTACAAACCTTCATTTGGACATAGACAGGAATTTAAGACATACACTGCAAAACAGTCAGAACAGCTACATTTGAAAGCATATTCAAAGAGTAAGTGAAGAAGAACCGCACAACACGCAAAACAAAACCAACAAGACAAACCACACGGACATTGCAAGAAATAAACAACAAACATCAAATCAGACGATTGGATACAGGGGCCAGTCATAAGAAGACTTAATTAGATATGAAATGAAGTGAAACGTCCTACTTTTCTGCACCAACCAGAAGGTTCTTTTACGTGCATACAAATGTGAACATGGAAACTCTGTACTGCACCATTGATAAGGGCAAATGTGATAATCTCAATGGAAGTGTGTCAGGAGTTCCTGCACCCTGTGACAGTAAGGCAGTAGGAATCAAAAATATATATAAAAACATGTAAAAACTGTAGTCTTATAGATAGAAAACTTAGCAAAATGACTATGGGCCTGCATCAGTGTAGTTGTAGCTGGAAAGGGGCGCAATCACGCTTCTTAACAGACACTGTGATTGCATATGCTGTCAAAATACTGCCAACGCCATGCTGTTTTTTGGAGGGGCGGAGGGAAGCTTCGAAACAATAAATGGAAAAGGGAAAATCCAATTAATGCATTATGCAAGAGCAGGTCTTTCTTTAGGCCTGAAATGTTTTCTAAAGTATTAATTAGACATCAATTAACTGATCCAAGCCTTAATCAACTCTCGATGGCATCAGATTTCTCCGATATTAAATAGATTACAACGGTTCAGCGATACCTTGATTTAATCAAACATGGAGGAACAAGACTTTGCTTCGATCAACCAGTACGATGGTTGAAATTATTGCACATGTCTGTCAAAACTTCAAAGGCTAATATCTTCGCTTGCAAAAGAGTAATTTGAATGAAATTCTCAACACATCAGAAACTGATCAAGGTAGAAAGCTGAAGCCTATCGCGTGTAATACATCAGAAAGTAATAGCATCTTGACACATCATATTAGAAAACTAAATCATCTCAACAAATCAGTGATGTCAGAAACTGGAGCATCCTTACAGTGTAATTAAGCTAGAGCATCACAGCAGACACACCAGAACCTCATAAAACTAGAGCATCTTAACACAGAACCTCTTAAAGCTATAGTATCTATCTCAATACAGAATATCATAACACTGGAACATCTTCACACAACAGACCACCAATTTGTGGGAAAAGTGTGGGGAACATTGATCGTCTGGTAGAGACATAGAAAGCTCTATTATATAGACCACAGTTTTATAAACAGGAATACATATGTGATCCGTGACAGCAAAATGAGTCAATAATAATATATGAACAAATATGTTAAAATTGGCCAACAATATAAAATTTAGTGTGCTTTAATTTGTCAAATCTAAACTTATACCTTTTGTGTTACATCATTAAAAAGATATTTTCAGCCTTTTTTATTATTTTTGTTCATATTGTAAAAGACTTGGAGCTTCCGACTCACTTTGCTGGCACAGGTCACATATATGTTCTTGTACACAGGTTTATCTTGTTGATTTTGGTTTTGCGTGTAGTGCGGTCCCCCTGCACTTAATATAAGAATCATGTGAGGTACTCAACGATTGGATCATTCAAGTAATTGTTACAATTTAGGGTAGTATAAATATCAAATGGATTATATAATAGATTCTATAAGAAGGAGTGAAACATTTTAAAGATCAAATCGATCATAGATTCTTAAGATTTACAATTGAAGAAATTGTCATTATTACTTTAGGGCTATAATGACTTATGAACCACTATCTTTCAAGAGATGTATCATGATTCAAGCAATTTGTGTATTGAATCTGGAGATGCTGAAACAATTTTTCATGATATGTTTTATTCTTTTAAAAATATGACCTTTGGATCATGTACCAGGCTTTAGTTGAAATAACAACACCGCATTGGAACGTTTACTTTGAATAGCCCAACTGTTGGCACTTGTGTCTTCCTTTAGTTCTGTACATTCGAGTTGTTAACATTTCGATAACTCCCCATGGAGTAAACTACTGTCTTTTGAACATTATATATTATAGGATATTATCGATATGAAAAACTTTCCAGTCAAATACAAATCATAAGTTTGGAAAACCTGTGGGTTTTATAAAGTGACCCAACAAAAAGCTGTTTATAGAATATGTAAAGCTGTTCTAAACTATTGATATAATGTGACAAATCTGACCACTCCCATGACATGGCACCATAACTCAAAGTAGATCTGTATTGTCTGCTACAGTCAACATTGTAACCTTGTTATGAATCAGGATTTGAATCGCATCTCAACATATGAATCGAAATACGCATGGAATCGTGACTGCAGTTGAGACAGCTTAGCACTAATCACTGTATGCCTGAAACAGTAATCTACTCTTACATTCAATGTTATAATATACTTTCACAGCAACCAATTCACAGATATACACAATTTATAAAGAACTATTGTTGTGCCAGTATGATCTTAACTTTTAAACATGGATCTCGATTATTAATTTGATTCTGAATATTCAGTCCTGTACATGTACTTAAGTGAATCTATCTGATTACAGCTCAAGTTAATATTCTATAGGATATTCCTTGATGAATATCATTAATGACCTTAATACATGTAGAATATATATTGATCCCTTCCAACATAATCATATTGCACAAATTATTACCTCATTCTTGCGGTATATATATATTCTTCTATTCAATGAAACTCTAAATGAAATACCTCTGTTAATAAGGATATGGGAGCACAATTGTTTTTTGAAAGGAAAACGTAATTACAAATGTAGTTTAATAAAACAAAATTCCTAGATATATGGTAACATGTTGTAATCTGGTACTAAACATACATAGATATATCTAGTTTTTCAGAATTATTATCATTCTATTTTGGAAATAATTACTGTCACATATTATTGATAATGAATATGAACTGACTTGTCTGTCAATATGAGAGAAAAATAGGCCTCCATATAATATTTAACTAAAATGGACTTTCCTTTGTTAACCTTCGTCTTGCAAGTGATTATATGACGTGAAGCTGGCAAATTAATTAGTCTTTACTAATCAGTGGGATTATCTGCCAGCCTGATGCAAAAATCTAATTAGGTTATTAATTGATCGTGCCTGAAACTGAAAGAAATTTCCATAATTAGTAGAAGTAGGGTAGCCGATACATGATTCATCAGTTAATGAACATTTTATAATGAAATATAAGAGAGAAGAAGAAAGGAAAATCTATCATTGATCAGACTGTCAGAGCAATTAACTAGAAATGGATCTAATATTTGTCTCTATCTCATATTAAAGGAGTTAAATAAAGTCTTTGTTTACATCACATACACAACAGCCTAGATTTCTAGCTCTTTTTCTGGGACACAATTATTCACAGAAGAAAATATTCACATTTCTTATCCAATAATATATATTCTACAAGAAACTATGTGTATATGTATATGTATTTATGAAAGAATTATCTAACTATTTGTCCGATAGTTGGCCTTCAATAACTACTGTATTCAACTAATGGTTTAGTCTTCAAGAATAAGTTAACTATTCCACCAATGGATAGCTTTCAAGAATAAGCTAAATATTCCTGTGAAGGTTAACCTAACAGACTTGGCCTTCCATTCCACTTATTGTTAACTTAACTATTCCACTGATGGTTAGCCTAACAGACTTAGCCTTCCATTCCGCTTATTGTTATTGTCTTCAAGATTTAGCTAGCCAAGTTAGCCTGCTAACATTAGACAGCATTTCCCTTACTGGTTAGATTTCAAGAACCAGCTAAATATTTCAACATGCAACATTCCGCTAACAACTCTTACTAATGTTTAGCTTTAAAGATTCTGCAATCTATTCTATGAGGACCATAAAGTTCAATAATTTAGCCAACCATTCCAAGAATTCTAGTCTTTAAGCTAACGTGTTTCAAGTATTAACTACCGTTTCCACAAACTTTTACATAAGAAATGTTACAAAACAAATACACCTACCTATAATTCTGTCAATATCCATAATTACATTGTGATAAAATCATACAAGATTATAAATTTACCATGATAGTTTTGACTAGTGGGTAAAATGTTCTATTTCAATTATCTTTAGTACATCTATATAATATCATATCTAAAGATTAATTATGACTAAAAATGAAGTTGTATGAATGATCTCAGATGAAATAGACATTGTCCATGAAAATATACAAAACCAATTAATAATACAACATTTAACAATTTCAACAGGTCTAGAAATAATACAACTGTAAAATGGTCTTTAAAATGACATAGTCCAATAACTGTCTCATTTGATTTCAAACTTGAAGGATAATTAAATCTTCAGCTTAGCAGGTATTCATTTTCATATCTTATTCAAATCCATTATTAATTGGGCAGACTATTAAACTATATTTGATCTTGGATATAAAACTTTTCGACCCACCCTAGAATAGTTTGTTAAGAGGTTGACATAGCTCTTTCCCACCAATTTATAACTGTTTTATGATTTACA
This sequence comes from Patella depressa, assembly GCA_948474765.1. Taxonomy (NCBI): domain Eukaryota; kingdom Metazoa; phylum Mollusca; class Gastropoda; family Patellidae; genus Patella; species Patella depressa. The sequence goes on from OX419717.1 coordinate 58,573,059, forward strand.
AGATTGTAATATCTTATTACATTTCACTTGATAACAGTCTAATTGATAATATATATTTTCTACAATAAGTCAATAATAAACTTCTTCTGCCTTCTACTCATGTAAAATCTATTTCTAAATGAATCCTTAAACTAGACTTCAGTATTATTAATTTATGCTCATTAAATAAATTTATGAAACTTTTAGGGATTTATAAATTGTAAATTAAGCTCCACTTAAAAATTATGATCAATAAATAATCAATAAATTATATTACCTTTCATAATTTATTGTATGCCTACATTTCTGTATATCCTATACAATATGTGTGCATTGTTAATGGACTGCATAAAAATATATGTTTTCAGATCTGGCAAGTGGCAGACACAACAGATTGTTAGTTTTGTAAACAACTCAAAAGAGAAGTGATATCATGTGTTCCAGAAAGAGTATGTAGACCCTGGCCAGTATGATACCCACCACTGTGTATTGAACTATCACAGTGGCTGTATCTTTTCCCCACCCCACTGTAAGTATGGTATTTCTGGATACATAATCATACGTCGGATACCTACCATAAGCTAATTAATTAATGTTTAAGTTCATATGTAAAATTTACATCGGTGATCTATATCAGGTCTCTATATTTTACTGGAATACAGTCATAAATCATTACTAATAAGGCAGATAGCTTCTATCATTCTAATTATCTCCCTTACTGACTTCCATTGATTTTTGGTAACACAGAGCAGACCAATTATACTGGTAATTTACAAATACAATCACTTAATTTATACAACACAACAGCAGGGGGCGAATACATTCTAATCCCACAGTCATAATATAAGACAGTCATCTTCTAAGTAGAAAAAAATGGGTGGAAACAGGAATGTTGCATGTAATGTGTGAAAGGTACAACCTGTTGTGTTTAAATTTCCTATAATTATAAATTCAGACAATTCAACATCTACTACATGTACTACATGTACATGATTAACCATGGTCTTTAATATCAATACATACTAAATATTATAATTTATACATATTCAACAGATTTCTTGACCTCAAAGTAATTTCTCGAAATTAATGAGGTGGAAACAAATGGTGGAAAATAGCATTAACTATCTACTATTAATGTAAAAATTTCACACAGATGAATTAATTGTGGTCTTTTGTACTCGTGGATCTATTATCATTGCTCGACCTCTGCTTGAGGAGATCTTCTAACCCTCTATTGTTTAAAGCCACTCACAGTAAAAATGGCTGTTTGTATGAACAATAATGGTCGCCCATGATAAAATATTGACTTTCAGATTAATCTAATTACTGTAAATAAAACCCCAGAATAATGAAAAGTTTGAACCCTCTGTGTAACTGACGGTGAAATGCCTATCTTAAATTAACAATGATAAAAGCCATATGAATATTCAAATGTCTTTGAATAATACAACAATACTTTAATTTCAATTGTAAACTTGAAACTTTCAAAATTAATGTTTTTTTCTGCATTGAAACACATTGTTTTAAGAACAAAGCAACATTTATTAACATCATAAACGTAAATTTACCTTTCAACTTTAAAAAACCCCCAGAAAACTTTTAATATAATTACCCCAATTAGACTAAACAAAATTAATGTACAATCTAAAAAAATACTGTTTGTATGTATTGTCACGAAATACTAATAAATATCTGGCACCTTTTTGATGTTTTAAATGATATTAATTAAATGTAGGGATGTTATTAAAAATATCTAAATGAATGTAAAATCAATAAATTCTAACGATGATAAAATGTGCTTCATGAAACAATCATTTTTAATATGTTATCATTTATAACATAAAAACACCTCAGGATCAAATTAAACTAATGATAATAAAGCAATTATGTTTAATATGAATTCAAAGAATGTTTAATAATGACATTTGAATGTTATATGTAGATGCTATTAATGCCTCATACAAAGTGAAAACAATCTCTATTCACTCTATATTCCTCTGATGATTAATATATTCTAAAACAGAATACTATCTGAATTAAAACAATATTTTATTAACCCTATATTAAAAGGTACTCTTATTTCACTGTAAGTATATACACTATGAAAAGAACATATGTTGAACTTCACACTAATCTGACTAGGTACATGTAACTAGAAAAGCCTATAGATAGCTATTGACCAGTTACTGATGATAGGCTTGACTACTGTCTCACACTAAACACTACATGAAACATTAAACCAATAGATGTCCCTTCCCCATACACACACTACATAATTTATTTTATATTAGAACAAAACAATTTACCTGTTGATGTCAGTTGACAATCTAAAACAATTACCATAGTTTAACTTTTAACACTGCCAAACTTTATGTCATGTGTCGTCAGTTCAACAAAAAACTGGTACAAATGTGACACTGTTAGTTTCTTGTCATTTCCAATGTATTGTCTTCAGCACAAGTCATTAGGCACGCTGGTGGCTTAACAAGTTTTTCACCTGTCGATTAGATGAGCCAATTTTACATACCTTTAGCTATGAATTTGAACTTAGATGATAAGACAGCTTAAGGGCTGACCTAGTTTAAAGCTTGATTTTCTTTATCAAAGTTATTAACTCATTTTAACCAAACAAGGGTGATATTAAGTTTAGTTTGTTATTCAGGTGATAAATTAATGTGCTATTACCTCATGTCACTCGCTGATCACTTGAACACTATTGTTGACATAGCCATATTACACAACACTCTTATCAACTTTATTTCAACCATTATAGATTATAACCAGGTAAATATACATATCCTCAACACAAATTTTAATTACCTTTTATGTACCTTTGGTAAAAATCAATGTTTGGGGGGATTTTTAAAAACAAACAATGGTTATTATGGTTTCCATCAATATTTCATACAGCAAAACTGGATAGCTATAGATATTTCAAAGGGATCCCTAATCGTTGATTTGTCTTTTTCTGATTAGATTTTAATATAAGTTATATGTATACTGAAGATGTATCGATTATATTAGGTCTCAACTTAACATTAATTAAAAGGAAGTACAATCAATTTAATTACCTGTTGAAGGTATCTTTTTAGTATAAATTCTTGGTGACAAGAAACCTGAATTCCAATGGAGACAAGTTCAGGAGATAAGTTGCCTACTGTTGGGCACCTTACATTTGCCACTAATGAAATGATTAATTATAGTGGATAAGACGGGGTTCGCAGATAAAGAGTATAATAGAAGTGACCAAGATAAAGACAAGCCATTCACATTACAAACAATGGCCCATAATTACCAGCCAACCAGAGAGGAGTACTGATTATCAGTGGCGCAAACACCTTTTGATTGTGAGGCACCTTGTAAACGATGGGAGATTTCCTTACTTATGTATCATAAAGCTTAGGTTAATCATATATTTATCACATTTGTTACACACTGCCATTCCCCCTTCGTTTTCACATGCAAATAATATGAATAGCGTTTGTGACTAAGAGTATTAACACTAAAGCCTCATCGAGAAATGAAATTTTTACTTCTTCTGGCTTGATGAAAAGATGGAGCAAATTGGCTAATATTGGATGGCTGGGCCATAAGAGTTCTTGTTAACAGGCGAAAATGAACGTCTTCGTTGAATTGATTTTCTTGGACTAATGACCTCATTCTTTATGCGCTGAAAATATTTCAGAGAATTAATCACAATTTTGTTTCTATCGTATGTGAATAACAAAGTTTGCCTTCTTATTGTCAGTTAGGAAATGGATTGACTCTGAAATTACAGTCTTTCTCATCAATATTTTCAGCTAGAGGTAATTCCCAATACTTTATTATTAAGGATGAGAATTAATAACTTTTCTTTTTTATATTGGTCCTCTTGACAAACAAGAAGTTCACTGATGTCCGTAAACACCACTGATTGATTGTTTTAAATCAGCCAACATGTTTCATATCAATTATCAAACCTTCCAATTATTTTCTAGTAGAAGAAATAAGAATGCTTTTTACAGATAGTGTTAACTTGCTTTAATCTTGAAATACAGTCTACTGTCATTAAATTTGGTTTTTATATTGTATTTCACAACACCTACATTTGTCAAATAAGATTACTAGCAGAATCAGAGTTACATCAGATAACCAGTCAAGTAACTTGCATGAGAATTTTAAGGTAATGTTTTAGATGTAAGTATAATTGCCATTATGAGGTAAATATTTTATCTGGAAAAAAGGTACCACGGGAAAATCAAGCATGCAGACATTCTCATATGCACCTCATGATCAGTCCTCCAATGCACATTATAAAATCTCATACGACTGGAAGATATCTGACAATTTCTTAATTAGACTTGAAGTTTCTTGTTATTCATATCTATCAAGAAATTTATGACAGGTCATTAAACAGCAGTTTAAATCCAGGGTTTGCTAAAAGACAAAAGTTTCCGATCACCCTCCAGCTATACAACACATTAGTTTATCATCAACAAAATGACTCTTTCAATACCTTTTTCATTCCATCCCATGGGTGCTGCTTTGGGAAAGCATATACCTGTCAACACACAGAAACAAAAGAGATTCATTTTTTGGTTACTTGATAATCGGACATACAAGTAAAATATAAAACTTTTGTCTAAGTGGATTGTTGCTCATCTTTCATGAACACCTTTAATTCCATTGTAAATAGAATTTCATGTACTAACTCAACAATGTTTTATCGAAGTGTCTTTTTAAATACGAATCCAACAAATGAGTAAGTATATACAGAGGCGTTAAAAAGAAGTATTTTCAGCATAAATTGAATTAAACAAATTCTTAATGTAAAATAAAAATTAGTACCAACAATATATATAATTATGTATATTAAAATACTAAATATCTTTGAGCAACTGACGAAAACAATAACTTTTTATGTGAAATGTGATTGATTTTCAAATAGTTAATTTATTAATTCATAATACACAATTCCAGAATATAGTTCCATAAAATGCTACTTAGTAGTATTTTTCTTTAATCGCAAATTTTCTGAATAAGATGTTTCTCCTCCAGGCGAGGTTGCACAGGCGACCCTACTCCATGTCAGTTGACTCAATGACAGGCCCTATGATAAAGCGCGCACATGCCAACCATTCAGCCATCTAACTCCCCAAATTATAAGTTACTCTGGGAGTCACAGTAGATCAGTGAGTAAAACACTGACTCGCTAACCTGGTGGTCATATGTCCGATCCCCATGTTCATAGGGATTGTCTGGCGTGGTTCCCCCTTGTTAGTGGTGCAGGACTGAGGCCTGACACGTTTCACTGTATAGTCGTTTGGATGGGATGGAAATCTGAGGTCCGGTGTACACATTGGTGTGCACATAAAAGAAATCTTGACAGTTGGAATTTGATATGAGTGTAGGTCATTACCCTCAGAGCATACTGTATGGTGTATGCCTGTCTCTTATTAGCCCAATGGGTGCAGAACAGTAAGAAGTTAAACTCAATTTCATTTCATTTCGTAAATTACTTGCACATTTATTTTATCATTGAGCATTCAAATTGTTTATCATTTTGCAGAATCCAGCCATAAAAACACTAATTATTGAAGCTGGTCAAGGTACTGATGTAATAAAACTATACACCAAGTATATTTCATCACTCTCCCTTAATTAGAAGCAGAATTATTGTGTTCTAAAGCATCAAAAAATCAAATTGCTCATCTCTGCTTAGGTTAAGAGGAAAATGCTCATTATTGATCAAAACATTCACCGAACAAAAATCAACAGCAATTCTTGAACATTCTATCTCAATTATTGTTTTCGTGTTCCAAAAGGTGTGATATAGAGACGGAGAGCTGCATAACCAATGCAGAAAATGCTTATAATGGAACACTGTAATGAACATCTACGCCAAGTTTAACCCCACGATAAGCAGAAAATGCACATCATCAAAGTCACCTAATGAACATTCTAACTAATGGAAGCAGGGTTATTGTGTCCCAAAAAGTGGGGAGGACCGGCAGTTACACCGACAGATGAATTAACCCATTTTAACAGTTCCCTGCCTTCTATGAAAGGCAGAGTTAAACACAACACACTGAAACAGAAAGCACACTAAAGCATTTCAACAGTCAATATATCTAATCAATGCCCATTTCATGGAAAGATCTGTTTCACCATATCGAATGTGATTGAAACTTTTATTATTTCACAAAATTTGATAAAGTTGCATGTTAAAATCCGAGCAGCAACTATAAGAGGCACTGTCATCCTTGCTGGAATGACATTTTATTTTTTAATGTAATTCCTATCATATGGGTCCATTTTTTTTAAAATTAAAAACTTGAGTAAATCTACTGTTGATATAATAAGAAATAACCCAGAGAAGATGTAGCTAGAAATCTAAAATGTTTGGCAAACTGAAGTCTATAACATTCCACTTCCACCTTCCAGACAACATAACCCATTCTCAAGTATCTCCCTATTTATATCAATTGTTTACTATTGATCAACATATGGCATAATCTTTTTATCAGAAAATCAATGTATAATCCTTTAATATATATTTTTCATTTTTAAAACTTTAATTTTTAATTTAAAATGTACATGTATTATGTAAGACCGAAATCTATCTATTGCAGGTCTTTTTTTAGCTTCAAATGTTAATCAAACTATTATTTAGATATTTATTCTCATACTTGGCCTATGATCAACTTTCTAGACTATCAGATGGCTGAGATTTAAAATAGAGTTTAAAATTAAATGATTAAATGGATAATCAGTGTCATTTGACTGAATTTTTCAAAATATTCCCTCTTTATTATCTATTTTTTAACTATTATAGCTAAAATTGTCAACTCTTTATCTAAATTTTACATAATGCATCTTTAACTTTAAGCATATAATGATTTTACAATTCCTTCAGTGTTATGTACTTGTTGATGCATATTATTACCAGTAAGAATTAGACTTACTGTTCCTTGAATTTTTAGAATATTAATTGATTAAAGCAATGTTTGTCATAATCTTACCTCACATCTACATATCTGTTAATAAATATTTTTGAATGTCAAACTCATTTTCCACTAAGAAGTTTTCTATTGTTATTACCAAGCTGTTATCGTTCTCTACTTAGAAAATTTCACAGCAGAACAATTAAGATCGATACTTTTTTCCCCATAATAATAAATATACTGTGTATTGATTACCACTCAATGTTAGCGTGATTAAATATGCAAATTTTTCATGTCGTAGCGTGGCTGTTGATTATAGGGGGTTCCCAGCTGTGACAAAGAATGTGTTTAGTGTATAATATCAATTCTTAAGCTTCATAATCCTCCATTGTCTATAAAACCATATGTTATAATACCAGCTAGAAATTCTCAAATATAACAACATATTTTTCCAATAACTGCCAACCAACTTCTTATTGGGCATAATCAAAACACAGCCTGAACTGAGTCAATTGGTCCCTCTGTTTTCAACTTCTTCCTCATACAAATATCATTAGCCGCAGCGTAAATGAATCTGCGATTCATTTTCAATGGCTGCACATGACACTGTATTGATTACAAGACAGAATGCAATTGCTATGAAAACACTGCAAATATCAAATCCAGGGATGGAACAATTGGCTCTAAATTTGTGGAATTCAAGAAATCTGACTAAATGTCACTTTACAAACAATACAGGTTTAATTATAGCCAGGATTTGTCTTCATTCCTTCTATTTTCCACTTTACCATTTGTTGATTCTATGAGAGCTACACATATTTTCCCACTATTTCAGGACAAAAAATTACTCTAAATAAGAAGACGGACACTTGATATGAATGTCAGAATTTATGACATGTCTCTGTATTTTTTCAGAACCGGAAAAAGATATTAAAAAAATTCCTTTTTTTAGAGAGAAAAGAATAACATAAATATTTAACAAAAACTGAAATATTACTATCTAAATTGCTAATGATAGGAGAGACATTATTTCATATACATGTTGCAATACGGTAAACAGTCAAATGGAATTGAAGTAGATTTTAAGAATAAAATCATCATTATATTTTTAATACAAAAGCCGTACTTTAAAGTACTATAATCTATTTTGAGATCAGTAAAAGGAAATCTTTTAATTATCATCATTATTTAGCATTAACAGTTACCACGGTAATCTTATTTTTCATACAAAAAGTTAACAATGGCAATAATAATACCATACTTCATTACTTTTCGTTGAATAGAAAAAAGCCTGGAGGGTAAATGAAATATTAGATATCTGATGAATTTAACCAAGAAAAGTTATAATTTAGTTAATGAAGCTCTAAAATTAGTGAATAAATATTGAAGGCCAGCTGTTACATCCAACAAGTTTAATCATAATAACAAGAGAATTTAAATATGGTTAACTGAGATGTCACCATGGTCAAATCTCTGTACTATTTTTTAACTAATCTTTTAAAACTTAATTCTATCATAAACTACATGCGGTGTACAGTTACTTGTGTCTATACATCTCAAAATCATTAGTTCACTAAACATATGTTTGATTTTTTTAAATTTCTTCCCCAGCAGCTGTTTTCTCTGGAGTAAGCAATACAGAAATAAGAAATTGGGATTTCCAAAACCCTTTTTCAAACAGTGTGATGAAAATCCTTCCAATCTCAAAGAAGTACCACCAAGTGTATCCGGCCTTAAAAATACATAACACCCATAAACAGTGGTTCAATAATTATTTATCCTGTTATGTGCAATGATTTGAACCCACAACATTAAAGGACAACCTCAAGTAAATGGGTTCAGTACAAACGTGCCCCCATCATTATGCCAGAGATTATCTGTGTCATTTTCAAAAAACATTTCACCTTTCAATATTTGTAATCAATTTACATAATTAAGCTTATTACTCACATTTATGTATTTTTTTAATATGTTTATTGTAAAAAGGGGTTGCCATTCAAGATATGCCCACATTTTTTGGCAAGAGATGGACAGAGCACGAACTGGAACAATAGTGTGATCATTTGTACAATCAGAGCCATAATCCTGGAAGATATGGTCCGATATGCACGAATATCAACAAGAAAGAAGATCTTTGGGTTATAAGCACACATTTCAAGTTTCATTAATATCAGATAAAAATTGTGACTTCTAGAGGGTCCACAACCTTGGTATTACATACTTTTACATGAATTGTGTACAAAAAGTGACCACAAAATTGGAAATCTACCATCATTAAGGTGTAACAGTGATATATTTAAAAGGTTTTTAAAATTGAATAAAATTAGTGACCTCTAAAGGTTACACAAGCTAAAATCGTGATTTTTTTTCGTACAATCAGGGGCCATAATCCAGGAAGTTACAGATGGCTATACGCAAAATATTGAAAGAATCCGAGATCTTTGTGATATAAACATAAATTTAAAGTTTCATCAAAATTGGATTAAAAGTGTGAACGCTAGAGGGTCCATAACCTTAATATACTATACTTTTTACTTGTATGAGGAGCGGCCATTTTGTCGGGAAGTTTTAGACTGATTTTCATGAAATTCGATCTCAATTGTCACTAAGGTGTAACAGTGATATAATCAAACATTTTTTAAAAATCAGATAAAAATTGTGACCTCCAGGGGGACCATCTAAAAGCGTGATTTTTCGGACCATAATACAAGAAGTTGCAGTCCATATGTGCAAATATCGAAAGAAACTGAGATGTTATATACATACATTTCAAAATACATCTAAATCGGATAAAAATGTTGACTTACAGTTACGATCGGATATGTGCAAATATTGAAAGGAAAAAGGATCTTAGGGTTAAAACATGCTTTGCAAGTTTCGTCAAAATCGGATGAAAATTGTGACCTATGGAGTGTCCATAAGCTAAAACCGTGATTTTTCGTACAATCATGGGCCATAATCCATGAGGTTTCTATCTGATACATGCCAATATCAAAAGGAACCAGGTCTTTTGTAAAAAAATCTATATTTCAAGTTTCGTCAAAATCAGATAAGAATTGTGACCTGTAGAGTGTCCACAAATTGTGCAGGGACGGACAGACGTGCAGGAACGACAACAATATACGTCCACATGAAAATCTGGGCCTTATAAGAATTTTTCTTCATAATAATAATAGCATCAGGAATCTGATCTTTTAGGCGAACCATGGTCATCTGACATAAGACGGTGCAAATTAGACAATAAAGCAGTTGCTAGGCATTGTGACATGTACCCACAGCAGCCAAGTATTCTGAGCAACCCACACAGATTGTCACTGGTAATCAGATGATAGCCTTCAATACACATTCATTGCATAGTTGTCACATGGACACAAACACTTTTGTATAATTTTGGATGATAACTTTAAAAGAGCTAAATTGCTAATATTTGGGGCCTAGAAATTGACACAAATGGGTCGCAAGCCATATAATAATTTAATATGAATGTATATAAACTGATATACATTCAATCGTTTCCATTTTTACTCTAATATCAAATCAGTTATGTTTGGCAAAGTACACCAGAAGTCAGAAGCCCACCTTTTCCTGGTAAGACCACACCATCAATATTGATTTAAATTGACAAATAATTTGTGTTTTCGACGTCAAAGACTTTCGATGATATTGACTTAGAGACTTAGCTACTTTAAACTTCCAGATCATCTACTAGATTTTTCAAAGTATAATCAAGTGTCATAGCTCTGTAAGGTTCATCTCATTAAAACTGTGTATAAACTCCTAAATTAATAGGCATATCTGTCTAATGGATACAAACACTGTATAAATTTCAAGTGGTATGAAAGTTTTACCCTCTAAGGTGCACATAAGGAATTGCAGATTCCATACAGATTAACAGACAATCAGACGTAACAACAATGTATATGACCACCGCTAAGTCAATACAATTAACCAAAATCTCCATTTCAAACTAAATAATATAGGTGGTCCAATCAACCATATGTTTAAGATACCAGAAAAAAAACACACTTTTATGACTTACATTTTGAATGAATCCATATAGATTAAATCGTCCATTTCTTATATAAATCATCAATACATGAACCATATTTTACATTGAAAGAAAAAAAAAAGGTTACCAAAGTAATTATACCTAATGACCTTAAAAGTATTTGGTTCAAGCTAACAAAAGCTAGGAATTAAGCTGGTGTATTCGACAGAGTTGATAATTCTTGTAATCGGCCAAACTAAATAAACAGGGGACCATAAATCAACATGTAATATTGGGCTTTATACATCACACTATTTAATCTTTACCATTTCTAACCCTTATTAATCTTCGGATTTCATTTCCATTTGTGACAGCTCGCACTTACATTAGGCTTTTAACTTGGGTGCCATCTTGAAAACTAAAAGAAATCAATCTCTCAGAGGCAAGTCATTTAGATTTACCAATTACAAAAAGTCGCACTTAGTTTGGAATAATGACTGATGATTTTGAAGTTAGACAATAAAACACTATCAGGCTCGTTCATCATCATCTTCACTTTCGAATTCTTCTTTTTCTATCAGTCCTCTAAAGACATATTCCTACCAACCATTGTTTCCAAAATTCCTTTAAATTACAGCATGACAAACAGTCAGAGTACCATACTAAGAGTATCTAGTAGTAGAACTGTCAGAATTTACCCCCCCAAAAAAAAATCATGCACTAAATAAGTTACTAAAAAAGATGAATACCTTTCGAATAGTTGGATGGTTTAGAGTAATACACTGCTTGCTACAGCAAGGATTGGTAGGACTTGTCTTGATGATGGAATCTCTTGTCTATAATATCATAGGGTCAACCAGTCATTAATATCTTCCAATAATTAACCAGATAATGAGGGTTCTTTCCGGTATTATTATTAATATTGAGGCAACTGTTAAATAAGCTATTAACAATAGCACTAATTTCACAGGAAATGTACATTTGAATCGATCAAAATTAATTATCTCTATCCATATGCGAAAGGTCAGAAATTGACAATTTATAAACAACGGGATGCAACAAGGCCTATAGTTCATATAATGAACACTGTACTCATTATTATTTTTTTGGGTATATTTAAATTAGGTGGTTTGATATTAACGAGTCAAAGTTTAATTATCTTTAATTTACCTGAAATTAACATAGAAACTTCAATTGACAACTTCCTCTGGCATATAATTAACAGAGTGAAGCTCTAACTTTCATCCTCTTCTATTCTATCATAGAAAGAATGAAAGAAACAGAAGTTAAAGATTTTAAACCAGATGAATATATATACAGCATTGATTGGTTTAATTTCAAGCAATGCTGTCACTAATCAATATATATATATTTATTGTTATATTGTTATACTTATTACGCATGTAATGTATTTATTCATGGCCTAGAAAATCAAATTCAAAATATATATATACATGTATATTTCTAACAGTATTTTTAACTATAAAAACACATAACTTATTTACATTTTAACATTTCAGAAAGATCAATATATACAAATTTCAACACTTATCTAATCTACATGATGATCTTAATAGCGAAAAATTGATAGTTTCTATAATCCCCGTAAATTAAAAAATTGGGCTGTATTTTTGATTCAAGTTAAATATTTTCTGAATAATTGAAGTGATAACATTATGTATATTGACCTCTAAACACTATGTTCTAGTATATTATATGTTATTTTACTATGACATTTTGTGTATATATAAAGTATATCAGGATGTGAAGTGATTAAATCATTATCATGTGGAAAATAACTGTTAAAATCCCATTACTTACGTTTTGTTTCCTGTATTAAAATTTGCAATTAGTTGTGGGATAACCTTTACTTAGAATAGCAAATTAAACCCTCCTGAAATTTGACACAATAAAAACCAATTTTAATATCATCAATGATAAGCCATTTTGCAAAGACCCAAAAATCTAAACTCAATTTCAATATATATTGCTTTTTAGAAATTTTTGACAATTAGCAGTTTCCGATTAGAAGTTCGATAAAACTGAAGATTAGCAAGATAATAAAGTGAATCAATTGCACACAAAATGATGACCCCCCCCCCCCAATTCCTGACAATTTAGCCTTATTATTTCAGGTCAGTAATTATTGCTGTTTTAGAGACTAACTGTTCTTTACTTACTAAGTTAGTTTACTGATGTGCATTTAGCATGCAATAAATTAGCTTGCAATAATCAATCTGAAATCATCATCTCATCAATCTCGATATTATTATCTTGTCTATGTTTTTATCATCATATAACCAAGTCATTTCAATTTCAATGTTGTATTATTATCTGAACAACTTCATAATCATTTGAACAATTTCAACCAATATATGATCATTCAAACAATCTCAATATCCTCATTTGTATGTCTTCTGAATATCATCATTACCTTTCCTGTACCATTAATATCAGTAATATCATTTGATCAATATCAACATCATCTGAACAAAATGAAATATCATCTGAAAGATGTTATTAACATTTGAAAAAAATCCCTTATGTAGTGCATTGACACCAAGGTGATCTGCTGCAGCAGATTCTACTTCTCTTTACAGTTTAAACAGTGAAAAAACCTTTGTTCACAGATCTAACATTATAATCACCTGATTAATGTCACTATGATGATGATCAACTCTCATCTGGTCATTTCACAATTTCAATATCACATGAACAAGTTGTATCATGTGATCAATCTAGCAGTTGTAACAAAAAAAGAGGTCCTGTTTACACGCTGGCCTGCATGCATTAGAACCCTTAAAAGATTGAGTTTGAAATGAAAATCAGACATATCACCACTGTCCAGGCAAAGCTTCACTAAAAGCCCACTGCATGACATATGCCTATCTTCATTATTTCATTTCTAGCTCTTACTTGTCTTGGATTGAAACATTAACATATAATATTTTTCAACTTCAATACTATTTCTTAGATTTCATATTGTATAACTATGTAAATTCTGAAAATTAAGTCTTGGGTTATTTTTCTTTTAAAGTGTTCATCATATTTTTTTAAAGTTTAAACTGATTTCTTTATTGTATACATTCATATTCTGAATTTGACATGTTGATTTTACATGTTTCCTTCAAGTTAAAATGTAACATATATCGGTATTGAATATCCAAGTTTTGACTTTTCTTCATTAAACATGCAAAAGTCCTCTTACATTGTTTTCAAACTAGTTAGTTAAATCCTCAATATTCTATAAGGTAAAATCCTACAGTATTTTAACAACTACTGTCAGTAGGGCATTTGGCTGTCATGTCTTTTAATTACAAAAGTACAATTTTCTAACTATATGAACTACTCAAATGAGAAGTGGTATTAAAATTGGTCATTGTTGTACATTATATAGTGTTTTATATAAATAATTATCTGAAATATCATATTTGATGACATGTGCATTGTAAATCTACTTGTTTTTAAAATTTCTCTTGGTCCATTTCTGTCAGCTACCACTGTCATTTATTAAAGTTACATTATGGGAGATAAGATAAAGAGATGGCAGTTCTCACTATAATAGTTAAAAACTAAATAGTGTAACGGTAATTTGTTGAAAATTTCAGTCAAATTGGTCCACTATTAGCCGAGAAAAAAGCGTTTGAAATATTCACATAGCCTCGGTCATCATTACTCAAATCATTAATATAAACAGCATAGTCTCGATTATCCACTTGATTGATTTAATTATCAACGGCCATTAAGCGGCATATAGGAATTCAATTCGCCAACATCGAAGGCTAGCCTTGACTTTAAGAGTTTATTATGGTCTGGATATGTTAATTAATGTCTAATTGATTATTTAGATAACATCTCAGGCCTAAAGAAAGACCTGTAATAAGCAGATTTTGCTCTTGCATAATGCTATTTTAAGGATTAGAATGTGTCAATAATTGCCCCACCTCAGTTCAGTATCACAGTAACTGCTGAAATACCATTATATATTGAGAAATGTTTTCATTTTAATTATAAAATTCTTTTTGGAAGACATGTTTGACATTTTCTGTTGAAATGACAAAAAGTGAGACAAACGTCTTTATCACGAAGATTTGAACATACGTCATTTAATGCAACCAATCATATTTCCCTGTATAAAAAAATCTGATGTAATTATAGATATTACAGAGACAGTGATGTAAACAGGTACTGGTATTTTAATAACTTGGGGAAAAAATCTTATTTAAAACGAGACAGATGATAACAATGATAATTTATTGACGCTAGTTTAAATTAATGCAATTACGTACATTTATCCAAAATGGAGTTTTGATTGTTGTGGGGGATTGGAAGTTAGGCTGTTTATTATCAGAATAATTACTTTCTGTTCTCTATCACAATTAACATGTTGCTTCATACAACTAAACACATTATGATAGATATGGGTGTTTCATGATAGAAACCCATGTTCTGGATTAATGCAATTAAAGATTCTTAGGCAGCTTAAACACAAAAAGAAGCGAGAAAAGTCAGACAGTCTGTTTATTAATCTCTTTAACATTCTCTCATTTATCAAACTAGATCTCCCTTATTTTCAATATATGTTATAATTTAATATAAGCATTAATAAAGCGCACACTTATCAGTCTGTCCCATCAATATTCCTAGATGACTTGATTAAGTCAACACACTGCAGACAAAACTCGAAAGTGACAAAAGACACTTATTACCACCACAATTAGGGTTTGTTTGAAGAAAAACAGGCAAAGAATTTTCAAAAAGTGATAAATTACAGCTCCAATCAATAACTGTATTCAAAGACACATGGAATAAATTGTCAGACTGAAAAGCTGAATACATTAACCTTACATGGTTCTCTTCTGTCCTCCTACCTACAGGAAAAAATTCAAGAAATCATTACCTTTTTCTTTAGTTTACAAAAATAACCATATTTAATCATATTTAATTCTAACAAAAAAGGGAAGGTACAAGTAAAGAAGCCATTTACTGATAGAAAAAAAATTGAGACAATAGACAATACTGAGTATTTGTATACAAAATGTAATATAGTGGTTGAATCTTAAATAATCTCATATAATCTCAGACATAACAAACGCCGTCTAAATTCAATATCGAAAATGGATTTTTCGAGTAGAAAACAGATTTAAATCAAATACAAAAGCTAATAATGAATATTACCATATGAAAACTTTTGAAATATATAATGAATTTCAATGAAATGTAGAACTTATGCAGTCATGAATTGAAAGAATTCAATATTACACTATTGGATTAAGTCATATGAACAACAGCTTGAGGTGTGACACTCTTCCAAGTGAATTCATGTTAATCAAGTATGAATACTTAAGTTAAGAGCTTCTAGGTTTATAATATAAAGAAATCAATTGTATTAAATAGCAGTATAGTGTGTCGCTGGGAATGATGTCTTGCATATCTAAGCAGTTGGTCACAGCTGTCTTGGTTGGTTAATCAGGTTAACTTCTCATCCTGACAACTATACAAATAAACAGATTAATATCATATCATTTCACCCACTGTTGCTAAGCACTGATAATTTCAAAGCAAATCATTCAAATTAATCACCATAATCAATTTCATATATCTAGCCCCTTTTAACAATTTTCTACTTTATGATAAAGGGCTTATGACTGCTTATAGGATGATGACTTACAATACAAAAAATTCATACAACTAAAAACATGAAAGGTGCCAGTAGAAATACAATCTGACAATAAGAAACAAAGATGTATTAAGAAAAGAAAAGATTTTAAATCAAGCCTTGTTCATACAAGGAGATGTCAGTTTTTAAAACACATCAACATTTGTCCCTTTGTGATTTGATTTAAGACTTTTACCAAAAGAAGGGATTAAAACTACCTGCTACACCATGAAGAAATGATATATATGATAATTTCTGCCACAAAGGTGTCCATAAAATGATCATGGGCAACAACTCTGGCAATAATTACTGGAAAACATTGAAGATCAATAGAATTCTTTGTCTCTAGATTCTTTAGCCTCTAGATTGTTTTAAGTGTTAAATGGACATAACTTGGGTAATAATTATCAGAAATCGTTCAAAATCAAAAGAGTTCTCCTTCTCAAATACAGTATTTATCAGGTTAAAAGAAAAAGTAGAAACCAACATTGACTTTAATGCACCCTGCCCCAATACAAAAATAAATAGATGACACTCATTATTTACATTTATCATTTTATAAAGTATCTACATGTAGCAATCAGATTGTTTATCACTCTACTAGAAAATGCTCATTAACAACTGCACCAAGAATGGACACTCTAGACCAATTGTGTCCCAAAAAGAGTGACAGACGAATAAACACATTTTAATAGTTCCAAGCTTTCTTCGAAAGGCAGAGGGTACCATAAAAAAAAAGAGTGGTTGCCAGGCCAGATTAGCCCACATTTTGCAAGACATCGATAGAGAACAAGCTACATGTAAAAAAAAAAAATAGTGAGTTTTGGTAAAATCAGGGGCCATAATCCAGGAAGTTATGGTTTGAAATGTGTGAATATCGAAAAGGACTAAGATATTTAGGAGACAAAGATACATTCTAAATTCAATATTCTAAACTCAACCATCATTGAGTATAACGGTGATACATTTAAATGCCTTTTAAAATCGGATAAAAATTGTGACCTCCATAAGCCATAATTCAGGAAGTTACATTTGGATATGCGTGATTATGGATATGAACCAAGATTTTTGTCATATAAAAATAAATTTAAAGTTTCATAAAAATTGTATCAAAATTGTGTGCTCTACTAGGGGCTCCACAACCATGATATACCTTTATTTACACTATTTAGGTACAAGGACAGCCATTTTGCCTGGCAGTTTAGGTCCTATTTTCTCAAAATTTGAACTCGATTGTCATTAAGGTATAACGGTGATATATTCGAATGGTTTTTGAAATCAGATAATAATTGTGACCTTTAGAGGGACCACCAGCTTAACACACTGTCTTTTGAACAAATAGGGGCCATAATTCAGGAAGTTACGATACGAATGCCAATATAAACCAAAACCTTTGGGTTATAAACATGACAATTGTGACATCTTAAGTGTTCACAAGCTAAAAAAATATGTTGCCAGGCAACGAAACATATACGCCCACGGCAGCTAAATCGTTTGACCAGTCAACAAGAGTTGTCGCATATTAAGTAATTATCAGAAAATCATTAGAATTTGTTTGGTTTTTATAAAATTCTGCCCCATGCCAACGTTTAGTAAACGAAACATTTAATATTATGGATTTAACTGTTCAATTATCGATTTTCAAGAAATACAAACTCAACCATCATTTATGTGTAATGGGGATATAGTCAAACATTTTTTCAATTAGGAATAAATTTGTGACCTTCATAGGGTCTACAAGGTAAAAAATATGATTTTTCGTACAATCAGGAGTGTAAAAGTGGCGGTCATTTTGGTCAGCAATTTTGGTCTGATGTGTGTGAAATTCGAACCGAATATTCATTACAGTGTAACGGTGATATAATCAAACGTTTTTTTAAATCAGGTAATAATTGTGACCTCCGGAAGGACCATAAGCTAATAAAGGCAGTTTTTCGTACAATCAGGGACCATAATTTAGGAATGGAACCAAGATCTTTAGGTTATAATCATGTATTTCATGTTTCATCAAAATCAAATTAAAATCCACAACCTTGATATAACATATTTTCACACTATTCACCGACAAACGGCGGCCATTTTGTTTGGCAATTTTCACAACATGTAACGGTGATATATAATCAAACAGTTTTTTAAATCAGGTAATAATTTTGACCTCCAGAAGGACAACAAGGTAAAAAGGGCGATTTTTGGGAAATCAGGGGCCATAATTTAGGAAGTTTCGATCCGATACATGCCAATATCGAAAGCAGCCGGGATATTATGGAGATAAATATATATTTTTTAAGTTTCGTCAAAATTGGATAAAAAATGTGACCTGTAGAGAGTCCACAAACAAATTGTGGACGGACGAATGGACAGGGGCGACGGCATAATACGTCCACATGAAAATGTGGGCGTATAAATATGATTTTCGTACAATCAGGGGCCATAATCCATGAAATTCCGATCCAATACATGCCAATATTGAAAGGAATCAAGATCTTTGAGAGATAAGCCTACATTTCAGGTTTTGCAAAAATCGGCTAAGAATTGTGACCTGTAGAGTGTCCACAAACAAATTGTAGACTGGCAGACATTTGGACAGGGGAGGTGACAATATACGTCCACATAATATATGATCAAACTAAGAAAATTACAGCAGTACTAAATCAATCATTGATCAACATATTATTTTAGAACAACATATATCATGCTGTAGTATGGTTAGAAAATATGTGTTTCAAATGAAGTCTACAGATAAATATATAAATGTGAGAAAATGATAAGAATCATGTTGAAGCGAGATAATTGGCATATCATTAGCCATATTGTCTGAATGTTACATGAACATCAAAAAGTTTGAGTCAAGACTCGGCCTTTCCTTTGTTTATATTAAGACTAGAAATCTCTGCAATAAAGAATATTTCTCATATTCTCGATATACGCCCACATTGAAACAATTAAAACGAACTGACACAACACATGTTACACAGTCTGAGAAAAAAGGAAAGAATAGATTATTTTCATTTATTATATGTTTTAATTTGGAAATATGGTTTCCACTCAGACAGCACAAATACAATTCATTCATTCGTTATTTTAACAAGTTTCCTTAGTATGTTTTTCTTATATGTTGACCTTGAAGCAATCACTTCATATCTTTTAATTTAATGAACATGTTATATAATAAAATATTTTCAAAAAACCTTAAATCTCTTCAGATTAAACATGCATGTAATTCAAAATTCTTTTTTTTTTATGATCATGATGATTAAAAGTGTAAGCCGATTTAAAATTCTTATTTTGAACTAAAAAGATTATCACGGGTAGAGCATCTGATAATATGATGCTGTTAAGAGTTTTTTGTTCATAATCTTGATGACAATCTGATATCTTTGAGATAATCCTATTATTATTAAGCTTTTTAAGCATAAGGGTCAAGTCTAGAAGTTCATAAATCAAGTTAGGATGGAAAACTTGCCTTAATTAAAGATGACATAACACTAAAGCTGAAAAGAGCAAGACAGAGAACACTTACGTGAAGCCGCCTGTCAGATGATGTTATAATGGTATAATGGAATTTCATCATCAAAATCTATGTGGCCTCGTCAAGTGTTAAAAGGATATTGAATGTGTTTATCAACTCTTTTTCTTAAGTTTTATTGATTATTTCACAAATGCCGCAAGTCCAATCAATGAAAGGTGAAGATTTAGAGAAAGCTGTGGAATGAAGACAGTCTTGTGTATACGACAAACAAAAACAATAGAAGATTAAAGAGTGAATGTTTTGAGGCAACACCATGTAAATCTAACTCTATGCAATTAACACACAAAACAATATACATTAAAAACGTGTCCTACTAAGATAAAAAAAATCAATTGCAACTACTTATTAAACAGTACTGTACATAGAACGATGAATTGCCAATACTTAGATCAATAGAAACTTTAATTTCCTTTTTATTGCAAAATTCATACAATGCAATTGGATATAATCTTCCTAAAAAAAATATGATTGCATTACAATTATGGTGTGCGAGACGAAATAAAAAAAATGGATAGAAAATGTGCTAACTAGATGATTGATTTGATTAAAGCAGGTTGACATGTGTACTTACAGCAATCACAGCAGTTCTTGTACATCATGGCCATTTAAATCACTCATAAGTAAGATGTATGTGGAAGTCTAGAGACAGCTTCATTTCTTCACATGGCTAAGTTTCTTTTCTGATCTGAAATAAGTCATTTTTTCTAATACATATTCAATTGTATGACAATGTGTAAGACTATTGAAATTGGATCGATATGTGGTTGAAGTGTGTGGTGCATGGTAAAAAGATGATTAAGAAAACACATTATATCATTTAACGGAGGTTGAAATGTTAGTGGCCTAAAACAGCAAATATTACCCCACACTTCTGACAACAATATCAAAGACAGTATGTGTTTACTGTATACAACTAAAATAGTCCAACTTCACGCCTGTTTTAATGTATGGATGAAAACCTCGGAAGCAATGTTTTATCTGTTTTAATTCAAGATTTACAACTATTGCTAGCTTATGGTAGGTGATAATCTGACGGAAGGTTCCTAATCCATTCTGCCACCCTAACAAGAAATTTGAAATTCTGCTGCCAAAACATTATCGACACATTTTCACACTTGGCATTCCAAACTTAAGACATTTTAGTTCAATCTCACCAAATAAATTGTTCTTTTTTTATAGTTATGTGCATGTACCTAATAGCTTCTGTTTTTGTTCTCTGAATTATGAATTTTTATCTATTTGTCAGAAAAAAGGGAAGCTACCAAACACATATAACCTTTATGTAAAGGAGTTTTGCATTAATTAGTTATCTGAGAATACATGTATGTTTACCACATGAATTGTTAAAATGATCATTATTCCATAAAGACAGATCTCTCAGATAACCATACATTTACTTGTCTAATGTCCATTATACAGGAACCACTTTCATTATGACCTACATGAAGGTGAAAAGAAGTTCTAGCAAGAAATAGTTTATGCTTTGACACATCTAACAAGTTAAAATATTCATTAGTTGATCGGATAATTAGAGTGAGTGGCTCTATCACCATTAGCTCCTCTAGTTAGACATCAGAATTTTATACTATTGACTAATGAGTCTGAAACTAGCCATTAATAGGAGGTATGGCATCTACAGAATGAAGATCATCTCCCATGTCCAGTTGTAAAAATTTTAAATATGTCTACTGATGACCAATGGGATAATACTGAAAGATCAATGCTACTTTTAACACAGGGGAATTAAGATTAATGGTTTTATTAGATGTATCCTGACTTCAAGCTCTCCAATCTGATCAACTACCAGTTGTAAAATCACTAATGTTTTTGGGACAGTTAAAGTCATCTCCTTGCCTATATATCATCTGTCATTATCTTTTATCTTAATTATCTCCAGACATGGGAATTTTAATTTTCTTAAAGAAGCAGATGAGTTTTGCAGACTCAAAACAAAAAAGCCATCAATAAATTTACTTTCTTTTTAAGGAAAAGGATCTTTTGTCTTGACAGACCACACAAGAATAATAGCTTCCAACTTTGTTGATACAAAATATAATTCTTTTCAATTGGAAATAGATTTATGCTATATAAATATCTTTCAAAGAGCTTGAATAACATGCAAAAGTACATTACCATGACCCTAAAACAAATAACTATAGTCTTCAAACAACTATTCATTAGTTTAGAATTTTAAAGTTCAGGAAAACGAACCTCATAAATTATCTAAGGAATTTATTTTTGGGTAAAGAACATTCAAAAATCAATATTTAAAGCAAATTAAATAAATCAGACAAAAAAACAAAATGGGCCAAGACACAGTGAATGTAATAAACTCCATCAGCAACATGTATCAGATAAGTTGTTGGTTGATTTCAAACTTAATTTGTTTATCTACCCAATCCTTCTAAGTAAAACTACTTCAAAAATCTTTCACACTTTCTAAGTTTGCAAAATGGTTTGTAGACTTCTGATGTAATATAATCAATTTGGTTACACCCTTTTTATGTAAACACTAATACAAGATTAAATGTACAAAAAATGATTAAAAATATTTTAAAGTATATTGAATTCTTAAATACAGCAAATGAAAATAAAGACTACAACAGTGCAATCTGTGGTGCTTGACCCTGTAAATATGCTGAAGACATTGAAGTAATCAGAATATGGGCCAGAAAGTTGGAGAATTTGAGTCATTTCCTTGAGATCTCTACCATATTGGTATTAGTCTTTTTAATCACCCTCTTTCATCTGGTGATTATGTGAAAGTAATTATGAAGGTAAAAGGGTCCACTTGTCAAAAAGAGTAAATTCTATCTCTACCATGGGTAAGATTTATGGCAATGTATTTGGCAATTATTTGGGCTGCCCAAATATCTATCATTCTGATAATAAGACTGTTGTTTTTGTAAGGATTTATTTCGGTAAAGCTTTCTAATTAGATTTTAGGTAAACAAGACCCAAGTAAGATTAAAGCTTGACTACTTACTGTAAAATTAATTTTACTTGTCTAAATAACAATGGTTGTCCTAGATACAGCTTTGTATGACTAATATAAATAAACAATAATATGTATAACTGTAATTATTTCATCCTTGACGTCACATTTTAGTACTATTTATTACATTTTTAATTAAACAATCAACAATTGGTTTATGATAACTACATAGTTCCATTCCTATCACAGTTGGCTTTTATTTATGTTTTATATAATCAATAGAAATACACACTTGATTAAATGTGGTGTTTGTTTTTTATATGAGTAAGGAAACTTTGATTTAATGTTTGCTTTATATTGTTTAAAATAAATATAAAATAGGGAAAATTTTTAAATATTATAATACATTACTATAACATCCTGATAGTATATCACTTTACAAACAATAATAAACAATAATTTCTTCTCAAAAACTTCTTTTTAAAAAGAAGAAAACACCACAAATTAATTACATTTTTTCCTCATTTTGTTACTAAAGGCCTTCTATAAAAACCAATTCATCTATCAATAAATTTCTTTTCAATTTCAACACCAGAAACTTATACTAATAGTAAATGAGGATTCAATGATTACATTTAGTAGATTATTTCACATGTTTGAACCTATAATTTCTTATGCATCTCAAACTTTTTAAACTAAAGAGCTCAAATTATTAAAAATATCCACCTAATTTCACAACCCACCAAACATATTATTTTGTACAATATTTGCATGCAATATAAACAACAGGTGTGTTATCTTGCACTGAGAAAAGAACAAATAAGGATTTTTTTGTTGCTCTTTATTTTTATACTTATTTGCATATCTTAATTAAGGTAAAGGCTATATGTATGATAGTTAAGGTATAAATCTTGATCGTCTTTAGTTTAATGTTAAGTTTACAGACAACATTTATCTCGATCACACAAATTTCTTGCACTTTTAAAATCATTAATTTAAAAAATACATCATTACAGAGTATTTCATCCAAACCTTGCGTTAATTGTAACTCCATGTGTAGATGTGAGTGGAATTGAGGAGGGCAAACAAGTTTTAATCAAAGATTATTGAGTTTGAAATGTTGAATAAATAAATGTATGGATATTTAATCTCTGTAACCATGGTTTAGGACATAATCACTGATGGTATTTGAATGGGAAGTGATGTCACATGTAATTAGTGGATGGTAGATGTGTAGTGGAACTAATCTATTTCACTATTGATCTGTTATCTTAATCACTACCATTCCCCAATAAAGCTTCAAAGCTAACAAAATGTATAATATTTCAAAAATGTTCATTAATTATGGTAGTCTGAGCTATTAATAATCTGTGTTAATCATTTGCTATCATCAATGTGATTAGTGGCACCAGATTAGCAAGTGAAGGGTAGCCCAGTAGCCATTTTACTTTTGTGTGACCTCTCAGTGACCTGATATCGCCTTTAATATCTGAGTCAAATTAAGTCTCTAGTCTCTAGGTTAAAAAAACCCTGATCACCGACAAATTCATTTTTCAGTTTATTTTTAACATCAAATAAAGGTTGTTTTAATGGTACAAAAACCACTAGCTTTTGCATACAATAAAAGAAATGAAAAAAAGCTATTTGTTTCTTTAATAGCTAAGTGGATTAGGCACTGGTTCACTAGCCTGGAGTTCGGGTGTTTGATCCCTGCATTTGCCGAGAAAGTTCATCTCGATTTTCTGGCGTGATGCAGAAGGATGGCCTGACAAGGACAGCTGCCTAGTCGTTCTGATGGGATGGAAAACCGAGGTCCCGTGTACACATTGGAGTGCAGGTAAAAGATCCCTTGGCAGTTGGAATTCGATATAAGAGTAGGCCGTAGCACCGCTGCCCGGGCAAAATTTCCCTCATAGCACACTGTATAGCGTATGCCCGTCTTCCATTAGCCCAGGTTAGGTGCAAAAGAGTAGGACGTTAAACCCCATTCATTTCATTTCATTTATTTTAATAGTATGCATGTTAACTATTTAATCATTTGCTAAGCATAGTAAATAACATAAACATAGTTTGTAAGGCAATGAAATATTGTCTACTGCAGGCTTACAATCAGGGCCAAAATCAGATTGGTAACAGGAAAACAAATCCAGAGAAAGCAATACATATTTTTTAGATTAACAAATATTTAACTGGGTATAATACATCCTTGGAAGTTATCTTAATTTTAACCACTTAAAATTTTCAAAATTGGCAGATGATGAATCTGAATTAAGACCACAGTTACTTCCTCTCCTTTTATTGTAGACAAATAGTCCAACCCTTTTGCATGCCATATAAAAATTATCCTGGCACAAGGTGGTTCCTAGCACAAGACGTCATTTCAAACGCCATTGGACAAATGGACATTGGGATTCCCTTGAAAGTATATCACAAAAATTCATATAGTTACTTAGTGTTCTAGGTGCCTGAAGTACAGAATTTATCAATCTCATATACTGAAAAAAAGTGGTATTTTTCCTATAATATTACTGTCCAATGCAGTTTCTTTGGGTTTTTTTGTCTTTTTACTGAAATTTTATCCTGATTATTACTATACATGTAAATTAAACCATAAACTTTGTAATTTTATCAAGATATTACCAGAAAGTCATTTTATAAATCTCTTAATTTATCTTTGTTTCAAATGCAATATGCTGACAAGATGCTAATTGCTTTTAATTTCTTTGAAGCATTACTCACACATGGAACAGAAAATTATCTGCTCAAAAGAGAGACAGTTTTTCAATCTAATTCAAGCTATTCCTAATTAGATGGGATAATCCTCGAAGTCAAATTTACATGTTAAATTACTTCTTCGAATATGGTATTAAGCCATAAATATTACAAAAAACTTATCAAATGTCAGAGAGGTAATATTACGCCTGCACACGTACAATGAGTTCTTAATTCGGTCGCTATAAGATACTTATAGCAAAAAGCAAAACAGCTGATGATTTTAATAAATTAATATAAATTTTCTATAAATAGTGTATCATCAAACCTTTTATATCTACACTGAGGCAAACCTAAAAAAGAAGCCTGATAATAATAATTCTAGAAATATACATGATCAGAAATTTGGAGTGCATAGGAGAAAATGTACTATTGACAACTATGTATGTTAAAGACGTATACCAAAATGAATGGCAGTAAGAACAAGTGATGGAATCTATCAGAAGACTAATCTTCTACTGAAGATCACCTTTTAATGTTTGAGAAGATAAGATGAAGGTGTAGACAGACTCAAATTGTTTGCTTTTCTAAGTTGCTGACACAAGGCATGGGGGTAAAACTGTGTAGAAGTAGGAACCTGTTATAATGATTGTAAACACATATAACATAAATCACCCTGTTTGCCCCTCCTCACTGTGGTAGGTTCACACCAAATGAATTAATTCTACTTTTGACTAGTTCATTAATTTTTCTTTGGAATGTTCCATAATGAGTGCCTGAAATCATATGATCTTTGAGCAGCTTAGCTTCCAACTGGGTAGGTCAGAGCAGTAGAAAAACATTAATTCTCACTTTTTTTGCCTTCTCACTTTGTATCTCAACTTGATTAGTTCAATCTAATCGATAATGTGCTTTTTAAAAACTATAACACATAAAAACTGTTGCTTTAGAAAACATGAGAGGCTCTTATGAAATATGTAGAAAATACCCAACAGTTTCGTTTAATTAAAATATCAGAAAATAACTCAAATTTTACATTTAGATATTTGCATTTTTCTTGAGTATTAATTACTTCTGACAAACTTTCATGGGTATATTTTTTCATCTATTAAAGTGGATTTCCATCTAACAGAACATACATAAAATTATTTTTATGTATCAAAAAGAGAAAGGAAGGGTATAAACATAACAAATTAAATACACAAGGTTATCCACAATACATGTGTAATTTAGCAGGAGCACTACAAGTTTATAATCAACCAGTCTTATCAGTTTAATATACTTGTTTAAAGAATTCTTATCAAAATGGGAATGTTTCTGGCAATATTTTCTTCAGGAGTTTTTTTCTTCTTCTTCTTATTTTCTCTGTCAATTAATTTTGCTAGAGAATGGTTAAAGGAAATGAAGATATTGTGGTGTTTTCTCTTTTTCATCTGGTATTAATTAAGATTGGATCTCTATTCCTACTTTCTATATTTTATGATGCCCTATATCATGGGAAGAATGGAGCAGCCACCAATTTGATTGGCATGTAATACATTGAGGTGTTTATTCTATAATTATTTAATCTTTCTTAATTTTGAGACCAGCTCAATTGATTATTTCCTGTTTATGCTACATCCAATTAATTTTGTACATCATTCAATGAAAATAACCTCTGTAGGCATCATATGTTCATTGGAAAGCTGTAACCGTCTGCTTTTTAACATTAAACAGAAGATAATGACCAAACACAGCAGAAACCCTGCTATCCCACACACTAATAACAATTAAACAGTAAAGAACACCCCATGCAGATGGAATAAACTTTACTCCTCTTAATGAGTTAGCTGCTTGAGAATATTTGGCATATTTCTGGCCTGGTTAAGATAGTGCTATGGTAAAACAATTAACAAAAAGACAGAGAAATATCTCTAGCTATGAAATATATCTCCCTTGTGGCAAATCCTTACTGTAAATTACATTTACTCCCTACTAATGAATTTTTGTGTTTGTTTAAAGATTCATGGTTGATTTTTTGAGCTTTTTTCCTTCTGTTTTCTCATTAAATTTTCTTGGCAAGAACACCAATTATGAAACTTCATATGTAATGATGATAGTTTTAAACTAGACAAACAAACAAAGGATATCATATTTTGTCAAAATAAGTCAAATGGCTTAGATAATTCCAGCTTTTTAATGCATTGTTCTTCATTTTTGTATTCATTTTAGGTGAGTCTCGCTAAGGAAAAATCAAGTTACACCACACATACTGCAGATAGATCATTCAATAAAACGTTAATCCCCTTCATGAATCAAAAACAATATATCATGGAGCAATTTTATTCTAAACTTAAGTTCATTAAAATCAATCTGTCACTTTCAATGGTTGCAAATTTGTCCTGAAAAAAAAAACATTAATTGTTCCTTCACAAATTAAAAAAACAAACAAATTTCAAAACTTTTAAATTTTTAGTTTGTGTTCGTTAAATCTACTGGTAGTCGAAATGAACTAAATATGAACCTACACTACATTGTATTGTGAATAGCAATTTTTAAAACAATTTTGATTTCTATCATGTGTGACATCCACTAAAATTCTGTAATCACCTGAATGGTGTTGAAATTTTGTTTCATTGTATTATGATTGTATAATGTATACCCTACCCAAGGCCTTATGCAAGGGGAGCTTTTATAATTCCAGAAAGGCTGTGCTACAATACTTTATCATGTTAAATCATGTGTAAAACAAATGGTTGCCAACGAAGATATGGACAGAGAACAGAGACATGTTTTTTCATACAATCAGGGGCCATAATCCAGAAAATTAGGGTCTAATACCCGCAAGTATTATCTTTTGAAATAGAATAAAATTGTGACCTCTAGAGTATTCAACAAGCTATAAATGAGATTTTTTGTACACTCAAGTGCCATAATCCCTGAAGTTTCGATCTGATACTTTCCAATATCGATAGGAACCAAGATCTTTTGGAAATAAACCTATAATTCCAGTTTTGTCAAAAGACCTGTAGAGTGTCCACAAACAAATTGTGGACGGACAGACAGGGGCGATGACAATATACGTCCACATCAAACTCAGTTAATACATTCACTAAACAAGAATCTACCTCATTTAATGGCAGAGTTATTGTGTCACAAATCTCAACCAATCAATTTTCTTATTTAAGCAGTAAATGTTCATCATTGAACTCTTCAAAATATCATCAAACTGTGAGGACATTCACCTAATGAACATCTACCCAAATTTTAAATTTTCTAGCTCATAATTAAATTAGAAGTAAAGTTGTTGTGTCTCAAAAGGTGTGATTGACAAACAAAATGAAATATTTTAACAGTCATTTAGACAGAGGACAAAAAAGGTAAGTTATCAAATCTATAAAATAATATATAATTTTCACTTTGACTAGAGAAATGGCTAAATCATTTTCTTTAAAATATATTTGGAAACTGGTTACTTCCCTTGCTTGTCTAATGTACCAATATTCTTGGCAAGTGGTGTTGACACAATACAGTACTTTGTGATGACTATTGGATCAGGTAAGTTATTCAGATGGGTTCACTAGTAAGTTTAAATATTTCAGATGTCAACCTTATTCAAAAATTAACTTATGGATTTGAAACTTTTCTTTTACATTTATTTGCATATCTGTGACGTGAAAAAAAAAACCCTACAGTATCCATAATATGCATTAAATATTACTTGATTTATATGAATGTCTATGTGGTTATGTACTGTTGTCACCCATGTCTGTGGTCCAGCACCTGCCAGTTTACATATTTGTATGAACAAGTTTCATGGAAAGGTTATGAAGTTTTATAAGGAAGAACCATATCAAATCATAGTAAAGGTGTTTATTTGTACCATTATGAGGATGAACTCAATATTGAAAGTAAATGTATAATTTCACCATAACTTATGTAGTTGGAGGTAGATGGCCGACCTGTTAGCGAGTGCCTGCTTTCATCACAAGGTCTGTCAATGTGTCAACTGGTGTGGTTTTGATTCATTTCCTCTGACTGCTTAATACTCCTACACGCAAGCGTATTATTGAAATAAATTGAACTATATGTCAGTCCTGAAATGACCTAGTTTGTGTTGAGTGGACGTAAACCCCATTTCTCTCTCTCTTATGTAGTTGTTGCCCTTGCCTTGGAAACATGTTATTGGGACAATTTATTGATGATCATTATTGTCCATGCCTCAGAAACCTTGATAATAATGAATATTTTGGTTTATTTATATCAGCATATCTGTTACTCATGGGAGGTATTGATCTTTCCTCTAAAAACTTTTAAACACCTTAAACAGCAATGTTAATGATGTATAACTGTATCATCATAGGGATAAACCCTATCAAAAATCATCGCATCTTAGGATTATTTACAATGTCATGATAATCTGATAAACTTTCATAAAGTGATTGTCCCTATTTGACTGAGTAGACAATTTACCACCAGTTGGTGCTAATAGTGTTAGTGTCCAATCTGTCTTTAACTTCATTTTTTTTTTTTCAAAAACAGGATTAAAGGACTGAAAGACAACTAGATCTGGCATGGGGTCGAGATAATACCTCAAATCTAATTCACATCTACATGGGTGTTTTTCTTACCAAATATTAATACCATATTGATGATGTAGCTTATGTATGCTGGAATATGTAAACTGTACTTGAGATATGTACCAGACCATTGGAGATTGTATAACACAGAGTAAAGATAATGTTCTATCTGAAGACTGATGTGTTTATAAACTTTCACTTTATCGCAGAACTTATCAACACATATTCAATAATATTGCACTAAGTTCCTGTGTGAGGTATTATTAAAATAGAACATGGGAAAAACCAGGATATTAAATCATCCGCTACCCTATACCATAACAATTTTAAGGTGAAAACAGGACAGATATACCATCATTTGTTAACTTCAGATAAGTCAAAGAGGGCCTTGTGTAATAGATGGTGGTCTAAATTTAATTTTCTGGTTTGTTTGATTATAAATACAGATTTATAAAAAGAACAGATCGTGACCCATTAGGAGTTAATTTTAAATCTTTACAGAG
This sequence comes from Patella depressa, assembly GCA_948474765.1. NCBI lineage: Eukaryota > Metazoa > Mollusca > Gastropoda > Patellidae > Patella > Patella depressa. The sequence goes on from OX419717.1 coordinate 58,603,846, forward strand.
TAAAATAGATGATTATCATATGTTTCAATGAACTTATTCTAACTAGATAAAAACAGTATTAATGATTTTCCAATATTAGAATTTGATGTTTATGACTTTATCTTTTGATGGTTATCAACTATTAATTACGGTTTTTATTTTTTTGCTTTGTTAATGGACATTGCTTTTGAAAGGATCATGATATTCCCTGCTAAGTAAAGTAATAAGATTAAGTCTTACCTTAAGAATAAACTTCATTGTGTTCATTTTGTTAATTTTTTTCAATAATAGATTTTGGGTAAACCTAGCAGGAAATTGCAGATGTTAATTTATGAAAGAAAGAATAATTCTTAAAATTACTTTTCATCAGTCAAAAAAACTAAACTGATGTGATTAAGTTTCTAAACAATGGGAAAAAATAACAATACAATGTTATATTTTTGGCTGTTTGAATGTTTGTGTAAAAGAATGAGTACACCCAGCACGGATGTTATTAAAAGGTTTAGTTTGCTAAGTTTTGGGAATCACAGGTGTTAATGAAACAAGCAGACTGAAAGGTCACCATCTCTATTCTTGATGTAAAATGTCTGTAATCCTGGGGATGAAAGCGTGACTACGATTCCTCACCAATAAAACATTTGGTGCATGTTTGAGTAATTAAGTCGGCTCATCGGATGGAGTTTTATTTTGTTTGGCACACGCCCACTTGTGTTTACACCCAACAAGCCCCAGTCTTGATCTTACTGCTGTGATTTGTTTATCGATACACACAATCGTCATCACCATATCTATCCACATCTGTTTGATATGTTTTTCTTAGAAGATCCACCACAGGAAATATATGCAACATTATTCGCGATTATACAAGAGAAAAAAATGAGCCTGATCAATATGGGATTTGTTAGAGAAAAACATCAATAGGGACTAACAACACATGTTCAATGTAAAATGGTCTTTTTTAGTCATTTGATATCTTGATTAGACATCAGAGATTAGACTGCACTAAACAAATTTCTAACTTTCCACTGTAAATAAGTCTATTATATCTATCCTAGTTTCACACAAAAAAATGTCTGTGGCGTGATTATTATTCTAATGGGTACAAGAAAACGCATGAGCAACGATCAATGCCCTGATCACCACACTTGCTTCAACTCCTAGCATTATAACTACTATAAACAACAATTACATTAATTCATTTCCTGTTCATACATCTGTATTGTATAGTCAATTCTGTATGATCATACACACACATGAACTTTATTTTGCCTACTTTGCATATATTTTTTGAATTTTGACATCAATTTTCATTTATTTCAAAATTTATACTATCAAATTAATTGCTGGCATTTGGATAGTATGATGGCTCTCATTTTTCAGTGTGTGTGCTTTTAATGAATGGCAATGGCTATTTTAGCAATATTAAACATAAAGGCACACATGTGGGTCCTTCCAATGCTACAGTGCTATCAAGGGACAATTAGAGTATGTTCAGGTGACACAAGGTCATCCACGTACCTGATAACTTCGTCAATGTGAAACCGGAGCTCATTGTGTTTGATACAATGAAAATTGAATCACAATAGATGTAAACTCACTGGGGTACTGATTAGAAACATAGCATGCCAAAATTGTGGAGATTAAAGTGTGTGCAAAAATAACTAGTTATTGAAATAGATCTATGTCTAATAAATTGAAAGGTTTGTTTATCAATGAATAAATGGTGATGAAGACTACTTTCAGAAGAAATCTATAACTGACTTAAAAGCATTGATGATAGATGAAGGTCAAGACAGACAATGTTTATTAAATTGACAAAAATGTAATATACGAAGGTCCTTCTAAATTACAAAACAAAAAAAGAAAAATTTCTGATGCATGACATATTGAAATAAAAACCCCTGGAGACCAACAAGCCTAGATTTTTTTCATACTTGAGGGATTTTCTGTCCTCAATTATTTCTGATTAAAATACCTGTACTGTTTATTTATTAATACTTAGTTTCATCTGAATTATATATTATTTTGGACATCTGTGAATAGAAACAGATAATGCTACTTAACATCAGCAATTAAACTTATTAACTTCTTTAGATCTCCTAACATTTTTAAAACCTATGGGAAAATGTCATATATATAATGTTGAATTCTCGAAATGTCAAAAAAATTTGACAATAGTACAAGAAAATGCACAAAACTTGAATCCTGTGGTTTCTGAAATAAAATAAAAACCAAGTACGAAGAATCCAAACCATTAGACAAAATTCAAAGTCCTAAAAAACGTTATAGGCAAAATAGAAAGTGTGTCAAAAACCATTTTTATTCTCACAGTTTAAGTTCACAATTCTTATAAACAAGAGGTTTTGAGAATTTTGTTCAAACTTGCTTTATTTGTTTGGCTAATCCAGGTTCTGAGTTGTACATCAAATGTTATGCCAAGCTTTTGTTCTTTTCAGTGAAACCTTGTAAATGCAGCTCTATATAACAGAGCTTTGAGATATATAAATTAAAACTAGGATTGTTTGGTTATTCATCTGGTGAGACCATATCAGCTGCTAGGGAATAGGGTTGTTGCCTATGTAAAACTTTGATATTTTCATGTCATATTTTTGATTTTCAACTGAACCAGGCACAAAAACACAAAATGCAAAGTGGTAGTCGTCTTTTTAAATGAAATTGAAATGACCACTTGCCAAATAAAGTGTCATTCAGACAAAGTCATCTATACTGAGCACCATAGAAAACGCATCACTTAGTTTTTCATATAACAAAATGATCCTGTAAACATATCTTATTTATTTTGCTTCTTATTGTGAACAATATTCAAATGGGAACACATCAATAACAACACATTTGTACACTTACGGATGTTAAATCTGTAATCAACGGTACAAAGTCAGAGGGGTCAAAACCAAAAGTACGACAAAGATGGTTAATTGTGCTGCACAACGTGGAACGCTCCAGTTTAGGACACACGCGCTACTGACAATTAACCATCTTTGTCGTACTTTTGGTTTTGACCCCTCTGACTTTCAGTGTTTGATTGTCTGCATAAAGCCATGTCAAGAAATGAGGTAAAAAAAGCTCAATATCAGCGATTTTAGCTCTATAAAATAGTTTTTGCCATGTAAACACAGGTTGAAAATATTTTTTTAACAAGGCTGCTACGCCATCATGTTCTTCCAACACACCAGATTTCTCATCTGATTCCATGCCAAAAAATCCTTCTGATGTCATTAAAATACAATAATATTTGTTACTGTGGTAGTATTACAAATACATTCTATCAAATAAACCGATTTCGCAAACAATTACACGAAAAACTTATCAAAGTTCTTAGTTGCCCATTCACTTATTGTCCCTGTTGTATCGAAAATCCTGTAAGCGCTCTTTAGGACAGAGTTGTTTTTTTAAAACTTAATAGGATTGTTTGGCAATCTTAAGGGGGATCCTATCGAAGTTCATTCACTGGAATATTCTTCCTGTCAACTTAACCTTGTACCCATTCCAAATCTTAAGAGTTTTTGAAAAGGAATTGCTGCGTTAAACACAGCATCATCTTGTGATAAGCCTGCTACCCATATTCACAAAGCTGCTAATAGGAATATGTTCGATTCAAGGCAATGCTTTGTTTCTTGACCTCTAAATGGGGCACATTCTTGATATTGCCCACCGATATACATGTATGCAGATCTTTTATAATTAATAGTCCAATTACTAATTTAGAAAAAAAAATTAATTGGATTTATTAAAAAAAAACCACAAAACATTCTGCACCTCCCTTATTTCACAAACAAAAGTCTGCACGTTTATGAGGAAAGTTACAGCTCAAGTCTGGTTTATTCAATTGCTTATTACAAACATTAGAGCAAAATATATCATATAGTAGAATTTTAAAGTCGAAATGTTAGAAAAGACAGTGACTATGATAATTTAAATGTATTATTCTACTCTTCTACAAAACATAAAAACATTGCTTACATATCAAACTTTCTAATTCAATCCATTTCCAAATTTTAAAAAAATCATATTCTAATTGAAAATATTAAATAAGATATATAATATCATGTTGGTTAGCTAATCATATTTTATGAACTTTGACCTCCAGATAATATTATTTGATTATCATCTAGTCTCAGCAGGTTTACATATTAATTATAATACACAAGAGTTGCCCCCTCCGAGAGTGGGGGGAATTGACGGATGTTTCTGTTAATGACATAAACATGATACTGGCTGATATATTTCTGTCTTATCAATTTACGATAAGAATAATGAACTAGCTTCTTCACAATATTTCTTTATCACACCATAAGCTCTCATTTATTTAAATTTCTAATTTGCTTTCTGTCTATAAAACAAAATGAACTGTCCAACATTTCATTTTGATTCCAATTAATCAGCCAAATATATATGGAATCATGAAACTAAAAGATTGTCTTTGACACAATTCAATTTCAAACTTGTATTTCAGTCTGTATGTTATCATTTATCACAACTTTTTAAATTGACAATTCAAATGGACATTAATCATTTTCAACAAAATAATTTCAAAATTATTTCTTTATAGAAATTCTCTAGTGTTTTTTCACGAAAAAAAATAATTGGTAGAAAAAATTTAAAGAGAATATACATGTCATTATGTTATCTATTTACCATGATATAGATCCTGCTTTAAAAAAAAACAACAGAAAAGTATATTATAATAACTGATAGAAGTATACAATGTATATAACATCTATTAAATACTAAAAATAATGTCTCTATTGTGTGCTTATGCTGCTACGTCTAGTTTTATTTATTAACAAATATTTCTGAAAAGAATCTAATCAAACAAGTAGGCTTACATGAATAAAATGTAGACATTCTTATTTTTTTTTTGGTAATTATATTCACTGTTTTTCTTGGTTTTGAATATATTATGTAATTTGATAGGCTGTGATTCAATATAATCACAAACACAATGATAGTTTCATCCAGATATAATTTGTTCCCGCAGTCCAACAGACAGCTGCAAAATATGAATATTTTTCATATTTTCTCATATAATATTAGTCAAGTAATTTTCTCAATTATCCATACAGAGTAAGTTTATTGTTTGTTAAGTTTGGTGAATTTATTGAAGCATGAACCTCGGTCTAGTCGTACTGTGCTCCCTCTATTTTAACTGACATTAATGAATGTTTCTTGTGGTCCATTGTTTATTCGAAACATGACAACCTCTTATCAACCTGCAACTGAGTTTTTTTATCCCTGATTACCTAGATCACATTTCTGTATAGGAACGTTAACCCAGCAAGCTAGTTACATCTGTCATATTGGGCTAGCAATCAGCTTGTCATATCCAAATAATAAAGTGAAACTATAATTGACAACAGGTATATCTGATAACAGGTAACATAACATGTAAAACAAAATCATGGCATTAATTTAAGATTTCTTTCTTTTAAAAACTAGTTTTGATTTCAATAATATGATTCCAATTACAAGAAATGCTTCAAAAATTTGACAAGAGTTGATGGATATGATTTTATAGACATGGGTTGCATAGACTGATAACAGAAAGTTTGTAAACTAAGAACCAGGATTCCATTTAAAAAAAAGATTGTTTATTTTGACTATGATTTAGAAAGACAATGAAAATAATTATTCAACAGCTAACAATTTTCTCAAAAACATCCACAATAGTCTGTATGCTACAAATGATTGGTGATGAAGTATGTGTTAATTTAATGCATAATTAACAGTGTCATGCAACTTGACACCTCATTATTTGACATGATGGCAAACAATAGCTAAGAACCAGCATTATTATCAATTACATTTATTATTTTAGCAGATATGAATCTTTTGGCAATAAAAAAATATATTATTATTAGACTACCAGCAACATCGTTAAAATCTACCTGCAGACAAAATATTAGCAACAGTAAAATTCCCAAATATGTTATAAAATTGAGGAAGAAAGTCAAAATATTTGAATTTTTGAAGATCTTAATAGGTATAGATAAACAAGAGATTAACAAAATGAAAGGATGGTAAAGAAAGGAGTATTTGAAGACTAAACATTCTAGATCATCACATACATTTCCAATATCCAGATCCAGACTAGAGCAATTAGAATTGTGTGATAGGATGAAAGAGAACAAATGTTGATGGTAGTAGGGTTGATCACAAGAAATATCTGAAGACAGTCCTTTGGCGAGGCAGAAAAAGTAGGCAACTTGGAGACAGTCTTTTTTGGTGAGACAGAAAAAAGTAGGCTACTTGGAGACAAACCACTGGATGGTGACACAGAAGTGATAATTGAAGAAATATCATCCACCCTGGCAACCTTCGCGAAATTTAAGGTTACTTTCAGGTTACTTAGTGGGGTAAAATTTGTGGTTTGAAGGTGGTTTCTATGAGATAATATACTAACTTCTGTCAATTAACTCTGACCGAGATTAGCATTCTTTGTGCAAAGCTACCGTATGGTTTGATTGAAAATCATTCGGTAATTGATCTTGAGGTATAGCTGCAATTGACAGAAATTAATTGTAAGTGAATGTTATGTATTCTTCTTTCTTGCACTTCTATATTTTGAGTAAAACTGAACCAAAATATTAGGCCCCGATAATATTTATATCAATCATGATCCGAATACTTCAAACCAGATTTGAAACAAATCTATTGAATAAAATAGCCTTTAGAATCTTCACAGGGTTTTGGAAATCGGGGCATACCACTGGAAATGGAGACCAGTGTCCCAAGCTGTATTATACAGTGTCTGGTAAAAACCAGACTTTTACTTTATAAAGATAACGTTTAGGTGAAATCAAGTACAGCACTTGGGTCATGCATTGTATAGTCCTCCGAAAGAACAGCAATAGATTATCAGGTCACCCAACAAACAACTGATCCGAAATCTTAAAAGGGTTACATGTCTGGATAAACTGTTTTGACAATACACCATTCATCTGTATTTTGGTGCTAAAATTTCATACATAGGTGGACTTTCATTTCCAAGACTCTGTTCAACTTGAGAAGGTCCCTTCAACTGGAAGGTCCACAAACTGAGACACACCAAAATCAAACCCATCCAAGATCTTTTACGTTTCATCTAAATCCGACCAAAAATTATGGTATCTAGAGGGTCCACAAACTTTCAGATTTTGCTAAAAATTCAAACTAAATTGAACAAAAATTGTGGCATCTATATACATACTAGTATTACATTCTTTTTCACGATTTGCGTAACAGGTGGCAGCCATTTTGACAGGCTTTTCTGTCTAAATTTTACAAAATTCGATCACCACCAAGACAATTTAACATTCCACTTTCAACCAGAACCAACATCTTTGGGATATAAACACATATTTCAAGCTTTGTCAAAATCTAGAAAAATTGTGATCTGTAGGGTGCCCACAACAAAATGTGAATAAACAGACATCCAGAGTTCACGTCCCCATGAAAATGTAGGCGCATAGAAATAAACCTGTTCATAGCTTTTCGGCTGACCTTCCGTTTACTTACTTCAGAAGCAATTTGGCTAATGAGAGAATTGGTATAAATGTATCTATTACATTTGTTGGAATCTTTTTAACCATTGGAGTAATTAAGATGATCCTACTTTACCTTTTATCTATTTGATACTATCAATTAGCTAGAGATTTATTTACCTGGTTACTTCAATATTTAAATATATAGTAATACAAGGCATTCCATTATCATTATCTAATTTACAGACATTATCTTTTAAACTACATGTAACATGTTTACAGACTTCTTTACCCATTTAACTTTACAAAGGAATTATATTTCTTGAAATAGATGTTCAAAGTTTCCTGAAACAATTACATTTATCTCATTAAAACTGTTTGTTACTCCTTTTAATAATAAATATTTTGGAATTTAGAAGGAACTCTTATGCGACAAAACTTTTCCCTTTTTATACAAAATGCATCCATTGTCATATTTTTGCACATGTATACATAGTTCATGTAGGGTTCTTCGTTTAACATAAATTCGACGATGCTGAGATCGGAAACTAATGTTACTCCTATAATTACATAACTATATGTGTGCATATGAAACTGAACTATCTTGAAACTTGGTTTCAGAAATAGGTTGCCAGGCAACGAAACATACACCCACCAGCAGCTAAATCGTCCGGGCAGTCAACAAGAGTTGTCGCATATTAAGTAATTATCAGAAAATCATTGGAATTTGTTTGGTTCTTATAAAGTTCTGCCCCATGCTAACGTTTAGTATACGAAACATTTAATATTATGGATTTAGCTTTAGCTGTTCAATTATCAAAATTCATTGATAATCAAACTCAACCATCAATAATGTGTAACAGGGGTATAGTCAAACGTTTTTTTAATTCATAATAAGGTCTATAAGATAAAAAATATGATTTTTCCGTACAATTAGGGGCCATAATTCAGGAAGTTATGGTCCAATGTGTGCGAATATCGAAAGGAACTGCGATCTTTGGGTTATAAACTTACATTTCAAATTTCATAAAAATCGGATTAAAATTGTGACCTCTACAGGGTCCACAACATGGATATATTATATTTTTACACTATTCGCGTATTAGCGGCAGCCATTTTGTCCAGCAGTTTTGGTCCGATTTTTACGAAATTCGACCTCAACCTTCATTACAGTGTAACAGTGATATAATCAAACGTTTTTTTAAAACCGGATAATAATTGAGAACCCTAGAGGAACCACAAGCTAAAAAAAGTTGATTTTGCGTACAATCAGGGGCTATAATTCAGGAAGGTACAATCCAATATGCGCAAATATTAAAAGGAACCATGATCTTTGGATTTTAAACATGTATTTAAAGTTTCATCAAAATTGGATTAAAATTGTGACCTCCACAGGGTCCATAACTTTGATATACCATATCTTTACACTATTCGCATTCAAGCGGCGGCCATTTTGTCTGGCAATTTTGGTATGATTTTTGCTAAATTCGGATCCATTCTTCATTACAGTCTAATGGTGATATAATCAGACGTTTTTTTAAATCGAATAATAATTATCACCTCTATCAAATGTTTTTTTTTAAATCAGATAATAATTTTGACCTCCAGAGGTATCACAAGCTAAAAAGGGTGATTTTTCGTACAATCAGGGGCCATAATTCAAGAAGTTATGATCTGATATGTGCAAATAGCGAAAGGAACCAAGATCTTTAGGTTATAAATATGCATTTCAAGTTTCATCAAATTCAGTTCAAAATTGTGACCTCTACACTGTTCACAAGCTAAAAACGTGATTTTTTGTACAATCAGGGGCCATAACCCATGAAGTTACATGCCAATATCGAAAGGAACTGAGATCTTAGGGTAATAAACCTACATTTCAAGTTTCATCGAAATCGGATAAAAATTGTGACCTGTAGACTGTTCACAAACAATTGTGGACGGACGAACAGGGGCAACGACAATGTACGTCCACATGAAAATCCTAAGCAACTAAGGCGCTACCTCCAAATCTGGAGGTTTCAGCTTGATTGCTCTTGTCAGTGGTGCAGGACAGAGATTCTAGCAAGGAACAGTATGTAATCGTTTGAATAACACATAAAACGAGGTCCCATGTACAAGTTGATGTGCGTGGAGAAGAACCATTGGTAGTTGAGATAGATGAAGAGTAGGCAGATATGTTGCTGTCAGTGCAAAATTTCCCTCATAGGACACTGCATAGTGTACGTCTGTCATTGGCCTGATTGGTGCAGAAAAATAGGACATAAACCCCAATTCATTTCCAAGATTAGTACATGGGCAATACAAACAGCATTTTCAAAATGTGATGGTATTTTGTACCACCAGTGTTGAACCTATGACCACTCTATGAATTGAAATACATCATTCAAATTGACATAACATACAATTAATTCTGATAAATACATGAAGATAGTTAATTTATAGGGTTATTATATGAGGAATATTGACCTATGATTAAAGAGAATTGGTACAAACTGGTTGTAAAGATAGCTTGGAGGACAGCTGTCATTTACATCAATTTAACAATAATCTACAGCATCCTTTAATTAAACAGCCAAAAAATAATAAGTCAAATAAGAGATTAGAAATTCCTTTCTAATTTACCATCTCTCATTATTTGCTTCATCAAGACAGCTCTAATTATCCCACAATAGACAATTTTTTCTCAGCAATAGACAATTACCATCCTTAGGCTACCAGCTCGACAATCTTTGATTTTTAATTCAGAAACAGAAAGACAAATAAGTAGTTTCCTTTATAATATTTGCTTAATGGTTGTCTGTAAATTAATAAATACTCTTGCAACGAACAAGAGACTACATAATAAAAACAGTATGAGCTCAATTATTGAAATAAATATCTAATCCCATCAAGGATATCATTGATAGTAATAATAGTTTAATAACTAATTATACAATAAGAACTACGTATATTCTTTATATTATTGTGTCTTTTTAGGTCCAATCCCTTGATCACTCTCTAATCAATGGCGTGTTAAAGCGTTGAAATGGATGCATTATTGTAATTGATAGCAAACATTATGAAAAAGTTTAAGGTAGTGTAATTCTTTATATATCTAGTGTTTACAATAAAGAGAGTGAGAGAGAAATAGTGTTTATAGTCCACTTGGCACAAACTAGGTCACTAACATATTGTTTAATTTTATTTCAATAATTCGCTTGCGCGTAGGGGTCTTTAGCAGTGGGAGGAAACTGGAGTACCCGGAGAAAACCATCGAGGTTGGAGTATTTACAATATACACAACAAGAAAGATCAAAGATAAACTAAAGAAATAGTGCCAAATATTGATGTGAAGAAAATCTGACCTTTAAACCACAGTTTAGTGCAAATATATAAGTAATTTATATGTTCAGCATACGAAAGTGCCAGTTTATTACATTATATTTAATTATGACAAAAAATCTGGTTTACCATACTGAAGATATTGTTTTTCTTATCAAAGAAAACTTTCCTTAAGAGCTAATTAAAATTCGAATAGAGCTAATCATGCAATTTTACATCTGGAATATCTTCTGAATTTATATTGTCCACATAATCATTAAAGGAGAACTTGAAGGGTCACACTTTTAAAACCAGACTACCACACCTACTTGTAATCTGTTTAAAGTAATAAACTAAACAATCTTCAAAGAAAGAGTTATTGTTTGTTTATTTCTGTGCTAATTGATTTAAATACTTTCCATCTCTGTAAAAAGTAAGTTAATGATCAAATGTACAATGACATCTCTTAATGATTTTATTATCTGTAAATAATGTATTTCTAGAAAATGGCTATGTTTATCTTAATCAGTTCTGTTACATTTTTTACCATTACTGAAAGCTAGAGAAAAAAAATTTAATCAAGTTTCTTCATCAATCTCCCAAACAGAAGCTACATTTTATCAAATTTTTTGACAGCATTTCATTTTGGCACAGCAAGAATTATTTAACTCTTCTACCAATCAGTCCCAGTCTAAAATATTTGAATCAGCTGAAAACATAAATTTTATTTGCCGAACATTAATTTTCTTGTTATCAGCATTTTTAACTTTTAGCGATAACATTATCTGGTGAATAGCCCCCTAGAACTAGAGAAGGGAGATAACCCTACCACCAACAGCCAAATCTGTCAATGAGAAAGTAGTTGAGCCTAATGGAAACTCAAACTATAAATTCAGTGATAAAACATCTATTTTAAAAACAGGTCCATTTCAATTCTGATAAGAAAATTTGGTGAACATTGGTAGCGAGGCTTGTTACTACGATATTCCTGGTAGGAGAAAGGGAGGGGGATTGTCTTACACTTGTTGGGTGTGTGGTGGCTCTCGACTTCACCTTTCACAGTTGGAAATACTTGATATTTTGGCAGTGTGCCTAATTAAGCTTCCTGACTAAAGCATTCCTTTTAGAATTGATAGCTCTCTTACAAACATATAGGCACCTGCTATCATTTTATATAGGCCTGCCACCATCTCATCATATTCTCTTGATTACACTAGGGGCCATATTTAGCCCACAAAACAACCTTTGTCTGCTAGTGTTTTGTTCTGTGTGAAAATGACAAGCTTTAGATGTGTTTAACATTTCAATAGAAGGTAGCAATTATTATGATTAATAGGCTACATGTGAGACACTATAAAACTCAGTAGACATAATTTACAAACTTTTCTGTACCTATATCCTTCACGTATAGATTAACATAAATCAAAGACTGGTCTTTCAAATTGTTCTATTTTTATTAATAACAATAGGTTCAAGTTTCATGTCTATTACTACTTGTAGTTTCTTTTGATGTTATGGCCTTAAGTACATCCGAAACACTGAAAATACATGTACCAGCATCACCTTTAATTCACCTAAGAATTGTAGTTACAAGGTATTAAAAATCTTTAATTTTTCACAACTTAATCCATGCTAAAATGTACTAAATTTATTATTTAATACATAATTAAACATATATTATGCAAGAGCTAAATCTGCCTATTGCAGGTCTTTCTTTGGGCCTGAAATGTTATCTAAATTATTAATTAGACATTAATTAACATATCCAGACCATAATCAACTCTCGATCGCATCGCTAGACTGCGATCTTTGGTGGATAATCATCAAATACATAATCAAGACTATGCTTTTTACTGTACCTATTTTAGTAATGATGATCGAGGCTAGGCAGATATTTCACTTGCTAAATTTTCTGTTCATAGTGGATCAATTAGACTGAAATTTTCAACAAAATGCCTTTACAATTAATCTAGTTTGTAACTATTATAGTGAGAACTGCCAACTCCTTAACTAATCTACAATAATGTATCTTTAAGAAAATAAATTCTAAATAATGGTAGCGATCCATCAAAAGATTTTAACAAGGATTATATGTGGCACTGGCTTGTTTTGACCATGTCAATATCCACAATATTGTAGTGTCGCAAGGGATGGAAAATCTCTTGAATGACAATAAGAGACTTTCAACTCTGAAATTTGAAATATTATTGTGTAACTGTGCTTTTTCAGAAATAAATACTGTTATGACACCAACAGATGTAATTTGTGTTATGAATTAAAGTATGATAAGATTTATATAATATTGGTAGACTGTAAATAGGAATATTGTGTGATAGTTCCATCTTAGTTAACAACTTTAATCTGACATGCAATATTGCATGATCCATTGATGAAGAATAAATAATGACTTTCAGTGAAAGAAAATGATTTGTTTAATGCCTCAAAATTTGGCAGGTTATAATATTAACATTTAACCTTTTATAGAAATTATGAAAGAATTCTACAGAAAATACTTACAGTTCACATGTTGGATTTTTTTGCCAGCATTTTCGCTTTTGTTATTTCTATGATCATAATTTTTTTTTCACGATTTGTGTGATTTTTAAACTGTCTAGAACTTTCTTTCAAGATGTCATACTGTAACACAAATAGCAGGATTTAACTCTTAAATGACCCAGAGGTTTGACGTCATAACGTCATAAAAACCCACGTCATAATGGTCAATAGTGTAAAAATCATAATATAACAACTGAAAATAAATCCCTTCTGGGCCTTTTCATAAATATTAATTTTATACAAAAAAAATTAATTTAGACATTTCATGCAAAATTCATAGATATATAGATCTAATGGTTATTTCTATCTTTTGTTCGGCTTTTGTGAACTAAAAACCCCATTTATCATGAATTATTAAGATTTAAAAGTACCGCTAATTAAAATTTTGTGGATTAGCCTAGCTTCTATCACGTTCTAACTCTTAACTGACTCACGGCCACTTTTGTCGACACCTATGACGTTACCATTAAGTACCCACGTCGACTTTTGCCGACAAAACTAGTTAGCCGAATGCAACGTTCCTAGCGCAATGAGAGTTACTCCCCTTATAAACAGGCAGCCTTTTCTCGTTTGTTTACTTCCTGTTTGACATTTTGACATTTAAAAATCTTACTGTTTCTTCTTGAAAAATTATAATAAAACGGTGATATGTCTAGGCCTACATGACAACGTTCTCCGTACGACGGATTACCATATACCTATTGAATGACAGTGATTCAGATTTTATCGGTGGTTGGTTAGATATTTACTCCCCTTATAAACAGGCAGCCTTTTCTCGTTTGTTTACTTCCTGTTTGACATTTTGACATTTAAAAATCTTACTGTTTCTTCTTGAAAAATTATAATAAAACGGTGATATGTCTAGGCCTACATGACAACGTTCTCCGTACGACGGATTACCATATACCTATTGAATGACAGTGATTCAGATTTTATCGGTGGTTGGTTAGATATTTATAGTTTTGCGTTAGGCTAACAAATATTATGCCCCCAACATCCAAGTTGTCCATGGCTTTAAATATATATTCATTTGAGATCAAATGTCTTTTACGCATTGTTTGAAAAAGCAAGTGTGCTATAACACTTGACATATTGTCATTTTTTAATTAGTTTTCAGTCTGAATTTTTTTTTTTTTTTTTTTTTTTTTTTTTTTATCCTATTCATAAGAAATATCATTTTCAGTTAAACACAAGCCAACAGTATGGCTAATTTCCCCTGCTGAAATCCCAAAATATATAAATGACATGTATCATGATTAATTGCACATTTATCTTTTTCAAAAGAATCCAGCAATCAAACTGATTATCTATACTTAGTCTAAGCATATGATGTTTACAATCAAACTTATTAACGGGAAATGCTAATTATTTAACTCAATCAAGACATTCACCTTTAAGCAGAGTTGTTGTGTTCCAAAGTTTTGAGCGATCAAATTGCGTATTGCTACTTAGCCTTAGCAGAAAATTCTCATCATCAAAATTAGTTAAGCTATTGATATAATGAATCTATACTTGAAGTTTCATCACTCTAACTTAGAACTAAAGTTATTATGTTCCAAGGCAAAGCATCAACCAAACAAATTGCTTATCTCTGCTTACCCTTAAGAGAAAATGCTTATCTTTGCACTCTATCAAGCGATTCCCCTAATAGACACCTACACCAAGTTTGAACATTCTAGCTCAATTAGAAGGAGAGTTACTGTGTTCCAAAATGTGTGACGGACAGACAAGACGGACAGACAGACCCATTTTAATTGTCCTGTGCTTTCTTCGAAAGACTGGGGACTATCATGTTTCTTAAGCAAAGTTCGCGAGTTTTACAACATCTAACCGTTGCTTAAATACTTAGCAATCCCGAACTTTTGCGCCCCTTGAGTAGACACGTGACAAATTAGCATTGTCCAATCCGAAGTCGTGGCACATAAGACACTGTAAACAAACAAGTATACAGCAGTTGTTCTATTTTTAAATTGAGAAACTCATGGAAAACCAGTAACCTTGACATTGATTGATTCTTTGAACTTTGCAACTCGATTGTCACATGTAAACATTTTAGCTAGAAGCGCTAGACTTGGTATTCACGACCAATGAATTTGATAGGCTCCCAAGCTGGGTTTGTTACCCAATCGAACTTACTGGCGAAATATGCAGGGTATTACGCGAAGGGCTTGGGATGTAAGTAGTTAAGGCGAGATCACATCTTCTATTGAAGATGCGGGACTATAAGCTTAGAATAGATGATCTAATTAACCTTGAGGGAAGATATAATTAATAGGGCTGTTATCAAGTAAAAATTGTCATATTTTATAAGAATCAGCAATATTAGGCCTACTTCTACAAAACTCTAGATCTGAACTGTAAAATGGTGGTTAGTAAAGCACTTTAATCATATAATTCTGTATGAATTATAACTGAATTTTCGCAAAACCCAAACTTAAACAGACTTTTTACAACATTGAAGCAATCACATATAAAATTCTGTGTTTTTGCCAAGTTTTGATGACATAGGCTACTTGATTAATCAATGTGCAATGTCAAATGTCAATACATTTCTTCTTTATAGGTAGCCAAAAAATCGCAACAAGTTTCAAACACTAATATAAGTATAAACATACCATATGAACCAGGAACAGACCATGGAATCATGTCAGTAATCTTGGAATAGTGATGTCATATCAAAAGTCAACCAATTGATTTACATTTGTCCAAACAACAAGCCTATTACACTAGGGACCAGGTATCATTCAGATTTGATGACAAAAGGAAAGAAACTGAGCTTACCATCTATAATCTAATACACATATTCAGTTAATAGATTGCTGTCCAGAAAGTGTTAAATACCATCAAGATTCATTCAAAAATGCTCAGTTTGTCCTACCATTTAGTTTAAGAAACACCATTTAGTTTGGACTTCGGCCATCTAGTTTATGACCATTTAGTTTAGTTTTGATATTGGTCATCCAGTTTATGACCATTTAGTTTCATAAACTAGACGACTGATGTCAAACTAAACGGTAGCACAAACTGGTCGTTATTTGATGAATCTGGATGGTATTCAACACTTTCTGGACAGCAATCTATTAACTGAATATGTGTATTAGATTATAGATGGTAAGCTCAGTTTCTTTCCTTTTTTCATCAAATCTGAATGATACCTGGTTCCAAGTGTTAAGGTCCACAATGATGACACTCAAATAAGTAGAACCTGAGTTTTGTTTGAATAGCATAGCCACAAGAAAAAGATATAGCCACAAAAATCATGGAAATAAACAGCTTTGTCTCAACAGTACCCTATTCCAAAGCATAACATTGATGTTAACCAAAGAAATGACACCTTAAAAAAATCTGATTTCTGTTGTATTCATAAGCTTGAACAATTCCATTAAAAACTGCTGCCTGGGAGGTAACGGAACATAAGATCATAGAACGTTGAATGTTTGGGTTCATCCTCTCATGACGACAATGCTTTACACATGATTTGAAACAAATCCATTACAGAATTTTCATGATCACAAGGTGTTTTGGCAAAGGGAGCACAATTCTGGAACTGAATTCTTAATATCAAAAGGGTTTGTCCTCGGATAAACCCAATTCTTCACATTACATTTGAAAAAAAATCTGTAGCCTCAATCGCATTCATTCACTTCAGAGGATGCTCGATTGTCAGTCTGGAACGTTCCGGATTGACAGACTTAAAATTGAGCGTTGCAGAATTCATTTCTGTCACAGTTTTTTCAGTCCTGATAATGGAGTAGAATCGTGACATAATTAAACAGAACAAATATGTTTCAACTGCCATGGTTGGTTGAGATATTTTCTTATATGCATTGGAAGCATGCGTTGTTGCATGAAATCTCCTTTTTCATTCCATTGCCAATATTTTGGTGATTGAGAGAGAGAGAAATAAGTCCAGCTTACAAAAACTAGGTCATTTTGTATTAACACATTTTTCAATTCTATTACAAATTTTTGCTTGCCATAGGAATCGGTAGGTTTGACAGGCTACCCTACTCCTTATCACATACAACAGGCTGGGAATCTAAACACTACCCCTTGACTCAATGACAGACCTTATGATTTAGACCATTAGATCACCCAACCACTGCAAATACGCCCACAGCAAATAAAAGCTAATTCGTCTGAGCAGTCCACAAAGGTTGTCACATCTTTTTTTGTGTGATGGGTAGAAAATGTGAGCATGGATTAGACATGACAAGGGCCATTACTTTTGAAATCACTAAAAATCAAAAGGATTCTTCATTTCGTGAACAAAACAGTGTATAAATTCACATCAATTGGATGATCAAATAAGACACTATTTATGGATAACAATCAGTATTACTATAATTCATTACATTTTAATAAGACTTTAAAAAGTCATCATAAAGCATATAAACACACACATACACAATTTAGAAAGAAACAACATGTGAATTATGGATGAGCAGACATGCAGGGGTAGCGACTGATTCTTGTATCAATATGGTGTATGAAATCAAATTGAAATAGGCTTTATATTAAAGGCAAGAGTTTTTTTTTTAAAACAAATTAGAAGAATTGTACCTGATCACATACATTAGATTGAAATACAGATTGAAAAAATGAAATGAAATGAAATGGGGTTTAACATCCTACTGTTCTGTTTCTTAACTGGGCTAATGAAGACGGCATACGACATACAGTCTTTCCGGGCAGCGGCGCTACGACCTACTCTTATATCGACTTCCAACTGCCAAGGGATCTTTTACATGCACGCCAATGTGTACACGGGACCTCGGTTTTCAGATTGAAAAAGAAAGACAATAACCATTTTTAATTTGACAATAGACATGTACTTATCATCGAATGACATAATCATTATCAAAAATATGATCAAGTTTGTTTTCATCACAAAAGGTAATTATGTAAAACACTAAAGAATTTTATTACTATGTCCAAACTCATAGTTCTATCTGTGTTATTTTTGTAACTTTGAATGGATTTGGGGAGTAATTCACTTATTACTAATACTCCCTCTTATTGGTCTAATGTTGTCAAGCTTCCATTATGTGAACCTAAATTATTAATGCGTCTGATTTTTGCTTACTAAACCATATCATCAAATCGGCAACTTATGGGCCATACTTCAAGCTCCACTGCTTTCCTGATTGCTTTTCTCAAATTATAAGTGTGAAGATAATTATACAGTATGGGAAATTTGCTTGGCATCTTATTTTGGTAAAAACTAGACGCTGACCTTAATGTCTGGTCAAATTTAAATTGATGAATTTAGATGAAAGAGACAGTGTACTTAAAGTAACAAAATTAAATCAATGACATTTTGAAAGGTACTATACATAAATAGTTGTTTACTTAGTATATTTTCGGGCTGGATATTGGTTAGATTAACATGAAGTCTATTGTCCAGAAGGCTAATTAGAGCTTTAAACTTGTATAACAAATAGTGCTATATAAAGAAAGTGGATATATTACCTGTAAACA
Organism: Patella depressa; assembly: GCA_948474765.1. Classification (NCBI taxonomy): domain Eukaryota; kingdom Metazoa; phylum Mollusca; class Gastropoda; family Patellidae; genus Patella; species Patella depressa. The sequence goes on from OX419717.1 coordinate 58,622,646, forward strand.
AGATATGTATACATATAATTATTTCTTTAGCCTCCAAAAAAAATAGTTAACATACGTAGGCCTACACCTTAATGAAAAGAGACAATAGAATCAAAAACGTCATAATTTTCATACTATCAAAGTACATAAAAGATTGATCGTTCTTTAACATAGGCTTCAAAATATTATCTTTCATAAGGGGTTGGCCTCCCATCCAGTTGAATTTCAACATTTAGTAGATTTATTTATAATCTTTTTTAAACCAGTCTAGATGGTTGCTGGCCGATCTATTTGTTTTAACTTCCAGCAGCACAGCAACCATCATTCAATTTCTGTGAATTACTAGTAATACTAGGACATTTATAGCGACTTGTGCTCTATTGCCTTTGAACTATGCACTCGCATCTCTTTCAAACAGTGTGAATAATGCTATAAGGGGCACTAGAATGGATTATTAGTCTTTATTTTTTTTGAATATGACCCTTAATATTCAAAAGTATTTATTGGAATACAATGTAGGTAGAAATGCGATGATTTCGCGATTTTCTGTGACTGCCATGCCCAAGTTTTGTGTCACTCGAATATAGGGGTTGGGGTGGGGGCTACTATAACCATTATATTACCATATTCTCAAGGTTTACAGAAAAGGGGGCAATACATTGAAACAAAGGGTCTCAGAACACTGAATATCAATGGGGTTCGTTCTCTCATGATTACAATGCTTGAAATTAAATTTGAAAAAAATCTGTAGCCTTCAACATAAGTCAATTGTAGACAGACAGACAGATGGACTGGGTGACGTCTTTGACTAGTTTACACATGCTGCCGGACAAGATTACGGGATTTTAAATGTCTGATGCAGATCGTAAAAAGGAAATCATGTAGGTAATGCAGTCTATCAAGATAGGTGTATTACACTGTAATTGGTTTGATGATCATGTAATTAATTTTGCATATTATCAAAGATGATTGGGATTAGTAATAGTTTAGTGAACATTCTTTTAAATTTTTACTTTGATTCGCCACATCTTGATGCCAGATTCGGCATATTTGCCGTCAAATTTTTGTCCGATCTTGAAAACTGAATAATTTCCTTAAATAATTTGTAGGTCATTATGTAATTAACTGACTGGGTTTATATCTTTAAGCAATAAGAATTGTTAAACTAGACCTGCATGCAGGAATGACGGGTTTCACTGGTGTCACGTCACTTTCGGTGCCACGTTACCCTTAAACATATGTCACTTCCGATACCAATGAAACCATCAAACAGGTTTCCACATAAGCATTGTAAACATCAAATAAAATGGACGAAGAATCAACCAAATCCAGCAATATCAATTCATTTTATATATATGTTACTTGTAAGTGATCCTGGCAAAATTTCATTACTTCCGGTGATAATGAAAATGTTCAATTAGTTTTATGAAATCAGAAATGGCATAAGGCAGCATAATGGCGAAAATTGTATGTAAATCGAATGAGAATTGCCACTTTTATAGACCAAAAACCTTGAAAAGTGACTTGTAGAAAATCGTCTATTTCTCGGCAACCGTACACGATAAAAACTATCTTTTGGTATCTATATGATCGTATGGGTTCAATCCATTTGTTGATTGGAATCAAATATCATAATTTGAAATATATTACAAATCAGACTCATTTGAAAAAAATGTCTGTTTTGAAGGCTAAAAATACAGTTTTTGCCAAAATGACATTACTTCCGGTGATACTGAAAATGTTAAATTAGTTCTATGAAATCATAAATGACACAAGATATCATATGGTGAAAATTTTATGAAAATCGAATAATAACTGACTCTTTTATAGACCAAAAACCTTGAAGAGTGACTTAAGGAAAATCGCCCATTTCTCGGCAACCGTACAAGTTAGAAACCATTTTGTGGTATCTGTATGATCGTATGGGTTCAATCTATTTGATCAATAGAATCAAATATCACAATTTGAAAAAAATAACAAATACGACTCATTTGAATAAAATATTGTTTTTTGAAGGCTAAAATTTAAGTTTTGAGCAAATGACGTCATTTCCGGTGGCAGCGCAATGGGTAAAATGGTTTGACATAGTCCACTATGGCATTAGGCATCCAATGGCGAAAGAAAATTGAAAATCGAATAATAATTGATTCTTTTACAGCCAAAATTACGTGAAAAGTGACTCATGCAAAATTGCCTATTTCTCGGCAACTGCTTATATTACAAACTAATTTTCACATACATTCTCTTCGTGTGGATTATAGCTACAAGTTTATAAAAGTTACATAAAAATATTTTAAAATCTGAAAAGCCTGAATGAGTTGTAAATAGGTCAATTTTACGCCTTTTTTCACCTCTTAATCCAATTTGCTAGAAAATGAAAAAGAAATTAAAAAAACTGCTTCCGACATTTTTTGCGCCTTTAAAGGACATACTCTTTGAGTCATATAATTTTTCAAAAAAATAATATTTGTTTTCAAAAAATGTACCTAACTGTCAAAATTGTAGTTTTTGGTAAAATTATGCCACTTCCGGTGCCGACAGATAACACTTTTGGTAATAAAAAAAATGACAATTGAGACAACGAAGCATATGAACTTTGTTTTATACAAATCGAACAATAAAAAATTAATCTAGGACTGAAAAACTGAATTAGCCAATGGAGGCCAAGGAAAATTACTGAGACAAAATTTTTTAACATTTTTGCGCAAGTCAGATGACTCTTTAATTCTGTGCACAACACGACTAAAAAATATTCATAAATAAAAAAGTTTTTTGTAAAATTTTAAATTTCCGAAATTTGGCGCCTAATATCTTCGAAGATTTGCCGAAAATCAAAAATCGAAAGTAGCGCAGCTATGTGCCCTGTCTCCAGCTATGCCAAAATGTATCGAAAGTTAAAATCCCATGATTATTGTTAAAATTACCGCAATATTTGTAAAAACGATAACTTCGGTGATTTCGGACATTTCGAATTGTCGCAGAACGTTCAAAATAGCTTTATCCTCTAAGTCACACCCACTTTCCCAGTAAAACCGAAGAAATCGTAACGATGCGACACGTAGTTGCTGAGATCTACTCAAAACAAAAGAAGAATAATAATAATAATAATAAGAATAATAATTTTAACAAAAACAATAGTGTTTCACACAAGCTTCGCAGTGTGAAACCCTAATTATGGTTATTGCAAGTTCGCTTGAAAATTTAATGATATGAAAATTTAACAATTTCAAATATACAGGTTACAATAATCTAATAGATTTTGGTGACACATTTAGTTTAGTTCTACTATATTTCTTATATTTAATTTATCTGGGATAGTACTACAGGATATCTGACACACTGGTAGTTTCTCTAGTTATTATAGACCAAGGGAAATAATCATGTTATATTTCAATATCACTGTGTGAAAAACAAAAGGATGGCTTCATGAAAATAAATCAGAAATTTCACTTTAAAATTTAAAAAATTTATTAACGGACGGAGAAGCAATCAATATACCTTTAATTATCAACATAAAAAAGATTCAATATACAATGAAAAATCAATGATTTTCTTTTTAAAATAAGGAGGGTGTGGTTAATGGGGGTGGGGTAGGTAAATTGGGTAAAATGGCAAAACAGTAATTAATAAAACTGTAAAAATAATTAAATTCGATATCAGTACCTGTACTATGTGTTTATATTGGGAGAACTTTAATAATCTAATATTTCTCCTAATGTCAAACTGTAATTAATTTCTATATCCAATTTACTTTACTTAAACTAATAAAGTCTCAACAATTGATAGCTTTATTTGAATATTTTAATGAAAGTGTATAAAAACACCTGGTATATTATTACAATATAAATCATGCCTTCTGATGGACTACCCAATCATATATAGGCAAATATTTATTCTACAGCTCTATGTCAATTTCTGAGTAATATATTAAGAAGGTAATATGAAATTAGTATTCTGTAAGTTATCTTACCTCTCACTTACTAAAATAACTATATTATTTAATACAAAACCTTAATGCTATTCAACATTATCTAACTCAAAGTGAATCACTACATCTCCATTATATATACATATTAATAATTATTAACAAAGTATATTATATATTCAATTATCCATGTTCCTCATTTTACAAACTAGATTTCTTCATTCAAATAACTCTTTGGAACAATTTTTCGTCAGTCAATGTCAAACAAATTAAAGCTTTCACAATATTTTACTAAAAGAACTACGACTATACCTCTGAAAGTAATTAATGAAATTATTGAAATTCAATAGGATTCTTAGTCTCACAAATTTGAACAATGCAAATAACTATATGTCGTTACCAAATTCAAAAGTGAGCAAGGGAAATAATTATAGAAGTAATAAACTGAAATTTATGTATTTCAAAAGACATCTTTAGTTTTACTGATTTGAACAATGTACATAAATTTCAAAAAGATCAGATGATAATTTTTGTCACTAAAAGATTCTATAAAGTCATGAAGGGCCATAACAGTAGAAGTAATTAAAAGGAAATTGTTGAAATGTCAAGATGGCTTCAATAGCTTTCAATGGAAGTTTCACTGTATACAAACATTTATTTGATCGCATAAAAAGAATACTGAATTGCAAAAATAGCATTTTTGATAATTTTCCAAGTAGTTAGTAGTTATATAAAATTAAGAGGGGGGGGGGTATGTTTTAAACGTAAACTGTGAAAGTCAAAAGAAAATCAAACTTAATATTTGTGATGGTAAATAACTCTTGTTTTGAGTGGCATGTAAGTAGTATTAATCATTTTATATTAAATATTTTATACTGACTAAGTCATAACTTAAAAGATAGCATGACAATTGTAGTAAAGAGTCTAGAGAGTTTTCATATCACAAAAATTCTGTAAGAAATTGCTGAGCTCTGCTTAGCCTATGCTCATTGAACTTAGTCAAAATATTCAACATCTACACCAAGTTTGAACATTCTACCTTAAAGCCCCAATAACACTCTTGTTGTAACTTAATAATATGCCCGAATCTTCATTCTGGTCAACAAATCGTATTATTTTAGAATATTCCAATTAAATGATGATATAAATTTCATCTTAACACACCTAATTTTAAAAATTGGAACAATTCAACCAATTGATTTGAAAAGTCTAACGTAAACCTTTTCAAATGTGATTTGGATTTTAAAATATTTTCGAACCCTCTGGACAAGTAAAATAGGTTGTAATGAATAATTTACACAACAGGTAGGACACTTAAACATCTAGTACTTAGAATAAGGGTATTATTTATTTTCTGGATCTACCAAGCCAGCAAGAATGTTATTGTCCCTTTAATTAACTGAGTTATTGTGTTCTGATGATGTTACTGATAGACTGCTTAGAAAGTCCTGAAAAAAGCCCTCAACCAAAATCTGTGAAGATATTCAACTAATGAAAATCTAAACCAAGTTTCCACCAATGAAATTGCTTATCTCTGCTTGGCCTGAGCAAAAAAGCTCAGTCATTCACCTAATGAACAATAATCCCCTGTTTTCCAAAAAAGAGAAGTTAATGTGTCCCAAAAGTGTGACTGACAGAAAGTCAGAATTTAACAGTTCCTGGGAGTATTGCCAAAGCAATAGATGTCCTCTACCGACCCCAACAAATTTTCACATTGCATGCATACTATTACATTTCTGTGAATATATAATCCAAATATGTATAGATAGAATAAATTGTGTAAATTTTCTAAACATGCAAATTTATCTTTGCTGGCTTCCAAATTCAAATCATATGTAACAGCAAACAGAAAGCATACACTGTTTCATTCTTGGCACAACACAGCATATATTTTTATTGGTGGATTATTAATGTAGAACTTAAAGTAGCTAAGTCTCTAACTCAATATCATCCAAAATCTTCGACAATGAAAACACAAATTATTTGTCTATTTAAACCAACATTGACGTTGTGGTCTTACCGGGAAAAGATGGGCTTCTGATATCCAATGTTTAAGACAAAATAAAAAAAAAATTACCATTGGTACACGAATCGTGTACCATAATGCGTTTCAGGCCCATTTCAAGGGACTTGGTGAACGAGGCTAGGCGGTGACGCATATTCTGATCTGGAGAGTACACGCAATAATGTAGACTGGAATAACTAGACGCTAGTGATTGGCATGCGATTGGGACTTAGGCATATTTCGACGAACATAACTGATTTGAAATTAGAGCAAAGACGGAAATGATTGGATGTAAATCAATTTATATACATTCATATTACATCATTGTATGCGTTGTGACCCTTTTTTGCCAATTTTTAGGTTCCAAATATTAGCGATTTAGCTCCTTTAAATTACCTTAATATTGTTGCTGAACTACAAATACAGAAAAAGTGAACATACAAAATTGTGTGGAGGAATACATCCTCCCATGTAATACAGGCAAAATGTTGATATCATTCTTATTCAACAGTTTTGTTTGACATACAGTTACTAAATACATTTCATTTCCAGCAAACCTTCACATACTATATTGTAAGAACTTGATGGCGTCATGATAGCATTGTTTTCATTCATAGAAATAATTTGTTATCATCAAGTGTCAGACATGATAATGAGAAACAATAATTGACTGAAGTCTTAAATAGTTAATATTCATCTTCATACTAAATTCAAAGACTTACAAACAAAAGTATTAATAAAAGTAATAACTTTTCTAAAGTCTACATGTCATGGAGAAATGAATTTGTGAACAAACAATCTAAAAATATGTTTGAACTACGCCATTATATATTTAGATGCATTTTTTGCTGCTTGGCCGGTGTATTACATAATATGATATTCATGACATAATAGCTAGTACATTTGTCATGAAAAAAATATTTGATTTAATATCGCATAAGCTACTAAAAGTAATCAGAATTTATCTGTTAGTTACAGATACACTTTCTATATTAGGCAACATATTTTATATTTTATAGACATAAAATCTTAGTTTTATTACAGTACCATATCAGATCTTTGTCTTATTATCACAAAGTTGTATCCTTAAAAACATATTTTGCTGTTCAAAGACACTAGGTTTTGTTCAAACAAAGAAAATTCAGATACAATTTTTATTGGATACTCCCGGTGCTTGTAACCTTAACATATTCTTTCTGTTAAGAGACAAGAAGGATCACAGTGGATTTGAACTTGGTAATGATCGAAAAATAACACATCAAACTCTACCCTCTATTTCTTATCAACCTTGCACTAAGGTATGTGCACAATTAAGCAATTCTAGAGATTGGAATCCTATTTTCAAACACAATGAAAATGTGATTACTCAGTAATTATTAGTCCCAGTTCGAATCAAGTAATCAATGCATTCAGTTTTAGAATCTTAAATTAATCAGGAGAGCAGGAAGATGTTTTTGTTTCTTCCACAAGTACTCTATATGTCTATTATTTCTAAATTACATATGTTGCCATAATTCTATATTAATAATGTAAATGATTCTTTCAGAATATTGAAGATATTGATTTGGCTTTATGTCTATAATGTTGATTGCTAATATTGTACAATGTGTCATGTGGTCACAGCTGTTGAATAATTATATATTTAGAAATCACAATAATTTTAGTTAAAAAATGTATTTTTATTAAACTAATTTAAGGATGGCTTAATCAGTAGTTTTCCCCTTCGCATAATCTTCTGTAATTCCTTTATAATCTACAACTACTTGCATGCACTTCATGTTTCTTTTATTATATATTTCAAAAACAACAAAAAAAAACATTATAATACTCTTAGTCTTATATACAATGTATGTGGCTTAATCTCCTATTTGCAGAAATAGTATATGGATGAGGAAATTAATCCAGTCTTTCGAGAAGGAGCTATACATACTAACCCCTCGAGCTCCATAACAATCTTAACCCCTTACACTAAATGGTGTATTAGGGCTCCTGACCTCTCACCCCTGTGCCAATATTATTGACCAGTGGCCAGTTGTCCTGTTACAGGCTAATTGTTAACAATAGGGAATATCAGGTGGCTTCATGTCCTACAGGTCTGAACAAACAGCGCTGATCACTGACCCATATATCGCTTCTATCATCCCACTTGTATAACAAGCAGACACCATTGAGCCCTGTATTGAGACAATCTAACCAATCCATACACACGCACGCCTAATGCTCTATTGAAGATGATCACCAATTTCTTGTGCACAAATGGCAAGAAATGCTAAAATAATTCTACATAAAACAAATCAACAAGTGGAAAAGTTAAAAACAACAATACCTCACTGTGTGGTTATTCAGGAAGTTGTAACAGACTAAGAATATGAAGTGCTTCGTAACACAAGCACTGTCGGTGGCTTATCAATAATAGAATAATGAAATGCACGTCACCTTATCGTAGTGATCTGCAAGCGTTTAATCAAATGGGTGACCTCCTCTACAGTAAACCATCATCAGCATAAATTACAGCTAGCTTTTGTTTGCGGTGTAGAGGCAAGAGAGAAGACAGACAGGACATTAAGATGTCCAGTTGAAGCTACTGTAAACAATACTCTTGTTAACCAGTCAAATTCATAATCAATTTAATTTCTCACTATTACTATTCTAACACCTCGGCTATAGTATAAGCTAATGGTTTGTTTTTAATGCCTTTAACCTATTCATGAATACTTGATAAAAAAAGTCTTCAATCAATGCAGGTGATATTTATTTCCCCATGACTTAATCATATGTGTATCCTCTAATAACATGCACATTAATTTTTCAAAACATCAAATGTTAACAAGTTTAATTTTAATGAAAATATAATTTGTTATTAGTAACTCTGCATGTATTAATGATTTATAATGAACTAAAATGATGTGCACTTTCAGAACATGTCAAAGCTTTTACTTAGGTCGGCATATTCATCACATACAGTGATTAAAATTAAAAATGAGAGGGAGGCGGTAAGTACGTGCAGCCAAGTTCCTCCTGAATTTGAACCACTGTCAACTTGAAAATCATGTCATTTAAAAGTAAGTACATGAACTCTCCAAATGAAAATATATCAACCACTGCATCCAATTTGATTAAATTCTGCATCAATGTATCCTCAACTACCGAAGCTTGATTAAACACTTCAATAGGCTGTTGTCACAATCATGTGGTGGACGAAAAACTTGTAGTTGCAAATTATGATAATTTCATTTCTGATAATAGAGTTAATTATTCAAGTGTTTATTTAAAATTGAAAAAAAAAAAAAAAATCTTTGAAACCTCTTAAGGCCCGTTCTCACAGTGCGACTTGTAGTAACTACTTGTAGTATCTACTTGTAGTATCTACATGTAGATTACAAAATCGTATATAAATGAGTTGATACGACATGGAATCTCGCGATAATCTCGTCTTGTCTTAGCATAATGATAATGGCGTCATCAAGCAACGAAGAGACATTGGCTTTTATTGCCCTACATTTGATAAATAAGAACAAAAAGAAAAAGAGAAAACCCAAATCCGTCTGGGTTAGGTTGTGCGAGGTAAAAATTGACAAAATTCTCTGTCTCAGTTTTGCTGAGCGGCTTTTGATGGGTGCCCTTTGCGTCCATGTTTACAAACAACTGGGGAGAGAATTCGTGTTTGTACTAATACTCAACATCTCTGATTGGTCAATTTCTTACGATCTGTTGACTGAAATAGGGAAGTTTCTATTTCACCCAACTCGCTTTCAACTGGTTGGGAGCTTGTAAAAGTTGGTACGACTAGGGTGTTCTCACGCTGCAACTCGGGTCGATACTACAAGTAGTTACTACAAGTCGCACCGTGAGAATGGGCCTTTAGCAACATCAGCATTATCTTGAGTATGCTTTGAATGGTAAAAATGAACCAGGTTTGGAGATCTCGGGCTCATTGGTGTCCAACTACCTCTTTAATGGAATATTATTATGGATATATTTTATTTTACTGTGTGTACATAAATGAACATAGGTTGCCAGGCAACAAAACATGCCCACAGCAGCTAAATTGTTGAGTGGTTGACAAGGGTTGTTGCATATTCATTCTTTTGTAAGTAATTTACCAGACCAAGATCAGATTATAATTTCCATTGTTTGCAGGCTTGTTTTGTCGTTAAAGCGTTTATAAGGTGTAAAAAAGTGAAAGAAGGGCTATAACTCCAGTAGAAATTAACGGAAATTATTGAAATTAAACAGGCTTCTTCAACTCAGTAATGTAAACAACATATATCAATTTCAAAACAATCAAATGATAAATGTAGTCTGTAAAGTTTTTACAAGAAAGTGTGGATGACGGCAATATACGACCACATTTCCATGTGGGCATATAAAAAGGAAATCGCAACAAAATCAGTTGTAAAACACCAAAATAGAAGAATGATCTGTAACAAGTGATGACAATGTCAAATTAACCTATGGTAAATCAACTCCGAAGACATGTTTTCAAGAAATCCAATTCGAACAAATGTACGAATACATTAATGAAATTAATCAAATGTAATGGTTGGAAATACTCTTCACAGAAAATGTTTGAAAAGTTTATTATTCCTTTTTTTATGAACACCGCATGAAATTTACTCTTCTAATCATTGTCGTTTTATTCGAAATGGAATGCAGTCTAATACTCTCTTGTTAACGGACACTCTTATGTAGGTCATTTTAATAAGACGTTAGGTGTGCAATGGAAAAAAAAAAAAAGAAGTTTTGCCAGAACATCAATATTTCAGCTAACTCTTCTTTGACTTCTATCTGCCAAGGTATCTTTCAACAACTAGCAAACTTTCCATGATAGCACTGCATGCATAATCCGTGAGAACTAGGCCTGAAACACAGAGCTCATCGATTTAAGGCAACAGCTTAACTCAATATGCATGATATGTTTTCCAACAACTTAAAATCGCCAAGCCTCTAACTCAATATCATCCAAAATCTTCAACATTGAAAACCTGAATTCTTTATTATCAATTTAAATCAGCATTGATGCTGTGATCTTACTGGAAAAAGATGGGCTTCTGATATACAATATTTAAGACAAAATAAACATTCTACCATTGATACACGAATCGTGTACCATAATGCATTTCAGCCCCAGCTCTAGCAAGAGACTCGAGGAACTAGGCTACAAACCTATCAAACGGCCAATGTAGACTGGAATAACCAAATGCTAGAAATATGCATTCGATTGAGACTGCTGGCTTATTTCGCCGAACAAAACTTATTTGAAATTAGAGTAAAAACGTAAACAATTGAATGTAAATCAGTTTCTATACATTCATATTACTGTATTATATGCCTTGCGACCCACTTGTGTCAATTCCTAGGTCCCAAAAGTTAGCGATTTAGCTCCTTTAAATCAGTTAGTCTTCATCTGGAAATGAAGACCGGTAGTCTTCATCTTGAAATGAAGACCGGTGTCCCAAGCTGTATTATACTGTATATACAGGAGATCACAAGGCTAAGTGGGTAAGATGCTGGCTCGCTAGTCTGGAGGTTGGGTGTTCGATCCCTGCATTGGCAGAGAAAGTTCATTCAGATTTTCCAGCGTGGTTTCCCCTTGTCAGTGATGCAGGATGGAGGACCTGACAAGGACAGCTGTCTAGCCATTCGGATGGTAAAAAAACTGTGGTCCCGTGTACAAATTGGCATGCATGTAAAAGATCCCTTGGCAGTTGGAATTTGGTATAAGAGTAGGCCATAGCACCGCTGCCTGGGCAAATTTCCCTCATAGCACACTGTAAGGTGTATGCCTGTTTCATCAGCCCAGGTGAGGAGCAAAATAATGGGATGTTAGACCCCATTTCATTTTCGTCAATCGATTATCAGGTCACCCAACGAAAAAAATTTCCCCAAAATCTGAAATTGAGCTGAAATTTTGAGACAAGGTAGATACACAATTCCTTTGTATTTTCGCGTTAAAATTTCACATGTACGCAAACTTTTATTTTTTAACTCTGTTCAGATAGGGATAGTCCCTTTAAATCACATTCTCAAGAAAGTATGGATGGACAGATATACAAAGAGGTCCATGTTAAATCACATTCTCAAGCAAGTACGGATAAACTGACAGAGGTGAGGTTCCATAGTTGGATTGACAAACAGAGAGGTTGACAAATGACAACCAAAGAGGTGCTGGCTATGTATGTCCAAATAAATTCACATTGTCAAGCAAGTAAGTATGGATGGACAGGTGACGGATATAAGTGTGGGCATATAAAAAATAACTAATTACTGATGAAAAAAGAGTTTGAAATAGTTAAATTCTTGGGGGTTTTAAACAAAATTTCTGAACAACTCAAGTCATTTTAGGTTGGTTAAATCATTAAAGGTTTTTAGATGTTTATTACATTATGAAATGCAGATCCAAAAAAATTCTATGTTATAACCACACCCAAATTACAAGTTAACAATATTATGTTGTGAACACAAGTCATCATAACAGATGTGTTAAAAAAATATATAATAGTTTGACATGTGTGAAGCAGGCGATTATCATTGAGTTCATCTTCTACAAAATATTATACAAATAATTTATTCATTGTCAACACAAAAGTTATGAGTTTAGTGTATTGTTGATAAGGGGTTGGTGTAATTGGACTTCCTAGCGGCCATGACAGTACAAACACAACTAGCCCACTTAACTTTGATCTCATTTCTTCAAACTTAATTAGACTTTTGTTAAGTGGTGAAAGGCCTTTACTAAATCAGTCTTCTTTCTACCTGACGCGCATTTCTAATTAGTTCGCATTCCTCAAATACACAATCTAATTACACACTTTTCTGGAGGCTAAAGAATTTATAATTAAGATAATTATCTCTTTCTGAAAGCTTTTCTAACTAAGGTGACAGACATAGATCCCGGTCTATCTACTAGATGTGACCTGAGAGGTTAACATAAAATACTAAATCCTAAATATAAAAAAATAAACAGTTGACTGACTTTCATTTCAATAGAAATAAAGAAAACTAATTTCATTTCATTCTTTAAATAAAATCAGATTATTGTGATTTCAAAGTTACATAGGTAAGGGGTGTCACAATCTTATGAAGCATTACTTTTGCAAGGATAACCTGGTGGAATATAGTCCTAAGTTTAGTGTAACCATAATTGATGGTTGGTTAAGAGGGTTATATGCCTCTTAAAGGATAAGATAAAAATGGTGTCATCTAATTTGCATTTATGACAAACATTCAGGGGCAGATTAAGGGACAGACCACCAGAGGCCCTTCCCCAGAATATTACATCACTGTTGTGCCCTTTCCTGTGAGTTAAGATACAACCTGAAACAACTGATTTTGTTGTTTAAATCTAGTGAAAAATTTTATTCACATCTGGATTGTACTTGTAGCATATGCAGCTTAATCAAACAATAGACATTTTCCTAGCACATATTTTCTGAACTCATGACAGTTACGGTGTTTTAAGAAGTTTCGTGCAAAGAGTTCCAAAAGTTGCATGTTGAAATTACACTTACCATGTATAACCAGGTAAGAGATGACATGATACAATATCAAATCTTTGGAATATAAACATATATTTTAAGTTTCACCAAAATCAGATAAAAATTGTGACCTCTAGAGGATCCATCAGCTAAAAACAAGATTTTTTATACAATTGAGGCCATAATCCATGAAGTTAGGTCTGATATGCGCAAATATAGCAAGCATCCAAGATCTTTGGGGTATAAACATATATTTTAAGTTTGATCAAAAGTGGTTAAAATTGTGACCTCTAGAGGGCCCACAACCTTGGTATACAGCCATCATTAAGGTGTAACAGTAATACATTTAAACGTTTTTTTAAAATAAGATAAAGATTGTGAACCCTTGAGTGACCACATATGCTAAAACAAGATCATTTGTAGAATTATGGGTCTATGGGTTAGGACAAACATTTCAGGATTCATCAAAATTGGATAAAATTTATGACCTCTTGAGTGTCCACACGCCAAAAACGTCAATATTTTGTAAAATCTGGGCTCCCATCCATGAAATTATGGTCCAGTACATGCCAATATTAAAAGGAACCAAGACCTTTGGGATATATATCTCAAGGTTTGTCAAAATCTTTATAAAAAATGTGACGTACAGTGTCCACAAACCAAATTTAGACACTATGCGGACAGACAGGTGCGATAACTATATGGAAATGTGGGCGTATAAAAGGTGAATATATTGAAAATTTCCTTCAAATTACATTATTCTGAATGAAGTTATGAGCATTCTAAGGTTGACAAGATTTAGATTGTTCATTATCATAGCAACACTACTTGACAACCGAGACATTAGTTTTATCATAATTTTTAATCTTCCAGAGTTCTAATCCATTTAAATCATTGTCATCCAATTATCTAGGGAGTTGATTATAGGCCTGTTGTGTAAATGAATGTCTAATTTATAAAACATTTGAAGCGGAAAGAAAGACGTGCAATAGGCATAGTTTGCCCTAACATAATGCATCTTTAAAGGATGCAGTTTTTCCATTGGTTGAAATTTTTGTACCTGGCAAATGAAAGGGTTACAACAATTTAGTGGAAGTTTTCTTTAGTAAGTAAGACATGATGCCTTAAAGGTTTTTAATAAACTAGATGTTAATCAACATACAAAAATAAAAGGAGCAATCTCATATAAAGTAAAATCTGGTTAATTCTGTGACAGAATCCTGTAAACATTTATCATAAACTTTCGTTGAATGCTAGTCCTGTGAAATTTTCATTTAGGGCTGGTGTTAAGCCATTTAAATTTTTTTGCAACTGACGATACCCAAAATAGGTTGAAAAATGTTACCACTGGTCTTCAAAAACTATTCATGCTAATCTTTACTGATAATTGGAAACTAAATTTTTCTGTCTGAAATCCTTTCTGAATATATTGATAAGATGTAGTTTTTATTGATTTAATTTATGGGATATTATTAGAAATAGGAACTAGGTGAAAATATAAAGTGGTTGAATGCATCAGTCTCTATTATTAGATAATGTTTTCTTTAGATTGTTTCACGAAGGAAAATAATTTTGGATGACTGAAGCTGCAGCTTAAAGGATTATATCATATTGATTTCAATGATGGTAAATTACACCAAATTATCAGATGTGAAATAAGATTTGACCTAAAATAACAGTTAGCTAGAACAGAAGAAGCTAAATGAAGAAATAACAACATATGATTCATTCTAGAAATGAGTTGGTCTGTGCCTCGAGGAATAAAAGGCATGAAATGTTTATAATTACACTTTCAGGCTGTAATATAGCTAAAGGAATAGTAGCTAATTTGATTAATTTTAGATGTACAAAATGGCCACCATCCAAATTGTGTTATCAATATGAATAACTGGTTGGCCTGCCTTCCGAATCTATAATGAAAGAATTATTGTATAAGCTCTCCTGACAAATTACATCTCGAATTGCATTCATTATATCCAATTGATAATTTGTGTGTTAGGAAAACTAATGTAAACTTTGTAATGGTTGAGAGTGGAGTCAACTCAAGAACATAACTAGAAATGGTCTAAACTTATCAGTTTGCTAAACATCTAACAAACAATTGGACATGTATGTCTTAAAACATCTTACCATATATATCTATAAGCCCAAAATTTCACTTTTTTAAAGAAATAAATAAAGGATGTATTTATTCTGTACATTTCATGATATGAAGAGACAAGTTACACAGAATTATTTTAAAACATTTCTTTGTCTATTGTGAAAGATACATTGTTTTGATTTGCATATAACTTTTTTGCTTACCAGTATCCATGTCTGCACATCAAGCACATCATTTGGTACAATAATACAGACTCAATAAGCTTTAAGAAAATTAGTTCCAAGGATCCAGATGTGTTATATATATGGATGAAGATAAAAAAGAAACATAAAGGAACTGACAAGTGTCTAGTAACTTGGTTGGGAGAGAGAAAGATAGGAACAGGGTTTAACGTCCACTTGACACAGACTAGGTCATTTCAAGACTAACAAAACGCATGGTTTAATTTTATTTCAATAATTCGCTTGCGCGTAGGGGTCTTTAGCAGTATTTGGAAATCGGAGGACCCAGAGAAAACACATGAGGTTGGAAGGCGACCCTTCTCCTTGTCACATAATCGAAACCATGCCAGTTGACTCAATGACATTTGGTTGAGACAAAAAACCAAGGTCCCTTGTGCACATTTGTGTGCATGTAAAAGTACCTTTGAAAGTTGGAAGTTGAAATAAGAATAGGCCGTATGTGTGTGTATTGTCTAGTATTTATTACATATATATTTACATAAAAAATGGTTCAAATAAATCAAGAACCAAACTTGATTTATGTGTTCTACATTTTAGTAAATGATTATATTATATTAATTAATAATATGGGGTATTTTTTTTTTAAAGTATATTGGCATTGTATTAGTCTATGAGACAATGATAACACTCCTGTATCTTGACAAATGACCGCTCGGGTAGAGATGAAAATCATTTGACAATTCAACTTCTACTCCAACTTATAATCCATATAGCCAACAGTGAAGCTGATGTCTACAGCAAAAATAAAAAAAAAACAGATGACACATATAAATTAATTGCACATTATCTTTTTCAAAAGTATCGAGTAATCAAACTGATTATCTATGCTTAGTCTATGCATAAAATGTCCACTATCAAACTGAGCCGAAAATGTTCTCAAAATCAAACTTAACCAAGGTATTGGTGATAAATCAATATACCAAGTTTCATCACTCTCACTTAATATGAACCAAATTACTGTGTCCCAAAAGCATCAACCAATCAAATTGCTTATCTCTGCTTACCCAATTAACACCTACACCTACTTCTAAGTCCATAAAGGCATTGACCTAGTAAACAACTACACCAAGTTTGAACATTCTAGCTCAATTAAACGGAAAGTTATTGTGTCCTAAAATGTTGATGGACGGACAGACAGACGGCAAACCTATTTTAATAGTCCTCAGCTTTATTAGAAAGGCAGGGGACAAAAATAAATTCAGCCAAGCAAATAAGCAAAAAACTTATTTTGTGGGATGCAAAATTATATGGCTTAATATCAAACCTATATTTTAATTTGAATGGCTCAATAAATCTATTTCAATACCAAAACCATTAACCATGTGCTGTGGTTCTTTTTTGTGATACTGACAATAAAAAGTACAAATTAGAAACACTAAATGATTTTTTGAAAATCAGTAAAGCGAGCGTTATCAATATTTAATACCCCTTTCATAAAATTTGCGATTACATATATATTCAATGAATACTGATAATCGACAGCAAGAACGAACTGTTTGTGTGCAATTGATGCTCTTGTTGTTTTCTATGGTGCTTACTGGTGTGCATCCACTGAGAAGAAGATTGTGTCGTGTTCAGTCTTCCGTACAATGGCTTTAAACATAATGCATTATGTGAAATGGCTCTCTATCTGTCAGGTAGTAGGGAACCTGTGAATACAACTATAATTACTTAAACGATATTGACAAAGTGCTCTGTTCAATAAAAAGTGTAAGCTGTATCTTTCAGTTATATTGAATTCACTTCGCTTCAATTTACAGGCAATTAATTATTAGTTATTAATTGGTCATAATATGACACGGTCAATAGCCTTACCTACCAACTGAAATAATTAATTGAAATGATGAATGTTTAAAACTAATTTTAAAAAGTGTAAATTTGCACAAAAAAAAAGAATGTCAAATTTTGATTTTATTCAAGAAGAATTTGGGGTTAAAAAATGATTGAATGTAACAGACATTTTATATTTGTAAGTTTGATAGCTTGAACAAGGAACATCAAAGGTGTTTTAAAAGCTTTCCATTAATGTCTGGCAGGATCAAACAATGGGCAACACCATATCTACATCATCTGACATTTCAGGCAATATCTTTCTAACATGACACATACTTGATATGATTATAATTCTTTCAGTCAAGGTCTATTTATACATTAACACATTATGTTAGTTTCTTTAAACAGTGCATTTGTATGATGTAACTCATATGTGAACAATAAGAGTGGTAACAATGAACCAGTGTCCTTTAGCCATGAAAAATATAATTTGAGTGCATAAAAAATATGTATCTACAGTATACAATAATTGATGTTCCATCAGTCTGTTCTTCCATCTTCAATGTAACATTAGTAATGTCATAAAGTGTACAGAACATAATACAAGTAATGGTACATGCAGGATGGCAGGTCCGATTATTACCATCTGATCTTGGTTACTACTTCAGTGCTAAACTGTAAAAATAAGTAATATAATTTAACGATTCTAGATGGTTGTAGTACTTTTTTTGGAATTCTTTAATTTTAGATGATCTGTGGTATGTTGTCAGAGCCTGATTAAACTTTTGTGTGTGTGTGTGTGGCGGGGGGAGGGGGGGGGGAAGAGGGGGATTAAGAAAAAAAAAAAGAGAGTAGAATCCAATGTGCAATGCTTGCCGCAAAGTTGTAGGGGTCCTGCCCTAGACAATTTTGAACAAGCCAACAGTGAGGCTGATGTCCCCCGCCGAAATCCCAAAATAAATAGATGACACATATTAATTAATCGCACATTTATTTTTTTCTAGTATCGAGCAATCAAACTGTACACGAAGTGTCATCCAAAAGTGTTTTATAAAGAAAAATGCTAAAACCGACGAGAAAAATGAAAATGTACCCTAGTTAGGGGGACCCTAAAGGCAGACCAAAGGGCCCCCACGCTTGACAAAAGGGCTCCTCTGGCCAAGGGAAAGGGCCCTCGTGTCCGAGTCAATCGTTTCGATACACTGTTACTGTCGAATCCATTACTGAATGAGAATGCAGTCATTGTATTGGCATAAAAATCATCAATCAAGATGAACCTAAGATGAAATTGCTTATCTCTGCCTACCCTAAGAAGAAAGTGCTCATCTTCGAACTCCATCAAGACATTGACCTAATAAGCATACACACCAATTTTAAACATTTTAACTTAATTCGAAGGAGAGTTATTGTGTTCCAAAGTGTCGGCAAATCAAATTGCTTATCGCTCTGCTTACCCTGAGCAGAAAATGCTCATTATCAATCTTGGTCAAGGTATTACTGTAATGAAACTATACACCAAGTTTCATCACTCTCACTTAATTAGAACTAAAGTTATCGTGTCCCAAAGCATCAACCAATCAAATTGCTTATACCTGCTTACCCTAAGCGGAAAATGTTCATCTTCGAACTCCATCAAGGCATTCACCTAATAAGCATATACACCAAGTTTGAACATTTTAACTCAATTAGAAGGAGAGTTATTGTATTCCAAAGTCTCGGCCAATCAAATTGCGTATCGCTCTGCTTACCCTAAGCAGAAAATGCTCATTATTGAACGTAGTCAAGGTATTACTGTAATGAAACTATACACCAAGTTTCATCACTCTCACTAAATTAGAACTAAAGCTATCGTGTCCCAAAGCATCAACCAATCAAATTGCTTATCTCTGCTTACCCTAAGCGGAAAATGCTCATCTTCGAACTCCATCAAGGCATTGACCTAATAAGCATATACACCAAGTTTGAACATTTTAACTCAATTAGAAGGGGAGTTATTGTGTTCCAAAGTCTCGACCAATCAAATTGCGTGTCGCTCTGCTTACCCTGAGCAGAAAATGCTCATTATCAAACTTAGTCAAGGTATTACTGTAATGAAACTATACACCAAGTTTCATCAATCTCACTTAATTAGAACTAAAGTTATCGTGTCCCAAAGCATCAACCAATCAAATCGCTTATCTCTGCTTACCCTAAGCGGAAAATGCTCATCTTCGAACTCCATCAAGGCATTGACCTAATAAACACATACACCAAGTTTGAACATTCTAGCTCAATTAGGAAAAGAGTTATTGTGTCCCAAAAAGTGTGACGGACAGACGGGCAGACAGACAGACGAACCCATTTTAATAGTCCCTTCTTCGAAAGGCGGGGGACAAAAATAGATCCAATTTGATGCGTTCTGATTTATATTCTGTCTTGTTGAGTAACTTATACTAATCTTGTGCTAAGGAAATGATCAGGCTTATCAAAACTCGCACTCTAATCCACAAATATATTATATGGAATTTTTTTTCCATTTTGTTTTCATTTTAAAATAATTTTTTTGATTTCATGTTGAGCATCTTTTTTCAGATCTTAACATTTGGAGCTTGGAATTAGATAACAAAAAAAAAAATAGGTTGCCAGGCAACGAAACATACGCCCACACAGCAGCCAAATCGTCCGGGCAGTCAACAAGAGTTGTCACATATTAAGGAATTATCAAAAAATCATTAGAATTTGTTTGGTTTTTATAATCAAACGGTTTTTTTTTAAATCAGATAATAATTGTGACCTCCAGAGGCACAACAAGCTAAAAAGGGTGATTTTTCGTACAATCAGGGGACATAATTCAGGAAGTAATGACCCGATGAGCGCAAATATCGAAAGGAACCAAGATCTGTTATAAACATACATGTCAAGTTTCATCAAAATCGATTCAAAATTGTGACCTCTATAAGGTCCACAACCTTGATATAACATATTTTCACACTATTCGCGTACAAACGGCGGCCATTTTGTCCGTCAATTTTGGTCCGATTTTCACGAAATTCGAATTCAACCTTCATAACCATGTAACGGTGATATAATTTAATGTTTTTTTAAATCGGATAACAATTTTGACCTCCAGAGGGACCACAAGCTAAAAAGGGCGATTTTTTGGACAATCAGGGGCCATAATTCAGGAAGTTACAATCTGATGGGCGCAAATATCGAAAGGAACCAAGATCTTTGGGTTATAAACATACATGTCAAGTTTCATCAAAATTGGTTCAAAATTGTGACCTCTATAAGGTCCACAACCTTGATATAACATATTTTCACACTATTCGCGTACAAACGGCGGCCATTTTGTCTGTCAATTTTGGTCCGATTTTTACGAAATTCGAATTCGACCTTCATAACCATGGAATGGTGATATAATCAAACGGTTTTTTAAATCGATAACAATTTTGACCTCCAGAGGGACCACAAGCTAAAAAGGGCGATTTTTTGGACAATCAGGGGCCATAATTCAGGAAGTTACGATCCGATGGGCACAATTATCGAAAGGAACCAAGATCTTTGGGTTATAAACATACATGTCAAGTTTCATCAAAATTGGTTCAAAATTGTGACCTCTATAGGTCCACAACCTTGATATAACATATTTTCACACTATTCGCGTACAAACGGCGGCCATTTTGTCCGTCAATTTTGGTCCGATTTTCACGAGATTCGAACTCAACCTTCATAACCATGGAATGGTGATATAATCAAACGTTTTTTTAAATCCGATAACAATTTTGACCTCCAGAGGGACCACAAGCTAAAAAGGGCAATTTTTCGGACAATCAGGGGACATAATTCAGGAAGTTACGATCCGATGGGCGCAAATATCGAAAGGAACCAAGATCTTTGGGTTATAAACATGCATTTCAAGTTTCATCCAAATCAGTTCAAAATTGCGACCATAACCCATGAAGTTACAGTCTGATACATGCCAATATCGAAAGGAACCGAGATCTTAGGGTGATAAACCTATATTTTAAGTTTCATTGAAATCAGATAAAAATTGTGACCTGTAGACTGTTCACAAACAATTGTGGAACAGG
Organism: Patella depressa; assembly: GCA_948474765.1. Classification (NCBI taxonomy): domain Eukaryota; kingdom Metazoa; phylum Mollusca; class Gastropoda; family Patellidae; genus Patella; species Patella depressa. The sequence goes on from OX419717.1 coordinate 58,644,222, forward strand.
GGCGACGACAATATACGTCCACATTTTTGAGAGATGGATAGAGAACAAGCAATACCGAAAGTGATTTTTCCAACATCATTAAGTCCGGTATTTCATACTGTATTGGGAGCAGCCATTTTGTTGGTCAGTTCCAGTCTGATATTCATGAAATTCGAAGCCGACAATGATTATGGTGTGACGGTACACAACCTAGAAATGTTACTTTTCGTCACAAATCGGATAAGAATTGTGACCTGTAGAGAGTCCACAACCATGATATACCATATTTTTACACTATTCGCGTACAAACGGTGGCCATTTCGTCTGGCAATTTTGGTACGATTTTCACGAAATTCGAACTCAACCTTCCTTACGGTGCAACAGTAATATAATCAGAGTTTTTTTTTTAAATCAGATAATAATTGTTCGAGAGATAGACAGAGAACAAGCAATACATAAAGTGATTTTTCCTACAATCAAAGGCCATAATTCATTAAGTTACAATTTGATATGCGCAAATATCGAAAAGAATATAGTATACTTTGTAGTGTATAATGTATGAATGATGAAAAATAAATATGTTATGTATTAAAAAAAAAAAAAAAAAAGAAATCGAAAAGAATAAAGATCTTTAGGTTATAAACAAGCATTTCAGGTTTCATCAAAATCGAATTAAAATTGTCACCTCTACAGGGTCCACAACTTTGACATACCATATTTTAACATTGTTCGCGTACAAACAGCGGCCATTTTTTCTGGCAATTATGGTCCAATTTTCTCGAAATTCGAACTCAACTTTCCGTAGGGTGTCACGGTGATAGAGTAAAACGTTTTTTCAAATCGGATAATAATTGTGACCTCCAGAGGGACCATAGGCGATTTTTCGGACAATCAGGGGCCATAATTCAGGAAGTTACGATCCGATATGCGCAAATAACGAAAGGAACCAAGATCTTTGGGTTAGAACCATGCATTTCAAGTTTCATCAAAATCGAATTAAAATTGTGACCTCTACAGGGTCCACAACCATGACATACAATTTTTTAACAGTATTCGCGTACAAACGGCGGCCATTTTGTATGGCAATTTTGGTCCGATTTTCCCGAAATTCGAACTCAACCTTCCTTACGGTGTAACGGTAATATAATCAACCGTTTTATTAAATCGGATAATAATTGTGACCACCAGATGGACAACAAGCTAAAATAAGGCGATTTTGCGTATAGTCAGGGGCCATAATTCAGGAAGTTACGTTCCGATATGCCCAAATATCGAAAGGAACCAAGATCTTTGGGTTATAACCATGAATTTCAAGTTTCATCAAAATCGAATAAAAAATGTGACTTCTACAGGGTCCACAACCTTGATATACCATTTTTTAACCGTATTCGCGTACAAACAGCGGCCATTTTGTATGGCAATTTTCGTCCGATTTTCCCGAAATTCGAACTCGACCTTCCTTAGGGTGTAACGGTGATATAATCAAACAGTTTTTTAAATCGGATAATAATTGTGACCTCCAGAGGGACCGCAAGCTAAAAAGGGTGATTTTTCGGACAATCAGGGGCCATAATTCAGGAAATTACATTCCGATAGGCGCAAATATCGAAAGGAACCAAGATCTTTGGGTTATAAACATACATGTCAAGTTTCATCAAAATTGGTTCAAAATTGTGACCTCTATAAGGTCCACCACCTTGATATAACATATTTTCACACTATTCGCGTACAAACGACGGCCATTTTGTCCGTCAATTTTGGTCCGATTTTCACGAAATTCAAACTCGACCTTCATAACCATGGAACGGTGATATAATCAAACGGTTTTTTAAATCGGATAACAATTTTGACCTCCAGAGGGACCACAAGCTAAAAATGGCAATTTTTCGGACCATCAGGGGCCATAATTCAGGAAGTTACGATCCGATTGGCGCAAATATTGAAAGGAACCAAGATCTTTGGGTTATAAACATGCATTTCAAGTTTCATCCAAATCGGTTCAAAATTGTGTCCTCTACACTGTTCACAACCTTGATATAACATATTTTCACACTATTCACGTACAAATGGCGGCCATTTTGTCCGTCAATTTTGGTCCGATTTTCACGAAATTCGAATTCAGCCTTCCTTAGGGTGTAACGGTGATATAATCAAACGGTTTTTTAAATCGGATAACAATTTTGACCTCCAGAGGTACCACAAGCTAAAAAGGGCGATTTTTCGGACAATCAGGGGCCATAATTCAGGAAGTTACGATCCGATTGGCGCAAATATCGAAAGGAACCAAGATCTTTGGGTTATAAACATGCATTTCAAGTTTCATCCAAATCGGTTCAAAATTGTGACCTCTACACTGTTCACAAGCTAAAAAACGTGATTTTTCGTACAATCAGGGGCCATAACCCATGAAGTTACAGTCCGGTACATGCCAATATCGAAAGGAACCGAGATCTTAGGGTGATAAACCTATGTTTTAAGTTTCATTGAAATCGGATAAAAATTGTGACCTGTAGACTGTTCACAAACAATTGTGGACGGACGGACGGATGTCCGGACGGACGGACGGACAAACAGGGGCGACGACAATATACGTCCACATGAAAATGTGGGCGTATAAAAAAAGATCATTTTTGACAAACAATCAAACTATAAAACAATTGTACACTTTTATATTGATTTAACATTTGTGTAAGTGCAACAATGACCACTTTAGCTTTTACAGCGTCTACAAACAATTGTGGACGACAATATTTGACTTCATTTAAATGTGGACATATAATAAATGTAAATATGTAAACCAAGGGAGCTTGGTGACTACATTGTTGACAGCTGATAATTACTGCATAGTTACTAACGAAGCTAATGTCACCTGTGTCATGCAGCTAACCATTAACTCTTCTCTTTCTATTTCAAAACTATTAATTTCCATCAGTATTTCAACACTATTAGTTAAAATCAATTCGACATAGAATAATGTGTAAACAATATGAGTTTTTAAAGGGAAGTAACCTGATATAACTGGAGCCTGTCATAATAATGTAAAATTTTTATTCAAAATTAAGCAACTAATTACACCTTAGGTTTCAACTAGTTTTAAGTCCAAAGTATATTTTAATGATATATTCCCTTAAGCATTATTGGGTCATCTGTCCTGGTATTGATGGCATACAACTCATTTAGGTGGTTACACTGAAATTATTTCATTACATATGCACAGTTGAATAGTCTACTGATCATGTCCGTATTATTGTGTTGCCTTGACTTAGGCTGTTTAAATTTATATAACTATTAAGAGTTCTTCACATAACTATGTTGGGAACGGTTTGCGCAAGGAATGCAATTACTAGAGATCTGTATGGCACACTTTCTCAACACCAAGGCTAAATTAGGTAATTCATAACTGGAACCGTTTTTGTACGTAAATGAAATGGATTTCAGTAGCGCATCAGCACCAACCGCTCTAATAGATTACTTATTATAACCAGTAGCAATGGATTTAGTTTCATGGTTAATAACCTATTGGCTGACAAGCAACAAGTGTCTTAAACTTTTATTGAAAATTCACAGTAAAGTCAAAACAATCTGCCAATTTCTCATTTCTAAAATGAAAGATTTGGCATAGTCTTAAAGGTCAAAGAATTATAGAAATGGTCAATTGGGTTACTGTAAAGCAATTCTTTCTGTTAAAAAAAAAAAAAAATCTTTTGAGATGCAGAGGATGAGACAAGTACAAATTTCTTCATTCATCTAAAATAAAATAGTTACCAAAATTGGTTTCTGAACATTTTTAGCTTGATAGATGGCCAACCAGCAACAATATTCATTGCAAAATCTAAATTTAAATTAGTCATCTTTGATATACATATTCCATTACATGCTTCCAAAAGTTCTTATATTGTATATATTAATATATAAATATCATGTGTAAAGAATAATAACATGAAGGGAAAATGAGGCTTCTAGGGAAAGTTTTGATAGACAATAAAAGAGACTGGATGAAGTGGAGTTGTAATTTTTGTGCTTGAGTCGGTAAATCATTAAGTCTGGTGCCATGATTATAAAGAAATGAGATGGGAGATTCTTTATGACTTCACCACTTGATGAAATCTTTTATTGATATTTTCTGATTAATATTTACCAAGCTGAACAGATTCTATGCCCAAATTTCATCTATATTGTATAATTAATGGTGACTGCATATCTCTAATACGGCCAGCTGTCTATTGAAGACTATGTATGAAGAAACGAGGACCTAACAAGATAATCAATGCAGTGAGGAACCTACCACCCAGCCTCTAAAAAAGCAATATTTCCCATCTCCTAGGTTAATAACTTGATTGTCCTTATTAATGACTTTAGGTTGTGCGTAAGCGCTCCAATTACCAGGCAGAGAGCGAAAGGGTCGTAGAGCATCAGATTTTCTGCTGCTTGCCACCATAATAGTAAATCAATTTATATCGCAAGCCATAACTATCCAGAACTGTAGAAAAAAAAACCTTCCAATTCACAGTTATACCAGTAGGAGTTTATTGAATAAATGCTCATAAATGTTTCTTAAAACTATGCATGTCAGCTTTCATTTTGAAAATGACAGCAAATTAAAAGCAGACAGACTATCAGGATTGTAAAGATCATGTGGGTTGGCTAATAATGAAGTAAAAACTGATAATAGAGCCAGTATGGCACTATAGATGAATGTTTTAACTGTAAAACTCACATGTAGTTATTAATCCAGCACAGACATCTAATATTTGATCATTAAGATTACAATTATTACTACACGTGTACATACAGCTAGAAAACATTCAAAATGTCAATTGTCTGAGAGTAAAGATAGAACCCAGTATGTATTGTTTTAATCAGATTAAGATAATTTTCTTTTTTATCTCTTAACCTTTATTGCTTTCAAAATTATTTAAAAGTCAGATTCATTTTAGAATGACAAATAGTTTGTAATTAGAAAGCTGATAGGCCTGTAGTTATAAAATAGGGAATTGTACATTAGACTAAAAGTTGTGTATATATATTTTTTCCATATGATTTAATAAGTGTTATATTTTAGTAGTAAGAAAAAAACACAAAACAGAAAATAACAGAAGGGATAATGCCAGGGAGGCAACCCCACAATATTTAGTCTAACTGTCCTGTCAGCCTTGAAAATTATTGACATTAGAAAACATTTTAAAAACACCAGACTTCCAAGAGATAATTTTCTGGAAAGACGGACTAAATGAAAAAGATAAAAAAGAAACAATACTTCTTTATTTAAAACCAAATGAGAGTGTACAGGTATTGTATGGATTGGGGGTTAATGTCATTTCAACACAATAATTTGATCACTCTGACACAACCATGCTGAGAATTCAATACTTTTCTAAAATTGTATGCCATAAAGTACATGATTTTGCTGTCCATCTGTTACAGATGGATTTAAAAAAGATCACTTGTTTAAATTTGTTTACTGTAGCCTGGGACACAAATTCAGGTTAGTTGGTCAGCGACCAATTTCAAGCATCATACAAACTGAACTTATTTTCTTGTGCTTATCATAGATCTGTTAAATTGAAATAAGTATTTCTATATTCATTTGCTCTATTACATATTGTCTTAATAGATCTTCAAAACTTATTCTTCAAAAGATAAGCACATTACTTGTCTAAGCTCTGAATAAGCCATTGCCATGGGTACTCAAAACAAACCGATTAACTCGAATGAAAAATAAGAAACCTGATTACAACCCGATTACTGAGTAATCCTTGGATATAGCAAATACCAAATCAAAAAAAAAAAAAGTATTTAAAAAAAATAAGACATCATCAAACACTTTTAGGATTGTCATGTTAAATTATAATAATGTTAATCCTTCCTCTACAAATGATACACAATGTACTTATAAAACTTTTATCCATACAGTATTGTCAATGTTTAAGATAAAAACAATTTTTCAACAAAAAAAAAAGAGTTAAGCATGCTGGTTGCTTGATATTAACATATATTGATGGCATGCCACAAGTGGCTGTATCCTGAGTGTTGAGCAGTGTCAAGACAAACCAACCATCCGATTTACCTTATCGCTAACTAAATTTGTTTTATCAGAACTGTATACAATTCTTCCTTTTGATCCCTTGTTCCTCATATTGACATCTATTGTTTTCCTTTAAAACAAACAGCTCTCTTCATACAGCCAAGTGCAGGGAGACTTTGTTTTGTTTGGCTTGATTTGTTGCGGATCTAGCTCTGGTTGTGAAGAGTTTAGTAGACCTCACATACTAATCTTGTGCTTAGAAAATGATCAGGCTTATCAAAACTCTCACTCTAATCCACAAATATAACTAAAAAAAACCATTTTCTTCCAAGTTTTCATTTTAAAACTATTTTTTTTTATTTCGTATTGCAACACAGAGCATCCTTTTTCAGATCTTAGTATTTGGAGCTTAGTATTAGATAACAAATAAATAAACAACACGCTGACATGTAGATTAAAAAAATCTGACTTTTAAAAGTTATACAGTCAGCATACTATCCGCAGTGTTCCGTGTGATTAGAGCTAATCCCACTAGTCACTGCTGTACAGAGAGAAAATTCTTGTTCTAAATTATGATTGGTCAATAGTCCAAATAACAACCAATTGTTAACTGCGTTACAAATGCATAATACTTAAAATAGAGCACCAAATTGGACCAAATATGTTTACATCATGGCTCTGATTTATTATGCCCAATTAACCTGTGCATAGCAAAATATTGCAGTAAAACTAAATGCTTGACAAACAAGGCTATCGAATATAAACAATACTGTTTGGAAACGAACATACTTTCACTGTTCTTAATACCTAAAAGAACTGTCTGAAGTTTTAGGGAAGACCCAGATTAAACGTAGAACCAATCCAGCAATGGCCAGAGAGGTATTTCTTGGCCATTGCTTAAGGAATATGTACGGTCAGAAGTAGGAATGGCACTGCTGAATGTTAATGCATAAAATTATGACAATTATATTCATCAATCATTTGTACTTTTCTAACATTAAAAAGTATTAGGTAAGTAACAGATACATCTACTGACGTCAAAACTCTATCCTGGCTTCAAGAAACAGGCTCAATAAGCTTTTATTTCCTTTAATTTAATATTAACAAGCTTAAACAAAAAATATTTCTTGATATTTTGTTATGTAGCACATGATATTCTGAAATAGTATTTACGATTATGGTAAAAATAATGAAAATTTGGTACTCCTACTTGTTATTATCCATATTTAATTTATGAACTGGCTTTAGTAATATTCCTCATTAATTACGTCTACAGTTATATAATAAATACAGAAAAAGTAAAGCCTGTGATATCTTATCTTCTTTATTAAAAGGTATTGATGAATTATATCAATAGCGTAATTAATCATCAAAAGATATGGCAGTTTCTGGGCCAAATTTAAGCTTGGTGTGCCTCAGGGATAGGTGCTCGGGCCAGTGTTCTTTACTGCCTATACCACTCTTCTAAGGCGCATTTCGAAGTTATTGAATTTGAATTATTATGTCTAGATGCTGATGATACTCATCTGCGTTCTAATCATCTTTTATCCAAAATATCTGTTAGAATTATCTCAATCACTAATGTTGTTAATAGTGTTGTTCGAAACCTTCGCATAATTTTGAATCAGAATATGAACATGAATGCTCACATCTCATCAACCTGTAAAGTTCCAACTTCACAAAATTGGATGCATCCACAATTTCCTCGTCATTGAGTCAAAGGAACTGTTAATTAACTCTTTGGTAACCTTGTGACTACTGCAACTTACCAGCATATTAAATTAATAGACTATAAAAGATTCAGAAATATTTTTACTAGAACCGAATCATACGCCAATATTACCCCTGTTATTCTCATGCTGACTTTCTGTGATTCTCCTCTCTATATTATACCACCCTGCAAGAAATCTTCGTTCCGAAACTAACTTTTACCATTTTTAACACTTTAAATTGCTGTCCAAAGTTGTAGGGGAGACCCCAGATTAAACAAAGGACTGTCATGTTGCTGTACTTCGGATAGATTTGATTGAACGGAAAGAATAGATACAATCCCACAAAAGCTAAAGTATCATAAGCCAATCCAGCTATGACCAGAAAGGGTTTTCTCGGGTGATTGTTTCAGGATATGTTAATACCAAGGTTGTGGACTCTAGATTTTTCCTTCAGGAATATGCCAAAGAGCAGCTTTGGTTGGATTTTAGGACATTATTACTATTATAAAAATTGCTTGTTATGTATAAATAATTTTGGATATCCAGGCTACTTACTGGAAAAGTTATGAACAATCAACAACTTAGTTTATTTGATCGACAAGTAATAATCAACTGTTTGTAGATTGATTTATGACAATAGTGACCGATCGATTAAGATCCATGTACGAAAGCCATCATAGCTGCATAGCGGCTCTCGTTTCAAGCTCTGTCTGTTTTGGGAATGTGTATCTAACTAAATGTATGCATTGTTTGTTTCATTCTTATTTTGTTGTGCAGTTATCATGCATAGGGTGGTAGGGGGTTCAATGCCCCAAGCTACACTAACTAGGTTATTTTGGAACTAAAATATGTTTAAGATATTTTGTATTTTCATTTCGGCACAAGATTTTTTGGGGTGGAGGACCACTGAGGTTCCGTAGGCTACCCTAGTCCTTGTCAATTACATGCCTGAGATGAAATCCATTACTTGCATACATTATATTCTACAGTGATTAGATCACTCAGTCATTCAACTATTGAGAGGCTATGAATTTATCCAAATATTGCACCCCCCCTCCCCCCAAAAAACCCCTCTTATCGTTTAACAAAAAAGTCTATATATTCATTCACCTGATTTTATTTGAATCAAAATAAAAGAATTATGAATGCACATGGATTTCATTCTGTCATACAATGGTCTTGTTGAAAATACGCAATCCCAGGTATCTTTCTGATCAAATACATCAACATGTCGAGTCATTTTATTTGTCTGTGGATTAAAAGTATTTAAAAAGATTTGCCCGAAATAATTAAAATATAAGGTTCCCACTGTGTCTTAATCACATCCCTTCATTGTATTGATTAATTCCTTGGGAAAAGGGAGTGTTATTTAGTGTTTGAAAACAAAATTAATCCCAGTATTAAGCTGCGACTGTGTTGACCTTTAATCCTGTGGACAGACTAAGTTCACAGACAATCTATGATGACATACCTCGATAAAAGAAAAAAATAATATCAAGATATTTTACATTACTAGATTAGAAGAACAAATCTTTGATTTCCCTTGGCTTTGTATTTCATTCTTTACATACTATGACACAAACATTTTCCTTGTGGGATATTAATTTATTTCATGTTAAAGTAGCACCAACTAAAAGGCAAATGCCAAAAGTGCCAGAGGCTTTTATCAATAATCAATATTATACACAAATAAGGACAATCTTTTAGTTAATTGTATGTTATTTCTTTGTCTATTTCTAAATTTAACACAAAAAAAAATTTTTTCAAAGAAAACCTTACTTTGTGGATTCAAGATTATTTTTGGACACTAAAGTTTTAATTAAATTTATTAAATCGACCCATAAATATGAGTATGATTCCAGTGTCAAAGATATATAGCTTGTAAAAAAATTCCAAACAAATTACTTATCTTTGACCCATGAACTAATCACCTGAACAAGTTTAAAGAAACAGAAATATTTTCTACAATTTTTTAACAAAATCAAAAGCAGAATCGGATCAATAATATTAATAGGAAAATAATATTGCGCAATAATCAACATACAATAGGGACATGTTCTAAGTGTCAACTTAACAATCTATTTTTCGGCACTGACAATCTAACACACATCCAATGACATAACACACAAAAATGATAGTCATACTATACTTCTGAAACAAAAAAGTTTGATTTGAATGAGGTTAAAAGTTTGTTGCTTTTTAAGGCGAACAGGCAAAGTTCCAAATAGTAACTGCATTATATGAAGATATTCAAGTCCAAGCAGTTTTCAGTTTATATGGGGCAGTATCCAGAAAAAAAATAATCTGAAGAATGTAGACATTTAGATGAACAAAGTCCTGGACCAGTGGAAATGGAGCAGATGCAGTGATTTTTGAAAGGATCAAGAACCTAACTTCACTGAAATTCAAGTTTCAAATTTCAAATCAAATGGTTGATAACTTTATCCTCTAAATTCTAGAGCATACACATATTTCTACGTTATTAAGGGACATAATTCTGACATTAATTATCAGAAATTGTTGAAAATCAATAGACTTTAATAAAGAATTACTTTATTCTGAGCAATTTTTGAATTAAATCATTAAAATGTCTGAACTGTTCTAATCTTCAGTGTTGTCATGTTAATAAATGTCTAATTAATAATATATATAATATTTAAGGCCTAAAGAAAGACCTACAATAGGCGGATCTAGCTCTAGAATAATGAATGCCCCTTAGCAGCGCTCACGCTGTCGATCACCATTTCCGCCAATTGCAATAAAAATATAATTTTGGCGATAAAGTATTCTTCTATCTGGCGAAATTTTTGGCAATATTTTTTTCCTGTATGGCGATTCTTTTTTAACCCTGGCTATAAAATTTTTCTTGGCAAAAAGCTTTGATTTGATTTCCACCAGTGCAGACTTACACACATTACAGTCTATTGCGCTTGGCTGAGTCGGTCAGCAATCAATTAGGCAACAGCCCTTTGTCTCTTGATCAATCTCGGATTAGTGTTGATTAGTATTGACAGTAAGAGTAGTAATAAACTAATTAAGAGATAAAATATTTAATTATTTGTCGCCAAATACGAATTGGTGGCTTTGACAAATTATTTATTATAAAAAACCAAATATTCATTAAAAACAAATACAATATGTAATTTAATGTTACTAAAAGTGGTTACCACAGATGTTGAAAAAGCTTTCAAAAAATGGGCTTATGCAAAGCAGTGACAAATTTTGTAAATTGTGATGTAATTGCATGTACTTATGTAAATAAAAATTATTGATAAAATCTAATAAAAGATATTTATTCTTTGTTTTTGGCGGAGAAAATATATGGCTAATAAATTAATATGGAAACATTGGTGGAAGAAAAATGTAACCCAGAGTGAGCACTGCCCCTTAAAGACAATTTTCTTTTTTATTGCTTCAAAATTATTTAAAAGTCAGATTCATTTTAGAATGACAAATAGTTTGTAATTAGAAAGCTGATAGTCCTGTAGTTATAAAATAGGGAATTGTACATCAGACTAAAAGTTGTGTATATATATTTTTTCCATATGATTTAATAAGTGTTATATCTCAGTAGTAAGAAAAAAACACAAAACAGAAAATAACAGAAGGGATAATGCTAGGGAGACAGGCAACCCCACAATATTTAGACTAACTGTCCTGTCAGCCTAGAAAATTATTGACATTAACAAAAGAAAAATACAACAAAACATTTTTAAAGCACCAGACTTCCAAGAGATAATTTTCTGGAAAAAGGAAAAAATATTGAATATAATATTAAATTTTAGCTACAAAGTCCAAAAAAAAAATCTCATTGACAAAAATGTCTTCATCAAGAGATGTATATCAAACTAGGGACTTCTCTTTTCACATTCTGTCAAGATTCCTTCACAAAAAAAATGAAACTTCATTGCCAGATGATATCATTAAATTCACTGTCAGTCACCCTTGTTATGACTGGCTCAGTAAACCCTGTATAAATTCAATGTGAAAAAAAGGCATTATCAAAATTATTCCTTTTACGCCTCATAACATGTAATTTATAGAAAGAAAAACAAAAATGCTTCCGATTACTTTGGGGGTCATTTTTTAGAAGCTGCACTTAGGAGTCAGAAGAATGATGACATGCTATCTAGGCAGGGGTTGCAATCAAATTCTGACATTTTTCATTAATAACTGGCCAGCGCTTGTCAAATCGCTCTCACATTTTTCCCTATGACAAACAGTTAATAACAAAGATTGGTTTAAAAATCAGCTCACACACAGTGAGGCCTTAACTAGAAAATTCATCTGTTGTTTAATTAGGAGACAAAACCAGTTTTTCTACAAAATCAATAATTTCAGAAATTTTTACCATCCACATGTACTGATTACATGATTTGAAATGTGACAGGAGTGAAAGCCTTGACCTGTTTCTGCCGTATTTACCATTGACATTTTAAATAATTAAAGTTGAAACATAAGGTATTTAGATATAATTTTCAAAACGCTATATCAAAATTCTAATGAGAATAGTAAAATAATAAATTTATGTAGGTTTGACAATTACTGATGTATTATATGTCATAAATATATTTATTCAAATGTAAATGAATATTATGTAAGCTCATCAAAAATTCACATATGTAAATGAAATGAGGCTTATTACTGGGCTAATGAGGACACAGGACCTTGGTTTTCGTAACATTCAAATGACTAAATCAGTCACTTTGTATTTTGGGGTTTTTTTTAAGCATGAAGCCCTGACAAAGCTCGATGAATAAAAAATAATTTTTGTTTTCAGCATGGATGGAAGACAAAATTTTAAGTATTTTACGATTAAAGAAAATCACAAAAACCAACTTTGTAACAACTTCTAAGAAATGAGAAGTTGGAAATGCAAATTATACACCAAACAGAAGCTATGAAGTTGTTGTTTATGTTTTATTGTAAATATTGCACCAACAGCAGCCATACTGTATCTATTTTTGCTTAGCCATATGTCAAAATTTTTATTTGATTTTGATGAAACTTAAAATTTATAATTTTTTTCCTGAAGATCTCAATTTATTCTGATATTAATGCATAATAGTTAATAGATCGTAACTTCCTAGATTATGGCCCTGATTCTTAAAAAAATCACATTTTTAGCTCATGGTGTATGCACCATTTTAAGTAACAATTTTTATTCAATTTTAAAAAAACATTCATAGGTATCACTGTTACACCATGGTTGAGAATTAATTTTGTGAAAATTCGAACAAAATTTCCCCTCAAAATGCTGCTCTCCGTAAAAGCAAGATAATGTACCCTCTACAGGTTACAATTTTTTATCCGATTTTAATCAAACCTAAAATATATGTTAATATCCTGAAGATCTCCATTCCTTTCAATATTGATGCGTGTTGGACTGTAACGTCCTGGATTATGGCCCGTGATTGTTCAAAATATAATATTTTGCAAAATGTAACTGTATCTTGCATGGCTACTGCTTGATTCATTGCAACCAAGTAGTAATATTTTTCTCAATACTGCCCTACCAGCAGCTATGTCATCAATGTTATTTTCGTGCGAAATGATAGTAAGAACTTTAGCAGTTTTACAATTCTAGTAGAAGCACTCAATGGTCAGAGTAACTTAGATTTTTTTCAAACCTCTTGTGATTGTTCTGGTAATCACAAAAACAATGGAAATTCAGAAGATATAGAGAATCTCCTACAAGTCTTTTTTGGTATCAAAAAATCAACACAGACTGAAGGCAACATATGGAACAGAAAACAAGCTAAAAACTAACAATCCAAAAGTGAGGCATATGTTCCCCGCCGAAATCCTAAAATAAATAGATGACACATATTAATCAAACTATACACTAAGTTTCATTACTCTATGAGATAGAATCAAGATTATCTTGTCCCAAAGTATCGACCAATGAAATTGATTAGCTCTGCTTAGCTTCAGTTCGAAATGTCAATCATCGAACTCAGTCAAGGCATTCACCAAATGAACAACTACATCAAGTTTAAACATTCTACTTCAATTAAAAGCAGAATTGTTATGTTCCAAAGTCTTGACCAATCAAATTGCTTATCACTCCTTGGCCTAAGCAGAAAATTCTCAAGGTAATGATATAATAAATCTATATTCTGAGTTTCATTGCTCTCACTTCATTATAACCAAAGTTACCCTGCCCCAAAGCATCAACCAATCTCTGCTTACTGTAAGAAGCAAATGTTCATCATGGAACTTATCAAAGCATGCATCTAATCAACGCCTAGATAACAAACCTCATCTCTCCACCCTCCGTGTTTTGAGATAAGAGATGGTCCTACTTAGTTTCACGTAGCAAAGCTGAACATTTCTACAACACATACAACTACAATTAGATAATCCTACCAGACACGGGTACAAATCCCCTCTTTTTAAATCATATCAATAGTAGATTGCTTTTTGCGACATTTTAAATTAAACGCCGTTAACACATAAAAACAATGCTTGATTTATAAATTACTTTATTGTCAATATTTGCTGATAAATAATTGCTGTTTCAGTAGACTGGGCTGCGTATGTGAAATATGTACAAATATTATAAAATTAACTTATTTTAAAGATGGTACATGCATTAATAAAGAAATTGAGTTTGCCACTTGGAATTAAAGGCATCCAATCGTAGCTAATGAACGCCTACACCAAAGCAACAATCAATCAAATTGCTTATCTCTGCTTACCCTATGCAGAAAATGTTCATCTTCAAACTCCATGCATCAAGGCAATGATAAAACAAACCCCACATACACCAAGTTTGAACATTGTGTTATTGTGTTCCAAAGTTTTGGCCAATCAAAGTGCTTATTGCTCTGCTTACCCTGAGCAGAAAATTCTCCTTATCGGACCTAGTAATGAAACTATACACCAAGTTTCATCACTCTGACTTTAATTAATCAGAATTAAAGTTATCGTGTTCCAAAGCATCAACCAATCAAATTGCATATATCTCTGCTTACCCTTAGCAGAAAATGCTCATCTACGAACTCCATCAAGGTATCGACCTAATAAACACCTACACCAAGTTTGAACATTCTAGCAAATTAGGAGGAGAGTTATTGTGTCCCAAAGAGTGTGACAGACAGAAGGACAAACCCATTTTAATAGTCTTTGAAAGGCGGGGTACAAGAAAACATACAATAAGGGGTCATAAACCAGGATGTTACTGTCTAACATGTGTCAATATCAAAAGGAACCAAGATCTTTGGGTTGGGATATAAATATACATATTCAGTTTCATCAAAATTGGATAAAAATTGTGACCTGTTGAGTGTCCACAAACAAACAAAATGTGGATTTCTGGACAAACGGGTGATAACAATATACATGTATGTCCACATGAAACGAAAATGTGGCGTATAAAATAGCTAAATATATTTGTCGGACATGCACAAAAGCAACCATGAAGATAATAATATATCTGATTACAAAGGACTAAAATAAGGTTTTAATATGTATCTTGCCAAATAACATTTCCTTTCAAATTTAAGGAACTGTGGTCATGAATGTCAACCCTAAAAATAAAGGAGTCTATGCAGTACACTTTAGGTAGTGGATGAAACTAATTACCAGTAGCACTTTTAATAAATCTATTCACTTTTATTCTGAAATTACCAAACGTTTGTTTTATTAAAACTTTTCTGGATTATTTTAATAATAATTATGTATTAGTCATTAGCCCTATATTATTCTTATGATTAATGCTCTTAGTCTGGGTGACCAAGTGGTCAAACATGTGTGGTTGTGCTGTAGATCATAAGGCTTGCTATCAATACAAATAAATACCAATCTGATTAAAACACAGATCCTGTTTCGTTTCGGGTTTTTATAGTTCCAAATTTTGTTTTACTTGTCTTAACTACACTAGGACGAGGAAGAGTTGTTATCGGGATGGTTTGAGGGCTTAGCAAATGAAACAGTCTGTTACGGTGAGCTTTGGGCATGTTTTGCACAGAACTGTGTGTAATCCACTGGTAACATCAATGCTGATTGGTTAATCAAATGACCTCTGACGCAACCTATCACTACAACTGGTCAGATCTTCATGTAGTGTAGGCCATCGAAAGTATAATAAAACGAAAAAAATATAGATCTGTATTCTAATCAGGATGATAATACGTTGGATCCCATGCTTGTACACATGCCAATTAATATGGTTGCCTGCCTAACCCATTGCGGTTTCTAAGGTACTCCAGCTTCCTACCACTTCCAAAGAACCCAGTAGGCTGGCAAATTATTGATATTTTAATAATATAACATGTTACTCCAAAGATAGGCTGGCACTGCCAGGCAGGATACGCCCACATTTTCTAGAGATGGATAGAGAACAAGCAATACCGAAAGTGATTTTTCCTACTTGATACGTGCAAATATCGAAATGAATTAAGATCTTTGGGTTATAAAGGTGCATTTCAGTAGGCTTCAAATTCTACCGGGGATCATGTTGCTAAGTGGGTAAGATGCTGGCTCGGTAACCTTGAGGTTGGGTGTTTGATCCCTGCATTGGGTGACAAAGTTCATCTAGATTTTCTGGCGTGGTTTCTCCTTGTTAGTGATGAAGGATGGATGGCCTGACAGGAACAGCTGTCAATTTTGGTCTGATTTTCACAAAATTCCATCTCAACCTTCATTACGATGTAACGGTGATATAATCAAACAGTTTTTTAAATGGGATAATAATTCTGACCCCAGAGGGACCACAAGCTAAAAAAAAGATAGGCTGGCACTGCCAGGCAGGATACGCCCACATTTTCGAGAGATGGACAGAGAACAAGCAATACCGAAAGTGATTTTTCCTACATCTTTTAAGTCCTGTAATTTCATACTGTATTGGGAGCAGCCATTTAGTTGGTCAGTTCCAGTCTGATATTAATAAAATTCGAAACCGACAATAATTATGGTGTGACGGTACACAACCTAGAAATGTGACTTTTCATCAAAATCGGATAAGAATTGTGACCTGTAGAGAGTCCACAACCATGATAGACCATTTTTTTACACTATTCGCGTACAAACGGCGACCATTTCGTCCGGCAATTTTGGTACAATTTTCACGAAATTAGAACTCAACCTTCCTCATCAAAATCGAATTAAAATTGTGACCTATACAGGGTCCACAACCATGATATATCATTTTTTTAACAGTATTCGCGTACAAACGGCGGCCATTTTGTCTGTCAATTTTGGTCCGATTTTCCCGAAATTCAAACTCAACCTTCCTTACAGTGTAACGGTGATATAATCAAACGTTTTTTTAAATTGGATAATAATTGTGACCTCCAGAGGGACCACAAGCTAAAGAAAGGGGGATTTTGTGTATAACCAGGGGCCATAATTCAGGAAGTTACGATCCGATATGCGCAAATATCGAAAAGAACCAAGATCTTTGCGTTATAACCATGAATTTCAAGTTTCATCAAAATCGAATTAAAATTGTGACCTTTACAGGGTCCACAACCTTGATATACCATTTTTTAACAGTATTCGCGTACAAACGGCGGCCATTTTGTAAGGCAATTTTGGTCTGATTTTCCCGAAATTCGAACTATACCTTCCTTACGGTGTAACGGTAATATAATCAAACGTTTTTTTAAATCGGATAATAATTGTGACCTCCAAGCTAAAAAAAAGGCGATTTTGCGTATAATCAGGGGCCATAATTCAGGAAGTTACGATCCGATATGCGCAAATATCGAAAGGAAGCAAGATCTTTGGGTTATAACCATGAATTTCAAGTTTCATCAAAATCGAATCAAAATTGTGACCTCCACAGGGTCCACAACCTTGATATACCATTTTTTAACAGTATTCGCGTACAAACGGCGGCCATTTTGTATGGCAATTTTCGTCCGATTTTCCCGAAATTCGAACTCCACCTTTCTTAGGGTGTAACGGTGATATATTCAAACGATTTTTTAAATCGAATAATAATTGTGACCTCTAAGCTAAAAAAAAGGCGATTTTGGGTATAATCAGGGGCCATAATTCAGGAAGTTACGATCCGATATGCGCAAATATCGAAAGGAAGCAAGATCTTTGGGTTATAACCATGAATTTCAAGTTTCATCAAAATCGAATCAAAATTGTGACCTCCACAGGGTCCACAACCTTGATATACCATTTTTTAACAGTATTCGCGTACAAACGGCGGCCATTTTGTATGGCAATTTTCGTCCGATTTTCCCGAAATTCGAACTCAACCTTCCTTAGGGTGTAACGGTGATATAGTCAAACGGTTTTTTAAACCGAATAATAATTGTGACCTCCAGAGGGACCACAAGCTAAAAAGGGTGATTTTTCGGACAATCAGGGGCCATAATTCAGAAAATTACATTCCGATAGCCGCAAATATCGAAAGGAACCAAGATCTTTGGGTTACAAACATGCATGTCAAGTTTCATCAAAATCGATTCAAAATTGTGACCTCTATAGGGTCCACAAGCTAAAAACGTGATTTTTCGTACAATCAGGGGCCATAATCCATGAAGTTTTGATCCGATACATGCCAATATCGAAAGCAGCCGAGATCTTTTAGGAATAAACCTATATTTCAAGTTTCGTCAAAATCGGATAAGAATTGTGACCTGTAGAGAGTCCACAAACAAATTGTGGACGGACGGACGGACGTCCGGACGGACAGGGGCGACGACATAATACGTCCACATGAAAATGTGGGCGTATAAAAAGGTCATTTTTCGTACAATCATGGGCCATAATTCAGGAAGTTACAATCCGATATGCACAAATATCGAAAGGAACTAAGATTGTTAAGTTGTAAACATGTGTTTCAAGTTTCATCAAAATTGAATGAGGATTGTGACCTCTACAGGGTTCACAACCTTGATATACCATATTTTGGTCCGATTTTCACTCAATCTTCATTACCATGTAACGGTGATATAATCAAACGTTTTTTTAAATCGGATAATAATTTTGACCTCCAGTGGAACCACAAGCTAAAAAGGGTGATTTTTCGTACAATCAGGGGCCATAACTCAGGAAGTTACGAATCAATGGGCTCAAATATCGAAAGGAACCAAGATCTTTGGGTTATAAACATGCATGTCAAGTTTCATCAAAATCGGTTCAAAATTGTGACCTCTATAGAGTCCAGAACCTTGATATAACATATTTTCACACTAATCGCGTACAAACGGAGGTCATTTTGTCTGTCAATTTGGGTCCGATTTGAACTCAACCTTCATTACCATGTAACGGTGATATAATCAAACTTTTTTTTAAATCGGATAATAATTTTGACCTCTAGAGGAACCACAAGCTAAAGAGGGCGATTTTTTGGACAATCAGGGGCCATAATTCAGGAAGTTACGATCCGATTGGCGCAAATATCAAAAGGAACCAAGATTTTGGGGTTATAAACATGCATGTCAAGTTTCATCACAATCGGTTCAAAATTGTGACCTCTATAGGGTCCACAAGCTAAAAACATGATATTTCGTACAATCAGGGGCCATAATCCATGAAGTTCCGATCCGATACATGCCAATATCGAAAGGAACCGAGATCTTATGGGGATAAACCTATATTTTAAGTTTCGTCAAAATCGGATAAGAATTGTGACCTGTAGAGAGTCCACAAATGGACGGACGGACGGACAGGGGCGACGGCATAATACGTCCACATGAAAATGTGGGCATATAAAAATACACATTAATCCCCATTTCTCTCCATTTTAATTTGTTGTTGATAATTTTTGTAGAAAGCATAAGATCATTAACAAAATTTCTTTTAATATTTCAGTCAGAAGTTGTAAGTTATTAATGCAATTCAACTATATTAATTTTCTGTTTAGCCATCATTTAAGCATAAGTTTATGCAGATTGTGAAACTAATCAATACTACAGTTTTCTGGCGCAATTCCTTTAGTTTTCTTGGTCTTCAACCAGAAAACATTGTTAGAACCATAATTTAGGGTTACCAAACTAAACCAATTATGAATATAAAGATAGGCTGGCACTGCCAGGCAGGATACGCCCACATTTTTGAGAGATGGATAGAGAACAAGCAATACCGAAAGTGATTTTTCCTACATCATTAAGTCCTGTATTTCATACTGTATTGGGAGCAGCCATTTGTTGGTCAGTTCCAGTCTGATATTCATGAAATTCGAAGCCGACAATGATTATGGTGTGACGGTACACAGCCTAGAAATGTTACTTTTCGTCAAAATCAGATAAGAATTGTGACCTGTAGTCCACAACCATGATATACCATATTTTTACACTATTCGCGTACAAACGGTGACCATTTCGTCCGGCAATTTTGGTACGATTTTCACGAACTTCGAACTCAACCTTCCTTACGGTGCAACAGTAATATAATCAGAGGTTTTTTTTAAATCAGATAATAATTGTTCGAGAGATAGACAGAGAACAAGCAATACCGAAAGTGATTTTTCCTACAATCAAAGGCCATAATTCATTAAGTTACAATTTGATATGCGCAAATATCGAAAAGAATAAAGATCTTTAGGTTATAAACAAGCATTTCAGGTTTCATCAAAATCGAAAAAATTAAAATTGTCACCTCTACAGGGTCCACAACTTTGACATACCATATTTTTACACTGTTCACGTACAAACAGCGGCCATTTTTTCTGGCAATTAGAGTCCAATTTTCTCGAAATTCAAACTCAACCTTCCGTAGGGTGTAACGGTGATAGAGTCAAACGTTTTTTCAAATCAGATAATAATTGTGACCTTCAGAGGGACCATAGGCGATTTTTCGGACAATAAGGGGCCATAATTCAGGAAGTTACGATCCGATATGCGCAAATAACGAAAGGAACCAAGATCTTTGGGTTATAACCATGCATTTCAAGTTTCATCAAAATCCAATTAAAATTGTGACCTCTACAGGGTCCACAACCATGATATACAATTTTTTAACAGTATTCGCGTACAAACGGCGGCCATTTTGTATGGCAATTTTGGTCCGATTTCCCCGAAATTCGAACTCAACCTTCCTTACAGTGTAACGGTAATATAATCAACCGTTTTAGTAAATCGGATAATAATTGTGACCACCAGAGGGACCAAAAGCTAAAATAAGGCGATTTTGCGTATAATCAGGGGCCATAATTCAGGAAGTTACGTTCCGATATGCGCAAATATCGAAAGGAACCAAGATCTTTGGGTTATAATTATGAATTTCAAGTTTCATCAAAATCGAATAAAAAATGTGACTTCTACAGGGTCCACAACCTTGATATACCATTTTTTAACAGTATTCGCGTACAAACGGCGGCCATTTTGTATGGCAATTTTAGTCCGATTTTCCCGAAATTCGAACTCAACCTACCTTAGGGTGTAACGGTGATATAATCAAACGATTTTTTAAATCGGATAATAATTGTGACCTCCAGAGAAACCACAAGCTAAAAAGGGTGATTTTTCGGACAATCAGGGGCCATAATTCAGGAAATTACATTCCGATAGTCGCAAATATCGAAAGGAACCAAGATCTTTGGGTTATAAACATGCATGTCAAGTTTCATCAAAATCGGTTCAAAATTGTGGCCTCTATAGGGTCCACAAGCTAAAAACGTGATTTTTCGTACAATCAGGGGCCATAATCCATGAAGTTTTCATCCGATACATGCCAATATCGAAAGCAGCCGAGATCTTTTGGGGATAAACCTATATTTCAAGTTTCGTCAAAATCGGATAAGAATTGTGACCTGTAGAGGGTCCACAAACAAATTGTGGACGGACGGACAGGGGCGACGACAATATACGTCCACATAAAAATGTGGGCGTATAAAAATTATTGAACATGAATATCTATCTATTATTCCAGTGCATAAAAATCTATCATTAAACCAATCAAGCAAATTAATGAAATGGGCAGATTATTTGAAATTCTGTCCAAATATGCATAATGAAATCCTATCATGATAGCCCATAAAAATACATTGGCTAGCATTTTTAGCCATTCAAAACAAAAGCATGAATTACTATTCTATTAAAGACTCTGGGTGTGAATTTAGAGAGCTTTTTAGGGCCATAAACCAGATAGATGAGCCGGTTTTCGATCCAAGCTGGAAAATATCATGTAAATTACTTTAAGACAAATATCATGCTTACAAGGAGTAGGGATAGTCGTGCGTTTAGGTAACAAGACAATGTATCTCAGGTTGAATCTCAAGAGGAACAGTTGCGATTATTCAACCACAGTTCTTACTAATCTGACTAATCGGTTAGAAAACTAAATGACTATAGTGACCCAATAATCCAAATAATAAAATACTTGATTTGAACATAAGAACTAAATCATAATAAACAAATAACAGAATATAGGCCTACTAGTACATATTTAGTATATATCTACTGTTAAATATTTATAAAAGAGAAAAAACAAGGAAATCGTTGATATATTCACATTGGGGTTTTTTTATTTGCGAAATTTCAATTACATATGGCAAGATTAGTGAATCAAATTAACATGAATATAGCAAGTGTAAATATAAAAAAAACCAGCACCATGTGAAATTAAATTTCCAGTAAATCCATACTTGATGATAATTAAAGCATTCTTATCGTATGTTATTATTGACTGATCTGTAAATGGTTGATAATGATAAAAATAGTGAAAATGATCGAATAGAGGAGATGTTATTGGACAGGAAATAATGCAAACAATTATAGATCGGCAAGAACAATTAAATTATTATAAAAGACAATAATGATTGGTCTAAAATAATTGACTCATTAAATACAGAAACCAATCAAGGTAATCAGCGACCAACATCCTGTTGTTGGTAATAAAGAACAATTAGGCCTCCACCCTCCAACAACTGGGTGTCACAAAATGCTAATATAGAATGATTATATTTTACAGACTCGCCATGGAAACGCTAGAAAACAGGATTTTATCACATTAATTATTTAACTTTATCTAGCACAATAACAAGTATTACAATCTCTGTATTCTTTGCATCTGCTGCATTTATTTTCCTTTTCTTTCATACCACAGGCAAGCTTATTATAAATATTTTCTATTCTTATATAATTTTAAATCAAATGTGCTAAATCTTTTTCCCTTGAATACATGTATATGAAAAAGAGAAAAATAGGTTGCCAGGCAACGAAACATACGCCCACACAGCAGCCAAATCGTACTGGCAGTCAACAAGAGTTGTCGCATATTAAGGAATTATCAAAAAATCATTAGAATTTGTTTGGTTTTTATAATCAAACATTTTTTTTTAAATCAGATAATAATTGTGACCTCCAGAGGGACCACAAGCTAAAAAGGGTGATTTTTCGTACAATCAGGGGACATAATTCAGGAAGTAATGACCCGATGGGCGCAAATATCGAAAGGAACCAAGATCTTTGGGTTATAAACATACATGTCAAGTTTCATCAAAATCGATTCAAAATTGTGACCTCTATAGGGTCCACAACCTTGATATAACATATTTTCACACTATTCGTGTACAAACGGCGGCCATTTTGTCCGTCAATTCTAGTCCAATTTTCACGTAATTCATAGTCTCTCTTCATTACCATGTAACGGTGATATAGTCAAACGTTTTTTTAAATCAGATAATTAATAATTCTGACCTCCAGAGGGACCACAAGCTAAAAAGTAAAAAGGGCAATTTTTCAGATAATCAGGGGCCATAATTCAGGAAGTTATGATCCAATGGGCGCAAATATCGAAAGGAACCAAGATCTTTGGGTTATAAACATACATGTCAAGTTTCATCAACATCGGTTCAAAATTGTGACCTCTATAAGGTCCACAACCTTTATATAACATATTTTCACATTATTCGCGTACAAACGGCGGCCATTTTGTACGTCAATTTTGGTCCGTTTTTTCCTAAAATTCAAACTCAACCTTCATAACCATGGAATGGTGATATAATCAAACGTTTTTTTTTAATCGGATAACAATTTTGACCTCCAGAGGGACCACAAGCTAAAAAGGGTGATTTTTTGGACAATCAGGGGACATAATTCAGGAAGTTACGATCCGATGGGCGTAAATATCGAAAGGAACCAAGATCTTTGGATTATAAACATACATGTCAAGTTTCATCAAAATTGGTTCAAAATTGTGACCTCTATAAGGTCCACAACCTTGATATAACATATTTTCACACTATTCGCGTACAAACGGCGGCCATTTTGTCCGTCAATTTGGGTCCGATTTTCACGATATTCGAACACAACCTTCATAACCATGGAACGGTGATATAATCAAACGTTTTTTTTAAATCGGATAACAATTTTGACCTCCAGAGGGACCACAAGCTAAATAGGGCAATTTTTCGGACAATCAGGGGCCATAATTCAGGAAGTTAAGATCCGATTGGCGCAAATATCGAAAGGAACCAAGATCTTTGGGTTATAAACATGCATTTCAAGTTTCATCCAAATCGGTTCAAAATTGTGACCTCTACACTGTTCACAAGCTAAAAAAACATGATTTTTCATACAATCAGGGGCCATAACCCATGAAGTTACAGTCCGATACATTCCAATATCGAAAGGAACCGAGATCTTAGGGTGATAAACCTATATTTTAAGTTTCATTGAAATCAGATAAAAATTGTGACCTGTAGACTGTTCACAAACAATTGTGGACGAACGGACGGATGTCCGGACGGACGGACGGACGAACAGGGGCGACGACAATATACGTCCACATGAAAATGTGGGCGTATAAAAATATTGATTTACTTGTTCATATTGTTAACATCAAATTTTGTACAATTGGTTACATCCAAACCATTGACTACACTGCCCTTGTTATCCTTGCATGTGCCACCTCTGACAAGAGAAGGCAAGGATTTTAAAGATTCTTACAAAAAAATCAAAGCCTGTCAATCAATCCAAAGAACAAAATACCAAGCTTAATCTTGATCGTACTCAAATTGGGAGAGCCTTTGGATTTTTTTGAAGAGCATCACACCCAAGACCAGCAGTTGCCAGGCAACATAAACCCACATTTTGCATGAGATGGATATAGAACAACCAGGGGCCATAATCCAGGAAGTTATGGTCTGAAATGCGCAAATATCAAAATGTACAGAAATATTTAGGGCATAAAGATATATTTGAAATTTCATTAAAATCGGATAAAAATTATGGCTTCTTCTAGAGAGCCCACAACTTTGGTATTACATAATTTTACACTATTTGATTTAAACTCAACCATCATTAGGGTGTAACAGTGATACATGTATATTCAAATGTTTTGGTAAATCGGATAAAAAATTGTTACCTCTAGGGGGACCACCAGCTAAAAACGTGATTTTTGCGTACAATTAAGGGCCTAATTCAGAAAGTTATGGTACAATAATACATGCCAATATTGAAAGGAACCAAGATCTATGGGTTATAAACATGTATTTTTATTATTATCAAAACGGATGAAAATTGTCACATCTAGAGTGTCCAAAAGCTAAAAACATGATTTTTCGTACAGTCAGGGGTCATAATCCATGAAGTTTCATCAAATTTAGTGTAAACATCGGGTTTGTCACGAGGCAAAGCCTATCAATATTCAGTGTTCCTTGTCCTTTCATTTCAGAGTTATCTCCCTTATCCCAAAACATTGTTAACATGATATAGGCTACTGTTTTTAACAGATTTTTTTCACTTTTAGGGTAATGTTTTAGGGTCATGGAATTATCAACTCAGCCAATCTGTCAACAATTGGCTTGGAAATGTAATAGAAGGAGAGGCTACAGTTTTTAACAGATATTTTTCATATGTAGTGGAATAATTGGTGTCATGAAAGGATGAAATCTATTAATATTCAGCATTCCACAACCTTCCCTTCCAGTTACCACCTATTTTACAAAGATAGGTTACCTGGCAATGAAACATACATCCACAGCAGCTAAATCAACAAGAGTTGCATACTTTTACCTTTTTTGGTAATAAAACATTGATAATACACTGAAATATGATTAAGAGTAACAACTCATTAAGTAATTATCAGAGAATCATTAGAATTTGTTTGGCTTTTATAAAGTTCTCCTCCATGCTAATGTTTAGTATACGAAACATTCAATGTCATGGATTTACCTGTTCCAAGTTCTCAAAATTCATTGAAAATTGAAACTCTGTTTATCTAGAGCATCTGCAAGATTTTTCAAAGTGATCAAGGGCCATAACTCTGGCAGTAATTATCGAAAATCAATAGGATTCTTCATCTCATGACCTTCAACACTGTGTATACATTCAAAGTCAATCTGATCGTAACTTTAGCCCCTGGAGTTTCCACAAGCTTTTTTAAGTGATCAAGGGCCATATGGGGTCATTCAATCTCAAGTGAGTCAATTTTCAGAAATTTGGGAAATTGATCCCCTCGAAAAAATTTGGAAAAAATATGTTATCGTACATGTAAAAACTAGAATCTGTGCAAAATTTGTGGCTACTTGAAAATTGATTGAGATATAGCCATGAGTTTCCAATAAGTTATCGGAACACTATATATGTATCAATAATTTACTTCAGTTTCAGATATCTTGTTTTTACCTTTCTAGTGAAGATTTACCGTTCAATTTGATAAAGAACTTTTTGTGTAGATTACGAATCTGCAATCAGATTACAGGTGAGCGGTATTGTTTGCATGCTACTTGACGCTGAAAACCAAAAACAATTTGGTGTAATTGTATAGTTTCTGGATTTTGTATTGGCTCGAAAATACAGGCAAATTTTTGAAAATTTGTGTCTGACTCTGAAACCATATTCCAGGCAAATTTTCTGGGAATCTAGTGAAGACATGCGTTTTCATATGTTTCTGGATTGTAGCTCCTGGAGCACAACAAATTTGGTGTGAAGCCTTGATGTCATTAGACGATGAACCCTATTAATATTCAGCATTCCTGAGTTATGCTCCCTTTTCCAAAAACTTTGTGAACATTTTACAGGCTGAAGACTTGAATGGATTTGTTTAAAATCTGTTGTGAAGTATTGGGATCATGTGAGGACAAATCTGCTAAATATTTAGTGCTTTGCGACCTGAATGTTTGTTACTAAATGTTTATGAGCACAATAAGAGATCAAATTTCTTGCAGGCATTTTAATCAAATTTGTCGTTCAGATCAGCTGCTGTTGGGACATATTGTGTGGGCTTATTTCCACACTTTTTGTGGCTATCTTGTTCCTTTTTATTTCATGGAATAATCTGTAGTAATAAAGTTCAAAGTCAATTAAACTTCTTTCTGTATTATTCAGGTTTAAATCTTTCTCGAACAATTATGGTTAAAGAAGACTGTTGAACACCCTTAGACCAACCCTGAAGACTACATACAAAACCACCTAAATATTTAGCTTTGTATGTTGGCAAGTTTCTTTTGAGATTATGAGTAGCCATTCAGTCTGATGTGTGTTGCATAAGTAGATCGCTGTGGTAATAGTTGAAGAAGAATCAGAAGCAGATGTAGAATAATGGATGGAATATGGAAAGACGATGTTTCAGAGTTATTTGTGAATTTTTCTGTAACTATAAATATGAAGAATAATATGAATTCAATGACTGAACTACTGAACACACCTGAAATCAATGAGAGGCCATCTGATTGAACACCATCTGACCTTAGTTCAACAAACGCTGTATCAGGAGGTAATAGATATCCAAAGTATCGAAAATTACTGAAAGTTCAAGAAGAAGCAAAGTGACACGCTGTTTCAATACTGAGGGATTCCTTGAATCCAAACTGACTTAGTTGTTTTTCTGAATATGTGCATTTAATTGGAGCAGGACATATTTATTTTCCGATGACTTCGGAGATGCAGATGACTGGACAATAGTTTGAAACATGTATGGACCGAAATTGCATTTCTCAAATAATACACTTACCTATAAATCTTGTTTCTTGGATATATTAGTCTTTCATTCAACTTACAATCACATTAAAATTGTAATATCCTGAAAAAAAATAAGCACAGGCTAACGGAAAATAAATCACATTTCCAAGGCATCTTGTCTTTGAACTGCGTAATCTGGTTGCCAAAACAATATTTCGAATGAACGTGGAAGTTGTTTTTATGATTGATTTTAGTAGCCTATGGTGTCCACTCAGAATTTGCCGGATGAACCTCGGTCGCCCTTGAGCGTTTCGAGAAATTCAAGACGGCCGGCATTTCAAAATGAAAAGGGGTTTAACGTCCAACTGTTCTGTTCCTAAACTGACCTAATGAAGACGGGCATACACCATACCATGTGTTATGAGGGAAATTTGCTACGTCCTACTGTTATATCGAATTCCAACTGACAAGGGATCTCTCACGTTTACGCGACACTCCAATGTGAAATCATTCATTATGTTGTGGGGTGATTAGATGTTAGTAAAATCCAATAAGCCAGACAGTATTGAAGTATGTCGTGCCGTAACATCCTGGACTATGACCCCTTTTTTTTGTACGCTATTTTTTTAGCTAGTTCTGTGCATATCTTTTTCCTGGATATTTTTCCTTGTCAGTGATGCAGGACGGAGGGCCTGACAAGGACAGCTGTCTAGTTGTTCGGATGGGACAAAAAACAAAGCCCCGCGTACACATTCCCTTATGTCCATATTCATTAGCCCAGTCTAGGAGCAGAACAGTAGGAATTTAAACTACATTTCATTTCATTTATGTCCATATCTTGCAAAATGTGGGCGTATCTTGCATGGCAACCGCTTGTTTCTTTTGTCGATAATGAAACATTTACCATACACTAAAATCTGATTAAGAGTACCGTATCAACATAAATATTTTAAGCATCAAAATCAGATAAAACATTTGACTTAATTGTCATTAAGGTGTAATGGTGACACATTTGAATGTTTTTTAAGATCGTTTAAAACTTGTAACCTGTAGAAGGACCACAAGCTAAAAATGTGATTTCTTGTACAGTCAAGAGCCATCATTCAGGAATTTTATGGTCAGATATGCATGAATAACGAAAGGTACAAAGATCTTTGGGTTATAATCATACATTTCAAGTTTCATCAGATAAAAATTGTGACCTCTAAAGTGTCCAAATGCTAAAAATGTGATTTTTTGTACAATCATGGGGGCATGATCCATGATGGTACGATCTGATACATGCCAATATCGAAAGGAACCAAGATCTATATTTCAAGCTCCATCAAAATCAGATAAAATTGTGACCTACAGAGTGTCCACAAACAAATTATAAACATACGTCCAGGGTGGAAGACAATATACGTCTACATGAAAATGTGGGCATAAAAAAATGGTCCCATGAAATCTCATAATCTGTCTGTTTTGTATAGAACCAGTAACGTTTCAATCCTGAATAATGAGACTAGACAAAAAACAGCAACATCTTAATTTTGACCTTGAAAAAGTGTTAAACCTGTAACGGATATAATCTATATATGGCATTTAGTAAATGAGAAACACAAATAGAAAACCTTTTTTATGGGATAAAAAAGAACAGCGTTTCAATGAGGGATAGTGTTACTGTCCTATTGAGGCCCATGTCACAAAATGTGAAAACTTTCATGAGCTGAAATTCTTGATTTATTCATGAATGAGCGTTAAGCAGCAAATAGGATCCTAATCCAGTAAATATTGCAGGCTAACCATAACATCGAGAGTTGATTATGATCTGGATAAATTAATAATGTAGATAACATTTCAGGCCTAAAGAGGAAGAAGCTGCAATAGGCAGATTTAGCTCTTCCATAATGCATGTTTGATTGTTTTTTTGAGGTATCTTAATTACCGATAACAATGTACATCTACACAGCAACTTATTTAAATCACGCAATTATTTGTTAATTAATGATTAACAGGGGTAGATGCATGAATTTTGAAAATGGAGATTCAAAGTGATTTAATGCCAAGTGAAGTGATGCAAAACTTTTTTTTTAAAAAACCTTTTCTTACGTTTTTTTAAAAAAAAATAAACTTAACTAGACCTGCATGCAGGAATGACGGGTTTCACTGGTGCCACATTACCCTTTAACATGTCACGTCCGGTGCCACGTTACCCTTAAACATATGTCACTTCCGGTACCAGTGAAACCATTAAACAGGTTTCCCCATAAGCAATGCACACATCAAATAAATTGGACACAGAATCAACCAAATCCAGTAACTATCAATTTATTTTATACATTTGTTACTTGTAAGTGATCCTGACAAACTTACATTACTTCCGGTGATAATGAAAATGTTCAATTAGTTTTATGAAATCCGAAATGACATATGACATCATATAGTGAAAATTTTTTATGTAAATAGAATAATAATTTCCACTTTTATAGACCAAAAACCTTGAAAAGTGAATTGTAGACAATCAACTATTTCTCTGCAACCGCACAAGTTAGAAACCATTTTGTGGTGTCTGTCTGATCGTATGGATTCAATCTATTTGTTGAATGGAATCAAATATCATAATTTTGAAAACATTACAATTCAGACTCATTTGAATAAAATATCTGTTTTTCAGGCTAAAAATTCAGTTTTTGACAAAATGACATCACTTCCGGTGATACTAAAACAGCTAAATTAGTTCTATAAAATCGCAAATCGCATAAGACATCATATGGTGAAAATTTTATGAAAATCGAATAATAACTGATTCTTTTAGAGCCAAAATAAAGTAAAAAGTGACTTGTGGAAAATCGTCCATTTCTCTGCAACCGTACAAGTTAGAAACCATTTTGTGGTATCTATATGATCGCATGGGTTCATTCTATTTGTTGATGGGAACCAAATTTCATAAATAATTCTAAAAATAATACAAAAAATACTCATTTGAATAAAAAGTGTATTTTTAAAGGCTAAAAATTCAGTTATTGCCTAAATGACGTCACTTTCGGTAACAGTAAAAGTGTTAAAATGGTTTGGAATAGTCGACTGTGGAAATAGGCAACGGAGAGTGAAAGAAAATTGAAAATCAAATAATAATTGATTCTTTTACAGCCAAAATAACGTGAAAAGTGACTCATGCAAAATTGCCCATTTCTCGGCAACTGCTTATATTACAAACTAAATTTCACATACATTCTCTTTGTATGGATTATTGCTACAAGTTTATGAAAGTATCGAAGACATATTTTAATATATGAAGACACTGAAATAATAATCACATGGTGAAAATTATATGTAAATCGAATAAGAATTGACACTTTTATAGACCCCAAACATTGAAAAGTGACTTGTAAGAAATCGTCTATTTCTCTGCAAACATACAAGTGAGAAACCATTTTGTGGTATCTGAATGATCGCATGGGTTCATTTTATTAGTTGATGCGAACTAAATATCATAATTTTAAATATATTACAAATCAGACTCATTTGAAAAAAATATCTGTTTTGAAGGCTAAAAATACAGTTTTTGCCAAAATATAATTACTTCCGGTGATACTGAAAATGTTAAATTAGTTCTATGAAATTATAAATGACGTAAGATATCATATGGTGAAAATTTTATGAAAATCGAATAACAACTGACACTTTTATAGACCAAAATCCTCGAAAAGTGACGTGTGGAAAATCGCCCATTTCTCTGCAACCGTACAAGTTAGAAACCGTTTTGTGATATCTGTATGATCGCATGGGTTCATTCTATTTGATGAATAGAATCAAATATCATAATTTGAAAACAATAACAGGTACGACCCATTTGAATAAAATATTGTTTTTTAATGCTAAAAATTAAGTTTTTAGCAAATGACGTCATTTCCGGTGGCAGCGTATGAGGTAGAATGGTTTGACCTTGTCCACTGTGGCATTAGGCATCCAATGGTGAAAGAAAATTGAAAATCACATAATAATTGATTCTTATACAGCCAAAATAACGTGAAAAGTGACTCATGCAAAATTGACTTTTTCTCGGCAACTGCGCATATTACAAATTAATTTTCACATACATTCTCTTAGTATGGTTTATTGCTACGAGATTATGAATGCTACGGAGATATATTTTTTAATATGAAGACGCTGGATGGGTTGTAAATAGCTTATTTTGACACCTTTTTTCACCCTTTAATCCAATTTGCCCGAAAACGAAATCGAAATTAAAAAAACTGAGCGCGATGTTTTGTGCACCTTTATATGGCACATCTTTTCGGTCATATTAGATTTGAAAAAAATAATTTTTGCTTTCAAAAAGTGGTACCGAACTGTTAAAATTGTAGTTTTTGCTAAATTTACTTCACTTACGGTGCCGACAGGAAACTTTGCCGGTAACAAAAAAAATGACATTTTGGACCATGGAGCATATAAACTTTGTTTTATACAAATCGGACAATAAATAATTTATATAGAACCGATAAACTGAATTAGCCAATAGCGACCAAGGAAAATTATCCAGAAAAAAAATGTTCACATTTTTGCCCAAATCAGACGACCCTTTAACCCTTGGTAAAAGGTCATTAAAAAATATTCATTAATAAAAAGATTTTTTGTCAAAATTTAAATTTTCAAAATTTGGCGCCTTATTTTTCCGAAGATTCGGCGAAATTTAAAAGTCTAAAGACCCGTAGCTATGTGCCATGTCTCTGGCTATGTCAAAAACTATCAAACGATAAAATCCAACAATTGTTGTTAATATTACGGCAATATTTCAAAAAACGACAACTTCGGTGATTTCGGACATTTCGCATTGTCGCAGAATGCCGGAAATAGCTTTAATCTCTAAGTCACACCCACTTTCGCAGTAAAACTCAAGACATTGCATCGATCCGACAAGTAGTTCCTGAGATATAAGCAAATTGGAAAAAAAAAAATAATAATAATAAGAATAATAATAAGAAGAATTTTAACAAAAACAATAGTGTTTCACACAAGCTACGCAGTGTGAAACCCTAATAAAGCTATGGCAAAGTGGACTAAAAAGCGCATTTCATTTCATACGATATCTTTGCACAATTTTGATTCCCCGCTCGTGCATGACAAGGGGTAGAGTCTCCTGTCAAACCTACGGTACGTGCATGCGAATTATTGAAAGAAATATTGCAGTGCGTTAGTCCCAGTTGGTGTCGAGTGGATGTGAAAGTCCATTTCTCTCTCTCTCTCTCTTGCTTTCTTACCAATATGTGGACACTACATCTAATATTTCTGTCAAAGAGCTATCAGAAAAAAATGAACCCTGGATTTACCCCATCACACCAATTAAATTCTATTGGTTTTAAGCTACAAGAATGAAAGATTAGGAAGTCATGTTAAAAGGAATTGACTGTTGTTATTGTACCGGTATCTTAATATCGTTTTGTTTTGATTGTATTATTGGTTTTTCTCATGAATGTACTATATGGTTGTATTCATTATTTATCATTGCTTGACAAAGATACCTGTAAGAGTATTGAAATGTTGCATGTAAAAAATAAGAAGTGGTAAATCTCCAAAGTTGTGTTGATATGAATGGAATACCTCTACTTCTAAATTTCATTCAAGAATATTTTAATATAATAATTTCAATCTCACAAATCATCCGTCCATGCCCAAACCTTTATGAGTTGAACTTAGAATCTGAGAAATAAAAGCATACATGTATTTAAAAAAAAAAAAAAGCTGACAGTGAGGCCAACTCAGTCAAGACATTCACCTAATGAACATCTACATCAAGTTGAAACATTCTACCTCAATTAAAAGTAGAGTTATGTTCCAAAGTCTTGACCAATCAAATGCTTATCACTCCTTAGCCTAAGCAGAAAATTTTCACTATCTAACTTAGTCATGGTAATGATATAATAAATCTATATTCTGAGTTTCATTACTCTCACTTCATTATAACTAAAATTATTGTGTCCCAAAGCATTAACTCAATTACAAGGAGAGTTATTGTGTTCCAAAGTCTCAGCCAATCAAATTGCTTATCGCTCTGCTTACCCTGAGCAGAAAATGCTCATTATCGAACTTAGTCCAAGTATTGGTGTTATGAAACTATACACCAAGTTTCATCACTCTCACTTAATTTTACTAAAGTTATCATTTCCCAAAGCATCAACCAATCAAATTTGCTTATCTCCACTTACCCTAAGCAGAAAATGTTCATCATTGAACTCAATCAAGGCATTGACCTAATAAACACTTACACCAAGAATAAACACTTACACCAAGTTTGAACATTTCAACTCAATTGGAAGGAGGGTAATTATGTTCCAAAATTGCTTATCCTGAGCAGAAAATGCTCACTATCGAACTATACCAAGTTTCATCACTCTCACTTAATTTTACTAAAGTTATCATTTCCCAAAGCATCAACCAATCAAATTGCTTATTGCTCTGCTTACCCTGAGCAGAAAATGCTCATTATCGAGGCATTGGCCTAATTTTGAACATTTTAACTCAATTAGAAGGAGAGTAATTATGTTCCAAAATCTCGGGTAATCAAATTGCTTATTGCTCTGCTTACCCTGAGCAGAAAATGCTCATTATAGAACTTAGTCACTCTCACTTAATTAGAACTAAAGTTATCGTGTCCCAAAGCATCAACCAATCAAATCGCTTATCTCTGCTTACCCAAAGCAGAAAATCCTCATCTTCGAACTCCATCAAGGCATTGACGTAATAAAAACCTACACCAAGTTTGAACATTCTAGCTCAATAATTTAGAAAGAGAGTAATTATGTCCCAAAAAGTGTGACAGACAGATACAGAGACAGACAGACGAACCCATTTTAATAGTTGCTTTCTTCGAAAGGTGGGACAAAAATGTGTCACTCCCTTCACATCAGTATCAACCCCTGCACAATTTAATATCGTAATCAAAGCAGACCTCATTTCATTTCCATTCATTTCAGAATATCTGTTTAAATTTAGTTATAAGAGAATCATCATAATGAAATTTGGCCAAGGTATCCTAATTTAAATTATCATAATATTTTGATTGTTTTTCTACATTTTTATATCAATAAACAATATCATAATGAAATTTCAGTCATATCAATTTCGGCCAAGTTAGTCTAATTATCCTAATATTATAATTGCTTTTCTACCAATTTATTTTCATAACATTAACAAACCATATTTAATGCCTATCATAGTCATTTGATTTCTTTTTATCATTTGTTTGATCCCAATCAACCTGATGAGTGATGGTGGTCCCAATGAGTATGGCACTATGAGCTAACAATGTGGTCCCATTCCAATCAGACACGGTCCCAATCACGTCCCATTCAAGAAAAATATAATACAGGTGCATGACATTTACATCATCTAAATGTATTCTGAGAAGAGAGTGTCTGCTTGATGACAAAAATTTACAAGTTCAAATCACTGAATCAAGCAGTGTGACGAGACAAGTCCACGTGATTTACAAGTGGTTTGCAGACGACGCAAGTCACAATAAAATTTTGCTCGACAATGACATTAATGTAAGCATAAACCGTTTGTCTTGTTGCTCGGGCTTTGTCTAATGCGCTATGGCGACTAATTACGACAACTAGTAATTACGTCCCCGTCCTGCTGAGCCAGCGATACTATTCTTCTACAGTATAACATGAGGTTATAACACAAGATAATACACAAAACTTGCCTTCAGAACACGAGGTTATCAGCGTCTTCAGGTTGAAATGTTTAGCGCTTGTTAAGCACAATGTCAGGAAAAAGAATTAGGATAATATGCAATCATTACACGTTCTCTGATGGTTCCTGCAAATGATCCCAGGGAATATCTAAAAATAACGCTAAATGAAGTGTGGATATTTTATTGCGCTAATTAATTATTCAAAATTAATTGGAATAGGGGTGCGCATGCTTCTGTGTGAGTGAATTGAACTGTGGGATAGAAAATGGCCGCTTGTCAAACAGGTGCCCGGTGAGTAAAATAAAAATGATTTTGAGATTTTTTGTATATATTTTCATAAAATTTTAGTATTATTTTGTTTAGATGTTACAACATTGAGCGAGGGCACAAAGAGCACATTTTTATGGACACAAACTGGCTGAAAGGACATTTATGCATATTTGTTTTGCTAAGGCGTATGATTTTATTTACCGGAAGTTGCATGTGCAGACGAATTTTGTTCACATTGCAAAACAATGTTGCCAACTAATATAATGTTAATAAAGTATGATATTTGCATGAAAGTATCGATATGAAGACAAAATATTATCACATGACAGAATGACTATTTTGATAATTTATGTCCATGAGTACGACAATTGTCCATAGACGATTGTGGCCCTGGGACGGTCCAAACTGACACTCTTCTTGTTATGACCCTCTGGGCTTAGAAAATGATTATTCATACAATCGAGGCACCGGTTGAAACAAATTATAAATGAAAGTATAGACCCATTAATAGTGTTAAAAAGACATTGATCTTGATAGTTCCCCACCCACTGCCTTCTAATGGTGGAATTATAGTTTGTACTAATGTCTCTAAAGCCATTCTTGTCCCAAGTCATCTCAATATGTCTTTGATTTTTTTAAATCTGGGTCAATTATACAGTCAACTAGTTAAATCGTAACCCCTTCGATTTTGCTGAAATTTGGTTTATATGTGTATTGGGACTGAAAAAGCTGATGTTCCCAATGTTAGCTTGATCCGACTAACAGTTCTTGAGATACGGTCCACCCAATTTGGGGGATTTCGTTATTTATTCAAGTGACCACACCCAGTAACTAATTGCTGGAATATGTCTTTCTGGCGATATTTAGGGTGTAAGCTTGTCACTATAACCTTTTTCAAACGGGGGGATTTAGGGTGTCAGTTTGAACCATCTGAGGGCCAAAATCATCTTTTATGGGCCATTTCTTTCTCAGTGAAATATACACTTTCATTTAAGATTAAATTGAACTGGTACCTCGGGCGTATGAATATATAACTTTTTCTCAAGTTCCGGGTGTCGATATTTAGGGTGTAAGCTTGGGCGGCCCCGGGCTGAAAACTACTATTATGGGCAATTTCATACTCAGCGAGATGTTCTCTTCCCTTTAAAATAGGTTTTGACCGGTACTTCAAGCGAATAAGTATAACCTATTTTTGACCCCCTCAGCTCTGCAGTTCATATTTAGGGAGTCAGTTTGTGCTGTCCCAGGGCCACAAGCAGCTGTTATGGGCAATTTCATATTTAGTGAGATGTACTCTTTATTGAGAGTTGGTTTTGACTGGTACCGCGAATTTATGGCCCCATTGTCTTTGGGGTGTCAGTTTGGGCCATTCCAAGGGCAGAATCTTCTGTTATGGATAATTCCGTACTCAGCGACATATATACTCCTTCATTTAAAATTAGTTTCAACTGGTACTGGTACCTCGAATGTATGAGTATAATCCTTTTTTAAGCCCCAGAGGTCATAACTAGGGTGTCAGTTTGGGCAATCCCAGGACTGAAATCGTCTGTTATGGGCAATTCGTACGTTGTGAGATGTACTCTTTCATTTAGGCTATTTTGCCCCCCCCCTCAGCTTTGGGGTGTCAGTCTGGACCATCCCAGGGATCTAATCATCTGTTATGGGTAATTTTGTACTCTGTGGGATATATTCTTTCATTTAAAATAAATTAGTTTTAACTGGTACCTTGAATGTATGAATATAACCCTTTTATCAAGCCCTCTGGGGTCCATATTTGGGGTGTCAGTTTGGGCCATCCCAGGGCCAAAATCGTCTGTAATGGGCGATTTCATACTCAGTGAGGTGTATTCTTTCATTTATAATTGGTTTCGACTGGTACCTCGAATGTATGAGTTTAAACCCATTTTGGGGGTCACTCTAGAGATCACCAGAGTCACATCCATTGGTAGGGCCCCGGAAGACGAATGTGGTCGTATATTGTTGTCGCCCCCGTCCGGCTTTTGGACACTCTACAGGCTAAAGTTAATATCCGATTGACTTTAAATTTATACACAGTGTTTAAGGTCATGAGACGAAGAAGCCTATTAATTTTAATCGATTTCCGATAATTATGGCCCATGATAACTTCAAAAAATCTTGTGGACACTCTAGAGGCCAAATTTCATATCCGATTGACTTTAAAGTTATACACAGTGTTTAAAAGGTCATGAGACGGAGAAGCCTATCGGTTTTCAGCAATTTCCGATAATTACTGCCAGAGTTATGGCCAGGGATCTTAATTGGCTGTTTTTTGCCGGCTTTAGCCGATTGATCTTTAATCTTGCCGATTCGTAAACCAATGAATCAGCCACTATAATATCATATATCAATCTACTTTCGGCCGATTTACAAAAAGTTAATTATCATGCTGATTGATAAAACAATGAACAAGAACAAGCCACTACAATATCATATATCAATCTATTTTCGGCCGATTACAAAGAGGTAATTATTACTCGTGGATTAATTAACCCATCAAAGAGTCAATCAGTGCAATGAATACCTTCATAAACAATAGTCTGCCGGAATTAGCTCGGAATCCCGAGTTAGTGGCAGAAATGTGTAAAGTAAGTTTTCTTGGTCTCAAATGAAAGGTGGGACCTAGTAGTATCTCAGAAAAAAATGACCCATTATTTGGCCTTGGGGAAAAAATTTGGCAGCCCTTCAAACTTAGCAGTCCCTTGTCGGGAAGGACGTCGGCCAACATCAGAAGGATCTCGATTTATTGATTTGCTTGGTATCCGACAAAACAAAAGTGTATTTGTTGAATTTTTTCTTTCAAATTTAATCGATTTAATGGATAATCAGCCGGAATGCGTGGTTTGTGGAGGAGGGTGAGATGTGCGGATGTGAGAAAGGACAATCAAGTAAAAATCGAATCATCTGCTGTTCCGCATGTACACACCGAGTGCAGGCGTGAATATAACGATATGAGGCAGAAAAATCCGCAGACCATACATGTATATATGTTTATCATTTCCGAATGGGCCAGGTACTGGCACGGGCACATCGGCGACAGAGCCTTATAAAAGGCTCTGAACAGTGCATGTTATAAACTCCTGAACTATGCGAAATGTACCAGATGTTTTGCTGTTCAGCCCAGTCACCATAATATTCGACGGTTACGGCGAGCCATCAACCAAGGACCATGAACACCGACTGCGGCAGGCGAAATCAATGAGCGCTACAATCGAGGTGCCGTTGAAGAACAGTTCCTCACGAATGAAAAAACCCAACAAAAGTCAGTTCATCTGTATTCTGTCGAAGTGCCTATGTGCCGTGGGACATACAGAGGGAAGTTGTTTTGATGGCGGAGGACACAGATCTACTCGTCATGTTAGTACATCATTTCGAACCAGCCATGCACGACATCAAATTGTGCAAGTTTCCGAAAGGATGGATTTCCATCCGAAGTCTTGCTTGATCGTCTGAACCCAATCACGAAAAATTACATCCTGTTTGCCCAGGCTTGGAGTGGCTGTGACACAACATCCGCTACATTTGGGCAGGGAAAGCTTGGTATTCTCAATGTACTACGGACAGGCGAAGGTCTGATTCAGTGTGCTAAGGTTTTCCAGTCTATGGAGAATCATCATCATCAACTCTTTACTGAGACTGGTGAGGAAGTCTTCAGTTGCGTGTACGGGTCCAAGGAACAATTGAACTGAGTACATTACCAAAAGTACCGGAACCTCGAAGACGACCCCGTAAACTTAGATTCCAGGAAACTGCCTCCCACCACACTTCCACTCATTGGGAGTTTTCCCTCAAGTACAGGACTGGTTCACTCTAGGAGAATGTGGACTAGACCCCTCTGACTGGGGATGGTATCTGAAAAGCGGATAATACTCCTGTAAAAACGGACACTGGAATTTGCTCAGCAATCGTGGTGAAATCGGTACGCTGTAAGTGTAAAAGCAAAATGCAAGAGAGACAGTGCGCAACTAATTTTTGCAGTTGTCAAAAGTTTGGCTTGAGATGTGCTCCAGCATGCGGGGTTTGTCGCGGCGAGTCATGTAACACAGAAATATTGATTGTTGAGAAACTCTAAAATAGCAGTGATTGTTGATGAGATTATTTTGTTATATTTTACTTTCTGAGCGTCGTTTTTATCAGTCTTCAGTCACACACGACCGTTTGCAGTTCGCATCGTGCGTTTGGGCTTAATACTAACGAAGTCGAGTAGAATGTTGTCATGTATACATTGATGCCTCATAGCTCCCCCTAAATGGCTTAATTCTCATTTTGTGTAGCACAGGATGTCAAATTCAAACGTGGCATCCCCTAAAACATGTAATTTGATACCCAACATGCGTATACAGTGCCAAAATTTGTGTGATCAGTGGAATTTGCAATCATAGTTTGTATACCCAGTCAAAAGTTCCCGCCAAATTTTTTCCCCAAGGCCAAATGATGGGTCATTTTTTTCTGAGATACTACTTCGTTGAGTTAATTCATGCCAAGTATGGTAAAGGAATAGCCGAAAATAGTGATGGCGGCGTTGACCTTTAACTTCAAGCATGCACATAGGCATTATATTTGGAAGTTCCAAAGCTGGAGATCCTCCTACGTCAATATAGGTCACCCAAATTTGAAGACTGGAAGATATTTTAAATCAGAATAGTTAACTACTTTCAAACGTCTTTCGTTTGATAAAAATTCACAGAAAATGCTTTGTCTCATAAGTTATTGAAGTCTACTTTTTACGAGTACCGGTAACACTAAAAATATACTAATCTGAATCACAATTGGCCACGTGACCTTTTGCCCATACGCCATATTTCCAAGTTCCGACTATTCACGGAAAATAATTTTTGCTACGTTGTTTTATTATTGACATGTGCTTACAAATATACTTTGTTATTTTTATATATTGACAAGTGTTTACATATAAAATAATTAGAAATGAACTTATTTGTATTTGCTTGGAGTTTTTCTTTTTACTAAATTAATTTTAACTTCCATTTGTTTGGATAAAAGCAAAAGTAGATTATGCATTTTGCAAGTTGCCAAAATTTGAC
This sequence comes from Patella depressa, assembly GCA_948474765.1. Lineage (NCBI taxonomy): Eukaryota > Metazoa > Mollusca > Gastropoda > Patellidae > Patella > Patella depressa. The sequence goes on from OX419717.1 coordinate 58,684,760, forward strand.
AATAAATTTCGATATTGTATCGATATATAAATACTAGTATGGAATAACAACACAGGCTTTGTTTATTAGAAGTTTCAGCTATTATTATAATATTATACAGAATAGACCTACTATGCAATTATTGACGTGAATAAAGTATGCATAAACCAACATATCTGTTGTTCAAAAGACGACTATCCGTTAGGGATACCTGTGCCCGTGGCCGGTTCATTTCAAAATGGATTAAGAACCCTGGTTATGCAGGCCTTGAATTAAGTACCGGGTGTGGGAACCTGGTTAAAGGTTACCACCCGGTAACCCAAACGACTGTTCGCCACTTATTACCAACCCTGGTATAATGGCCCTTGATCACTTCAAAAAATCTTGTGGACGCCCTAGAGGCCAAAGTTAATATCTGATTGACCTTGAATTTACACACAGTGTTTAAGGTCATAATTGTAAGCGATTTCTGATAATAACTGCCAGAGTTATGGCCCTTGATCACTTAAAAAATCTTGTTGACACTCTAGAGGCCAAAGTTTTTTTCCGATTATCGATTGACCTTAAATTTACACACAGTGTTTAAGGTCATGAGACGAAGAAGCCTATTGAATTTCAGCGATTTCCAATAATACCTGCCATAGTTATGGTCCTTGATTACTTCAAAACATCTTGTGGGAGCTCTAGAGGCCTAAGTTAATATCCGATTGATTGTAAATTTATACACAGTGTTTAAGGTCATAAGATGAAGAAGTCTATTGATTTTCAGCGATTTCCGATAATTACTGCCAGAGTTCTGGTCCGTGATTACTTCAAAAAAATTTGTGTATGCTCTAGTGGCCAAAGTTAATATCCAATTGTCTTAAAAGAGACAAAGAATCCCATTGATTTTCAGCTAATTCCGATAATTACTGCCTGAGTTATCTCCCTTGATCACTTTGAAAAATCTTTTGTAATGCTCTAGAGGCCAAACTTATCGTCTAATTGACTGATACACAGAGTTTAAGGTCTTGAGACGAACAAGTATATTGATTTTCAATGAATTTTGATAACTGAACAGCTACATGTAAATCCATGATTTTAGATGTTTCGTATACTAAGCGTTAGCATGGGGCAGAAATACCAAACAAATTCTAATGATTTTCTGATAATTACTTTATGAGTTGTTAATCTTAATTAATTATAATGTTTCATTACCGAAAAAAGGTAGGAATATGCGACAACTCTTGTTGACTGTCCGGACGATTTAGCTGCTGTGGGGCGTATGTTTCGTTGCCTGGCAACCTATCTTGATTGTTACTGCAAGTTTTGAAAATTATGTTCGTTTTGTTTTTTTTTACTTAGCTTTCGTACACTCGACACAAACTAGGTCAGTTCAGGACTAACATATGGTTTGATATTATTTCAATAATTCGCTTGCGCATGGTTCTTTAGCAGTGGGAGCCGGGAGGAACAGCAGAAAATATCTCTGAAGCTCCATGGTTATAAAAGAATAGAATACTACGTCATATTGACTTGATTAGTAAATATAACATGTCTCTCTCAGCTATTATTCAAGATATATTTTATTGACTCGTAAAGTATTATCTTCCTAATTATGTCTGTCTATTACATCGTTAACACTGTTCATCACGTGCATTTTGTATACTGATAGTCCATTGGCCAATCATGCTATTTCATTGAGATTTCGTCTAATAGTTTGGATGCAGCGATGGCGGGTGTGGCGCCAGGCAGGGCAAGCTTACTCTTCCGGACACCTGTTACCACTGTTTGTCGTGTATTTTGTACACGGTGAACAGTCCATCTGCTGATTACACTATTTTGCCTCAACCGTTTTTATTGGACTTCGAATTTTGACTAATGGTTTGGATTGTTCGTACTTGGTTTTATTTTATTCCTTTTGGGTTTACAAGGTTCTCAAAACAATTGTTGAGTTGCCTAACTTTGGACTTCCTAAATTACTGATTTAATGATCTGGCTTTCTGTAATGTTTTTTAGAAAATAATCTTGATTATCCTGACCTGTGGATGGAGAATGGTCAGTTGACTGGTTAAGCCAAACTAATTTAAAACCAAGGGCATGTCACCAATTCTGTACTCAAAAATCCCAAAATGTAATGGCCGCTTGACGTTTATCTGTTCAGTCTATTTTTTTATGCCCACATTGAAATGTGGTCGTAAATATCAGTCCTGTCCGTACGTAAGTCTGTCCATCGGCTGTCCACAATTTCTTGTGAACACTCTTCAGACTACATTTATCAACTGATTGTTTTGAAATTGATATATGTTGTTGACATTAGTGAGATGAAGAAGTGTTTTAATTTCAAGAATTTCCATTTATTTCTTCTGGAGTTATGGCCCTTGTTTCACTTTGTTGCACCTTGTATGACTACAATTATCATCTGATCTGTTTGAAATTTATATTTTCATCATTTAAATTAGTGAAACGATGAATCTTATTGAATTTCGGCAATTTCCTCTAATTAATATGTCGTGAGTTATGGGCATGGCCCTTGTTTCACTTTGTTGTACCTTGTGAATGCTCTAAAGACAAAAGTTATTATCCAATCTGTATGAAATTTATACCTATCGTTTAAATTAGTAAAATAAACAAGCCTATTGAGTTTTAGCAAATTTCTGTTAATTACATCTAGAGTTATGGTCCTTGTTCCACTTTGTTGCAAATTGTAACTGCTCCAACAGCAAAAATCATATTCATCATTGAATAAGTGAAATGAAGAAGCCTATTGAATGTCAGCAATTTCTGTCAATTACTTCTAGAGTTATGGCCCTTGTTTTGCTTTGTTGAACCTTGTCAACATTCGAACGACAAAAGTTATCATCTGATCTGTATGACATTTATATGCATTATTTGAATTATTAAACAAATAGCCTGTCAAATTTCAACATTTTCTGTAGATTACTTCCAGAGTTACAGCCCTTGTTTTAGTTTTTAGTTTTATTGATGTTTAAATGTTTATAACTTGTTAAATACGCCACAGCCATTTATTTAGTGACTACATGTATAAATGTGAGAAACTAAATTAAGGCTCGTTATATATAAATATTGTGGTATAATTGTTGAAACATTTGGAGATATTTCTTAATGCACATTTTGGAGGTAACTGAATCAATTTCCATACACATATGGTACACACAGTGATAAGCGTTACTGCTGAGTCAATATTGGAGTTTTTTAAGATGGCTGTCTGTTTTGGTTGGAAAATTCTGCCCATTGCTTCAGGAATATGATGTTTTACAGGCTTTACCACTATTTGTGTAACTGGGAGGGGGCATTTTATGATTGTGTATATATTTGAACATACATTTGAACTGCCCTAAAAATAAAATCTTGAGTCATGACGTAACGTTATGTAAACATATTTGGTCCAATGTGGGGCTATGGTTAACGCGTAATCATATTGTTATGCAGTTACACTACGCTGCTGGAGTTTTGGACAAAATCGCCGAAAACAGTGGAAAAACACCCTGTTCAGCGGTGGAATCTTGGAGAATCGCTAGCGAAATGCCAGCAAGACAAATCACCGCGAAATAGGGTGTTTCGCAGTGGAACACAGTGAATTGCTTCAGTGCCGATATCGTCCAGATTTAAGCATGTTAAAGAAAAAGGTAATTTATTTCAGTTAAATACAAGGTATGTTAACCGCTGGTGAGGAAGCTAGGGTCAGATTTTTTTTTCCATCACATTGAATAAATGCTTAACGTCGGCCAAAATGTATGCAACAATAAACAACTTACAATTTTTATACGCCCACATTTTCATGTGGACGTATATTGTCGTCGCCCCTGTTCGTCCGTCCGTCCGTCCGTCCACAATTGTTTGTGAACAGTCTACAGGTCACAATTTTTATCCGATTTCAATGAAACTTAAAATATAGGTTTATCACCCTAAGATCTCGGTTCCTTTCGATATTGGCATGTATCGGACCGTAACTTCATGGGTTATGGCCCCTGATTGTACGAAAAATCACGTTTTTTAGCTTGTGAACAGTGTAGAGGTCACAATTTTGAACCGATTTGGATGAAATTTGAAATGCATGTCCATAAACCAAAGATCTTGGTTCCTTTCGATATTTGCGCCAATTGGATCGTAACTTCCTGAATTATGGCCCCTGATTGTCCGAAAAATCGCCCTTTTTAGCTTGTGGTCCCTCTGGAGGTCAAAATTGTTATCCGATTTAAAAAACCGTTTGATTATATCACCGTATTATGGTTATGAAGGTTGAGTTCGAATTTCGTGAAAATCGGACCAAAATTGACGGACAAAATGGCCGCCATTTGTACGCGAATAATGTGAAAATATGTTATATCAAGGTTGTGAACAGTGTAGAGGTCACAATTTTGAACCGATTTGGATGAAACTTGAAATGCATGTTTATAACCCAAAGATCTTGGTTCCTTTCGATATTTGCGCCAATCAGATCGTAACTTCCTGAATTATGGCCCCTGATTGTCCGAAAAATTGCCCTTTTTAGCTTGTGGTACCTCTGGAGGTCAAAATTGTTATCCGATTTAAAAAAACGTTTGATTATATCACCGTTCTATGGTTATGAAGGTTCAATTCGAATTTCGTGAAAATCGGACCAAAATTGACGGACAAAATGGCCGCCATTTGTACGCGAATAGTGTGAAAATATGTTATATTAAGGTTGTGGACCTTATAGAGGTCACAATTTTGAACCGATTTGGATGAAACTTGACATGTATGTTTATAACCGAAAGATCTTGGTTCCTTTCGATATTTGCGCCCATCGGTTCGTAACTCCTGAATTATGGCCCCTGATTGTTCGAAAAATCGCCCTTTTTAGCTTGTGGTCCCTCTGGAGGTCAAAATTGTTATCCGATTTAAAAAAACGTTTGATTATATTACCGTTCCATGGTTAAGAAGGTTGAATTCGAATTTCGTGAAAATCGGACCAAAATTGACGGACAAAATGGCCGCCGTTTGTACGCGTTAGTGTGAAAATATGTTATATCAATGTTGTGGACCTTATAGAGGTCACAATTTTGATGAAACTTGACATGTATGTTTATAACCCAAAGATCTTGGTTCCTTTCGATATTTGCGCCCATCGGATCGTAACTTCCTGAATTATGGCCCCTGATTGTCCAAAAAAATCGCCCTTTTCAGCTTGTTGTGCCTCTGGAGGTCACAATTATTATCTGATTTATAAAAAAAATGTTTGATTATAAAAACCAAACAAATTCTAATGATTTTCTGATAATTCCTTAATATGCGACAACTCTTGTTGACTGCCCGGACGATTTGGCTGCTGTGTGGGCGTATGTTTCGTTGCCTGGCAACCTATTTTTTATACGTATCATTACATCTTCATCTATAACTAAGATGTAATCCATCAATTATTGGCTGCTATCAAATCCAAACTTTAAATTATATTCAATGAGCTTTTGCTCATTGCTTGCAGCTTCAGTTAATCTAAATCAATCATCCATACAGCACAGTGCCGGTAAATCACTCCACGGGGCGCTTAATGGTATGTCACAATGTCGCGTGGTCAGCAACGCGCCAATAGATTGTGACTATATGCGTACGCTGTGTTACTCGGCAAAAATCGACTGTCACCGGTATATGAACGCATTAGAACGATATAGGTGACAGCGCCATGTATTTGTTCAACTAAGGAATGTTCTTATGGGATTTTGCACAGCCGTAGAAAAATCTCCGCTGTGACAATTACAATATACACCCTCTTTATGTCGCCCAATTCATTTCGGTGGAAGTGGATATTGAATAAAGCCATTTCACACACACATACATGTACATTACATGCACATGTCATATATCTATGAAACATCCACAAGTGTGTTAATTCTTGCCTTCATTCAGTTATGATTTTCTTATTTTGAGTACACTTTTTGAATGATTCCATTTTTTTGTGCGCATGCATGACCCCTCTGGCCAACTAATAGACCAATTTGACGAAACAAAAAGACTACTCGGACCATACAAAAAGACCACTGGGGCCAATAATAAAGTGTTGTTTTAATAATTTGATAATTGCGTTTGTATTAATATGACTACTCGAGTCAATAATAAAGTGTTGTTTTAATTGTTGTTTTAATAAATCGATAATTGTGTTTGTTTTAATATGCATCTGTTTTCTTTGAAATAATAAAGTGTTATGTACTTACCGGTGGTATTGTTTCATCATAAAGCACATCAAAGAAAAAAAATTAATATAAATATTTAGTGATCTGTGTCCTTATAGATTGTAATATGCAGTAGGAAATCGGGAAGTTGGACGTACAAAAAAATGGAATCATTCAGAAAGTGTACTAATAAGTAAATTATAACGGCGTGAAGGCGAGAATTAACATACTCCTGAATATTGTATAAATATATGGCATGTAATGTACACGCATTTGTGGTGAAATGGCTTTATTACATATCCGCTTCCACCAAAATGAATTGGATGAGTAGATGTATATTGTCACAGCGGAGATTTTTCGCCGAGTAACACCGCCTAAAAATATAGTCCCAATTTGTACGTTAAAGTTTGGATTTGATAGCAGCCAATATAGACTAAGATGTAATGATACGCTTAAAAAATTGTTAGTTGTTCATTGTTGCATACATCTTGGCCGATTTTATGCATCATCAGTGCATTCATTACAAAAAAAAAAAAATCCTAACCGATACAGAATGCCGGTAAATGATTCCTCGAGATTACCTCCTAACTCATTTTGTTGTTATTTAAACCGGCCTGTACTTTATACATGTAGCCTACACGTTTTCACGGCAGCATTACTATATTACAACTCCTCCAATTAATTATAGACAATATTAGTTCAACCCAAGCTCAAGGTAGGCTCCCGAATTCCTTGCGGAAAGCTAGTCAAAACACGATGTATTCATGGTGAATTCCTAGATAAACACCGTGAATTCCTAGAGAAACACCGTGAATTCCTAGCGAAACACGAAGGATGCCAGAAAACTTGCTGCGGAATCAAGAAAAATTTCACCACGAAATCAAAGAGAATTTAGAGACTTTTTTTTCGCCGAGTCGCAGAGATTTCGGTCCAAACAATTTGAGAGGAACTGTACCTATTATTGGTTGCTGATTTGGAACAGAAATTTGCTTCCATTAAGGCAGTGTTTAGTGGGAATAGCTCTAATCAAACGTAATACTGCAGGGAGTATGTTAAAGGAAAAAACTGTTCAAATACATCACGTTACACCAGAACGATGGTTGTGTTCGTGAAAATCCGACTGAAACTGCCCTACAAAATGGCTGCTCCTTGTACGCCAATAGTTAAAAGTATGTAATACCAAGGTTGTGGACCCTCAACATGTATATTTATATCCTGGAGGCCTTGGTTCCTCTTGATATTCACGCATCCCAGACCATAACTTTACGGCTTATGGCCTCTGATTGTACCAAAAATCACATTTTTAGCTTGTGGACCCTCTAGAGGTCACAATTTTTATCTGATGACGGCAGAGTTCGAATGTGAAAATCTGACCAAATTGCCGGACAAAATGGCCCCTCTTCATACGCCTATAGTGTAAAAAGTATGTACATGTAATACCAAGATTGTGGACCCTCTGGAGGTCACAATGTTTATCGGATTTTGATGAAACTATGATTATAGCCCAAAGATCTTGGTTCAGGTATTTATTCGTACATATCGTACCCTAACTTCATGAATTATGGGCCCTGATTGTACAAAAAGTCACAATTCTCTAGAGGTCACTATTTTTATCTGATTTTAAAAAACTTTCAAATAAATCACTGTTACACCATAAGCACACTATAACAAGGTCACAATATATGTTTACATCCCAACGATCTGAGTTCCTTTCAATATTGGCGCGCATATTCAACATATAACTTTCTAGATTATGTCCCTGATTGTATGAAAAATCAAGATTTTACCTTGTGGAGTCTTTAGAGGTCTCAATTTTTATTTGATTCTAAAAAGTGTTCACATATATCACATGTGTTACACCATAAACACATAATGACAAGGTCACAATCTTTTTCAGATTTTGATGAAACCTAAAGTAAATGTTTACATCCCAACAATCTCAGTTCCTTTCAATAGTGGCACGCATATTGTATGTTAACTTTCTGGATTATGACCCTAATTGTATAAAAATCAAGTTTTTAGCTGGTAGAGTCTCTATAGATAGGTCACAATTTTTATCCAGTTTTGATGAAACTTAAAACACATGTTTATATCCCATAGATCTCGGTTCCTTTTGATATTGACACATGTCAGACCATAACATCCTGGATTATGGCCCGATTGTATGCAAAATCACATTTTTAGCTGGTTGTCTGTCCACCTCTTGCAAAATGTGAGCGTATCTTACATTGCGACCGCTTGTTAATATATATATTTCAGATTCAGTGTGGGACATAGAGAGTATGAGCCCTTTCTTGTATGGTAAAAGCTTGTAATGATTTCTGATAATTACTTCAAAGACGTATCTGTTTATCAGGTTTTAGTGTGTTGCAAACACTCTCTTTGTGGACTTATTTTTCTTTGCCTGGCAACTCATCTTTCATTAATTTATGGTGAATATTTTTATTCCAGAAATTAGAAGAGTATTTTCTTGAAGAAAGAGTTACCGGTGCCTAATATCAGTCAACCCTTGCAGAGAAAATAATTATTAGGTAATTTTTGTATTCCAAGAAATCAAGATCCTTCCTGCATATCATTAAAACAAAAACTGTATGGAAATCTCATTACTCAAACCAGTTACTTGTTGCAATCTGTATAGGCAGATGTCGAGCAAGCAATAGAGCAGGGCAGGAAACTGAAATGTAAAAAATGTCAAAGATACCTTATTTTCATGTTCAAGTCATTGAGCAAGCTTAAAAAAAATTGTAAAATTAGGAGTTTTAACTATAGCCTACTCAATGATGATTACTGGTAATGTGAAAAATACAGTATGTAATAGACATGGCTTGTATGAAACCTATGGTGTTAAGAATAGATGTTATCCCAATCCATGTATTGCCCACACAACAATGTGATATTGTCATGGGTTCTTGGCATTCTCAATAAATTTTTGTTTAGGGATGAACTTCTTTCTGAATCGCATCCAAAAATCTTTTCTTTTTTAAAAAACAAAAATCACACTTATATTGGTGATAACAGGAAAGAGTGCACTACTGTTTTAGTTGATATATAGACTTCAGAGGTATCCAGTTACCGGGACATCTGTACAATGTAATATATAATCATTATTGTAATGAATTAAAATGTGATTAAAATATTTGTGAACACCTGTGTAAAGGATGTAACAGTAAAATAAATACAACCAGAGAAAACATACATTACATATGAAAAAATATTTGAAGTTTCTGTGGGGTAAGACTTGAGGAAGAGAGCTATGCCATACCTACACCCTTGTACAAACATTGATTAGTTCAGGTGAGAACTATCTGATCGTTAGGACTTCAAAGGTAAATATCAACAGGTGTTTACAGGAATCTCCTGTCTTTACCTGATACATTTCTTATACATCCAAGTGCTTCAATACCTTCCACATTTTACTGCCAGCTGGATGTAAATTATGTTATACATTTGTTAATATACACACAGAAATATTGGCATTTATTTAGATCTTGTAAAAAAATTTCATGGATGCACAGTTATGTTGTACAAAAAAAAAATGCTTCTTTGTTTTCTCAGAGATTATTTAGATTAATAGAAGGGCAGAAATTTTCTTGTCAACATTGCAACCTAGATAGATAAACAAATAAACTACCCAGTTAGAAATGTTATAAATTTATTGTGTACTTCTAACAAAGAGAAACATTTAAAGGATTTCATATTATTATTTGAAATGACTTTTAATTATGCAGTTCTCTAGGATAGTTTTTATACGCCCACATGGAAATGTGGACGTATATTGCCGTCGCTCCCGTCCATCTGTCTGTCGGTCCGTCCGTCCATCCATCGTCCACAATTTCTTGTGAAGGCTAATTTTAATATCCGATTGACTTTAAATTTATACACGTTGTTTAAGGTCATGAGACAACGCTGTAGAGGCTAAAGTTAATATCCGTTTGTCTTTAAATTTATACACAGTGTTTTAGGTCATGAGACAAAGAAGCCCATCGATTTCCCATAATTACTACAATAGTTATCTCCCTTGATCACTTTGAAAAATCGTGTGATGCTTTAGGGGCCAAACTTATTATCCGATTTACTTCAAAGTGATACACAGAGTATTTTAATTTACAATTAATTTTGAGAAATGAACAGCTAAATCCATGATATTAAATGTTTCTTATACTACTAAATGTTAGCAAAACTTAATAAAAAAAACAAGCAAATTCTAATGATTTTCTGATAATTATTTTATGAGTTGTTACTCTTAATCAGATTTGAGTGTAATATAAATGTTTCATTATCAAAAAAAGTAAAAATATGCAACAACTCTTGTTGACTGCCCGGACGATTTAGCTGCTGTGGATGTATGTTTCATTGCCTGGCAACCTTTCTTTAAGTACTCTTTGTGTAACTGAAGTCATTTGTATAAAATTATTATTATTACTATCAAAATTACAATTTTTTATTAATTTTAAATACAAATTTTATATATATTTTATAAAGTTGTATATCATATATATACATGTAAGAAAAAGATAATTGTTTCAAATAGAAATTAATAATAAAGTAAAATACTATATCTGACATTCCGCTTTGAATACAGAATCAATTTAGATATTAAAATAAAGCAAGTCATTAAACAAATGTGTTTTTGATGCAAAGATTTAGTTTAGATTCATAAATGCACAACTTTACACTTGACAATAAAAGTTTCTCTATATGTTGGTTTGAACAAACTCAATTCCTTTCATTTGGATTCATGAAACAAAATGTTATTCATTTCTGTGCATTAAAGTGTTTGATTCTTATAGTTCTTGCAATGTGAAAGTTCAGTTGTTCCATATAGTATTTACTTGATAAATTGATGATTGAACATAACCTGTTTAAGCCAACTATCCAACAGAAACATTGTGTCCTTTGTTTGCTTCAGTAGAAATACTTGCCATTTTGCTGGGATTAATGGCTACACAAAGATAGTGTGCGTATTTGCTTCTTCGTAAAAAAAAAAGGGAAAATCATGAAAATTTGACAATCAACCTTGAGACAAACAACTTTATTGAAGCATTCTGTTACCCATTCTGTGCCAACACTTTCTCCTGCTATTGCTTTATCTTAATGGGCTGTATATTGTTTTTAACATATCTGTCCAGTTACCTCGGTCGTATGTGAATCCTTTTCACCGCAATTTAGAGAAGCAGAGGAAATGATTTTACTTGACTTTACAATTGCATCTGTATTCAGTTGTGGGTCAAAAAGAACAACAATTTCAGTTTCTTAAACTTTAATTTCTGTCTCTTTCATTTTAAAGTATGTACATGTACAAATTTGGGAAATCAAAATTAATATTTTGCATGCACATCTATAAATGAATATCATTACAATTTGGAAAATCAAATTAAATATTTTGCATGCACATATATAAATGAATATCATAACAGTTTTAATGAGATCACATTGAAATTTTGTTGTATATTGTCGTCACCTCTGAAATTGTGGACGCTCTAGAGGCTATGATTTCATCCAATTGACTTTAAATATATATAAAGTGTTTATGTTCGCGAGAGAAAGACACCTATTTTTTTTCAACAAGTCCAATATTTACTGTCAAGTTATGGTACATGATCAATTTGATTAATTTTGTGCATGCTAACATTATCGTCAATTGATGTGAAATTTATGCTGATAATTATTTATTTAAACAATTTCTGATAAACATTACTTGAACAGGCATTATGTAAGAGATAAATCTGCCTATTGCCGGTCTTTCCTTGGGCCTTGAAGATGGGTTCACAGGAAAGTATTTATTGGGTGGTTATTTCCAATAAAAGTATGGCAATTTTGGTATACATGTATATGGAAAGTAGAGATATTCAATCTTACTTGAAAAATATGTGATTCCCTGAAAAACACTCATGGAGCGTATACAGGTCAAAATTGTAAGAGTCCCCCTAATCAACAGCCCAACAATTAAGACTATCTGCACGCGTGACGTCGAAGGCTGCACGAGTACATTGAGCACTTTGTGTACATGTTGATAAACTTTATGAAGAGTTAGACGTACAACACTTTCTGAGATAAAATCACAGTAAAAGATGTGTGCAGTGGATAAACCTAGAGTTCAGTTAAGATTTGATATTTGTAATAAATAGTGATTATAGACATCATCGTTTTGTGTATGCAATGAATTCTCCCCCGTCTCCACCTGCCATTGCTATAGGTACGGAGAGGGGTAATCCCCTGACGCAAACATGGCCTCTTTTGATCGATTTTTATAGCAGGGTATACATGTACTTGGCAATTACAATGTTTTGAGAAGGATTTGAAGCAAAATTATGATAAATTAATTAGTTTGAATATGTTTTTAGTCCTAATATATCATCAAATCACCCAGTTTGTACCCGGAAATGTAACTTTAAAGGAGCTAAATCTCTATTCTTTGGCAACTAGAAATGGACACAAATGTTTGGAATAGTATAAGTACTTTATTGTTATAGATGATAACATGTGCTAGAGTGGAATGCAATTATTTAGCAGATGGTGTCACTCGTTCGTTGTGGTAATTTTGACGAAATTTTAAACAGTACGGATCTGCAGTAATCGGCATGTATTTATGCTATTGTATTACGACATAAATTTGAATACTGTATGGGAATTAAATATGAAAAATAACGATGTGCACCTATTTTTATACGCCCACATTTTCATGTGGACGTATATTGTCGTCGCCCCTGTTCGTCCGTCCGGACGTCCGTCCGTCCGTCCACAATTGTTTGTGAACAGTCTACAGGTCACAATTTTTATCCGATTTCAATGAAACTTAAAACATAGGTTTATCACCCTAAGATCTCGGTTCTTTTCGATATTGGCATGTATCGGACTGTAACTTCATGGGTTATGGCCCCTGATTGTACGAAAAATCACGTTTTTTAGCTTGTGAACAGTGTAGAGGTCACAATTTTGAACCGATTTGGATGAAACTTGAAATGCATGTTTATAACCCAAAGATCTTGGTTCCTTTCGATATTTGCGCCAATCGGATCGTAACTTCCTGAATTATGGCCCCTGATTGTCCGAAAAATCGCCCTTTTTAGCTTGTGGTCCCTCTGGAGGTCAAAATTGTTATCCGATTTAAAAAACCGTTTGATTATATCATCGTGAAAATCGGACCAAAATTGACGGACAAAATGGCCGCCATTTGTACGCGAATAGTGTGAAAATATGTTATATCAAGGTTGTGAACAGTGTAGAGGACACAATTTTGAACCGATTTGGATGAAACTTTAAATGCATGTTTATAACCCAAAGATCTTGGTTCCTTTCGATATTTGCGCCAATCGGATCGTAACTTCCTGAATTATGGCCCCTGATTGTCCGAAAAATTGCCCTTTTTAGCTTGTGGTCCCTCTGGAGGTCAAAATTGTTATCCGATTTAAAAAAACGTTTGATTATATCATTGTTCCATGGTTATGAAGGTCGAGTTTGAATTTCGTGAAAATCGGACCAAAATTGACGGACAAAATGGCCGCCATTTGTACGCGAATAGTGTGAAAATATGTTATATCAAGGTTGTGAACAGTGTAGAGGACACAATTTTGAACCGATTTGGATGAAACTTAAAATGCATGTTTATAACCCAAAGATCTTGGTTCCTTTCGATATTTGCGCCAATCGGATCATAACTTCCTGAATTATGGCCCCTGATTGTCCGAAAAATTGCCCTTTTTAGCTTGTGGTCCCTCTGGAGGTCAAAATTGTTATCCGATTTAAAAAAACGTTTGATTATATCACCGTTCCATGGTTATGAAGGTTGAGTATGAATTTTGTGAAAATCGGACCAAAATTGACGGACAAAATGGCCGCCGTTTGTACGCGAATATTGTGAAAATATGTTATATAAAGGTTGTGGACCTTATAGAGGTCACAATTTTGAACCGATTTTGATGAAACTTAACATGTATGTTTATAACCCAAAGATCTTGGTTCCTTTCGATATTTGCGCCCATTGGATCATAACTTCCTGAATTATGTCCCCGGATTGTCCAAAAAATCGCTTTTGTTCGCTTTTGGTCCCTCTGGAGGTCAAAATTATTATCCGATTTAAAAATTCGTTTGACTGTATCACCATTACATGGTAATGAAGAGAGAGTTTGAATTACGTGAAAACCGGACTAGAATTGGCGGACAAAATGGCCGCCGTTTGTACACGAATAGTGTGAAAATATGTTATATCAAGGTTGTGGACCCTATAGAGGTCACAATTTTGAATCGATTTTGATGAAACTTGACAGGTATGTTTATAACCCAAAGATCTTGGTTCCTTTCGATATTTGCGCCCATCGGGTCATTACTTCCTGAATTATGTCCCCTGATTGTACGAAAAATCACCCTTTTTAGCTTGTGGTGCCTCTGGAGGTCACAATTATTATCTGATTTAAAAAAAAACGTTTGATTATAAAAACCAAACAAATTCTAATGATTTTCTGATAATTCCTTAATATGCGACAACTCTTGTTGACTGCCCGGACGATTTGGCTGCTGTGTGGGCGTATGTTTCGTTGCCTGGCAACCTATTTTTCTTTATTACGTACAAATTTGAATATTTTCCTGACACATGATATATGGGTGTGATCTAAAAACTGCCTTCTTAAATAACGATGAGAGTTAGGTCCCTTTATTTTCGGTAAAAATGTCCAACAAGAAAAATTTTGAAATCCCATCACTGTTGTGGACCCTCTAGATGAACTTAAAATATGTGTTGTCAACCCATAAGCAGCTAAATTGTTGACGTCATATATGATGGCGTCCACTGAACTGTTTTCGGTATACTAAAACTGGTATAGCTGCGACAATCTGCAAATCAGATTTATAGCACTGACACTGTAAAAATCTGAGTCAACAACTGTGATCATATTTTCACAGAGTTCACTATCTTCGTTAAATAATAGGTCCAACACTTCCTAGGCAATTAGCCGTGCCATAACATCACTTTTTTGTCTGATTCATATAAAACTTAAAATATGTGTTAGAATATGTGTTTGATTTTGGAGTGCATCAGCCCTTGAGTTATACATGTAATATGTTAAACAGGCATTGTGTAAAAGCTAAATATGCCTATTCCAGGTCTTTCTTTGGGCCTTAAAAGATAATTTGCTTTTAGTCATAATAATGTGATTGATCTCACAGGTCCGATTCCTAGAATATTCTTAAGTACATTCTTGTGCTTAGATTTTTAGTAGACTTTGCATTTAAACATACATTATTTAAGAGTTAAAACTACCTATTGCAGGTATTTCTTTAGGCCTGAAATGTTATCTAAATATTAAACTTGCATTATGCAAGAGCAAAATCTGCCTATTACAAGTCTTTTTTTAGGCCTGACAATTTCTTGTGAACGCTCTAGAGGCTAAAGTTAATATCCGATTGACTTTAAATTTATACACGGTGTTTAAGGTCGTGAGATGAAGAAGCCTATTGATTTTCAGCGATATCCGATAATTACTACCAGAGTTATGACCCTTGATCACTTTGAAAAATCTTGTGAACGCTTTAGAGGCTATAGTTAATATCCGATTGACTTTAAATTTATACACAGTGTTTAAGGTCATGAGACGAAGAAGCCTATTGATTTTCGGCGATATCCGATAATTGCTACCAGAGTTATGACCCTTGATCACTTTGAAAAATCTTGTGAACACTTTAGAGGCTAAAGTTAATATCTGATTGACTTTAAATTTATACATGGTGTTTAAGGGCATGAGACGAAGAAGTCTATTGATTTTCGGTGATATCCGATAATTACTACCAGAGTTATGACCCTTGATCACTTTGAAAAATCTTGTGAACGCTCTAGAGGCTAAAATTAATATCCGATTGACTTTAAATTTATACACAGTGTTTAAGGTCATGATACGAAGAAGCCTGTTGATTTTCAGCAATATCCGATAATTCCCGCCTAAGTTATGACCCTTGATCACTTTGAAAAATCTTGTGAACGCTCTAGAGGCTAAAGTTAATATCCGATTGACTTTAAATTTATACACGGTGTTAAAAGTCATGATGCAAAGAATCCGATAATTACTGCTAGAGTTATGCCCCTTGATCACTTTGAAAAATCTAAAGTTAATATCCGATTGACTTTAAATTTTTACACACTATTTACGGTCATGATACAAAATAGCCTATTTATTTTCAGCGATATCCGATAATTACTGCCAGAGTTATGACCCTTGATCACTTTGAAAAACCCTGTGAATGCTCTAAAGGTTAAAGTTAATATCCGATTGACTTTAAATTCGTACACAGTGTTTAGGGTATAAGACGAAGAAGCCTATTGATTTTCACCAATTTCTGATAATTAGTGCCAGAGTTATGGCCCTTGATCACTTCAAAAAATCTTGTGGACGCTCTAGAGGCCAAAGTTAATATCTGATTGACTTTAAATTTATACACAGTGTTTACAGTCATGAGACAAAGATATTCATTTTCAGCGATGTCCATTATTTACTGCCAGAGTTATGGCCCTTGACCACTTCAAAAAATCCTGTGGTCACTCTAGAGGCCAAAGTTAATATCCGATTGTCTTTAAATTTACACACAATGTGTAAGGTCATGAGACGAAGAAGCCTATTAATTTTCAGCGATTTCAAATAATTACTTCCAGAGTTATCTCCCTTGATCACTTCAAAAAACCTTGTGACACTATAGAGGCCAAACTTATCATTCGATTGACTTCAGATCACGGATCTTAATCGGCTGTTTTTTGTCGGCTTTAGCCGATTGATCTTTAATCTAGCCGGTTTGTAAAACAATGAACCGGCCACTATGGTATCATTAATCAATCAACTTTCGGACGATAACAAAGAGTTAATTATTACTCGTCAATTAAGAAACCCATCAGAGAATCAGTCAATACAATATGAATACCTTCAGCTCCAATCCGTATCGGCTCATTTCCTAAATAAACAA
Organism: Patella depressa; assembly: GCA_948474765.1. NCBI lineage: Eukaryota > Metazoa > Mollusca > Gastropoda > Patellidae > Patella > Patella depressa. Next base: position 58,701,814 of record OX419717.1, read on the forward strand.
CTTAATTAGTTGAGTCAATCAAGTAAAAGAATGTATATAATCCAATGTCGGTTCACTCATTTCTATCTAACACAATGTTGAAGTAGGCTACATGAACACCTCACAGAATGACAATAGAAAACGTAAGCGAGTTTTAGCCGACGATAGTGATGGCTGCATTGACCTTGAACTTCAAGCATGCACGTCGTCATTGGAAGTTCCAAATGTCGGACAAACTCCCACGTCCAATATAGGTCAACCAAAATCGAAGACCGGGAGATATTTTAATACAGAATGGTTAACTACTTTCAAATGGCTTTCGTTTGACAAAATTTCACAGAAAATGTTTTGTCTCGTAGTCGTAAGTTCTTAATTTAGTCTCCTTTTTTATACGCCCACATTGAAATGTGGTCGTATATTGTCGTCGCCCCGTCCGTCCGTCGGTCCGTCCGTCCGTCCGTCCGTCCGTCCGTCGGTCCGGCGTCCACAATTGCTTGTGGACGCTCTACAGGCTAAAGTTAATATCCGATTGACTTTAAATTTATACACAGTGTTTAAGGTCATGAGACGAAGAAGCCTATTGATTTTCAGCGATTTCCGATAATTAGTGCCAGAGTTATGGCCCTTGATCACTTCAAAAAATCTTGTGGACGCTCTAGAGGCCAAAGTTAATATCCGATTTACTTTAAATTTATACACAGTGTTTAAGGTCATGAGACGAAGAATCCTATTGATTTTCAGCGATTTCCGATAATAACTACCAGAGTTATGGCCCTTGATCACTTCAAAATATCTTGTGGACGCTCTAGAGGCCAAAGTTAATATCCGATTGACTTTAAATTTATACACAGTGTTTAAGGTCATGAGACGAAGAAGCCTATTGTTTTTCAGCGATTTTCGATAATAACTACCAGAGTTATGGCCCTTGATCACTTCAAAATATCTTGTGGACGCTCTAGAGGCCAAAGTTAATATCCGATTGACTTTAAATTTATACACAGTGTTTAAGGTCATGAGACGAAGAAGCCTATTGATTTTCAGCGATTTCCGATAATTAGTGCCAGAGTTATGGCCCTTGAACACTTGAAAATATCTTGTGGACGCTCTAGAGGCCAAAGTTAATATCCAATTGACTTTAAATTTATACACAGTGTTTAAGGTCATGAGACGAAGAAGTCTATTGTTTTTCAGCGGTTTTCGATAATAACTACCAGAGTTATGGCCCTTGATCACTTCAAAATATCTTGTGGACGCTCTAGAGGCCAAAGTTAATATCCGATTGACTTTAAATTTATACACAGTGTTTAAGGTCATGAGACGAAGAAGCCTATTGATTTTCAGCGATTTCCGATAATTAGTGCCAGAGTTATGGCCCTTGATCACTTCAAAATATCTTGTGGACGCTCTAGAGACCAAAGTTAATATCCGATTGACTTTAAATTTATACACAGTGTTTAAGGTCATGAGACGAAGAAGCCTATTGATTTTCAGCGATTTCCGATAATTAGTGCCAGAGTTATGGCCCTTGAACACTTGAAAATATCTTGTGGACGCTCTAGAGGCCAAAGTTAATATCCAATTGACTTTAAATTTATACAGAGTGTTTAAGGTCATGAGACGAAGAAGTCTATTGATTTTCAGCGATTTCCGATAATTAGTGCCAGAGTTATAGCCCTTGTTTTTCAGCGATTTTCGATAATAACTACCAGAGTTATGGCCCTTGATCACTTCAAAAATCTTGTGGACGCTCTAGAGGCCAAAGTTAATATCCGATTTACTTTAAATTTATACACAGTGTTTAAGGTCATGAGACAAAGAATCCTATTGATTTTCAGCAATTCCCGATAATTAGTGCCAGAGTTATGTCCCTTGATCACTTCAAAAAATCCTGCGGACGCTCTAGAGGCCAAAGTTAATATCCGATTGACTTTAAATTATACACAGTGGATGCTCTAGAGGTCAAAGTTAATATCAGATTGACTTCAAATTTATACATAGTGTTTACAGTCATGAGACTAAGTCGTCTATCGATTTTCAGTGATTTTCAATAATTGCTACAAGAGTTATGGCCCTTGATCACTTCGAAAAAATCCTGTGGAAGCTCTAGAGGCCAAAGTTAATATCCGATCGACTTTAAATTAACACACAGTGTTTAGGGTCATGAGACGAAGAAGCCTATTGATTTTCAGAGATTTAAAATAATTATTGCCACAGTTATCTCCCTTGATAACTTCAAAAAATTTTGTTACGCTATAGAGGCTAAACTTATCATCCGATTGACTTTAGATTGATACACAGAGTTTAAGGTGTTGAAACGAACAAGTATTTTGATTTTCAATGAATTTTAATAACTGAACAGCTAAATCCATGATATTAAATGTTTCATGTATATACTAATTGTTAGTGTGGGGTAACACTTTATAAAAAGCAATCAAATTCTAATGATTTTCTGATAATTACATAATGAGCCCTTACTCTTAATCAGTTTTTAGTGTATTACAAATGTTTCATTAGCAAAAAAAGTAAAAATATGCGACAACCCTTGTTGACTGCCCGAACGATTTAGCTGCTGTGGGCGTATGTTTCGTTGCCTGGCAACCTATCTTTAAGTCACGTAATAACCTACTGATCTCGTATAGTAATGATTATTATTATTATGTTAGCGTTGAGTAAATCTGGTAATAACCTACTGACCCGTATATAATTATTATGTCAAGTAATAGCCTATCATGGTAATAGGCCACGTGACTATTCGCACGTCGGCATATTTCCGAGTTCCGACTATACACAGAAACTAATTTGTGCTAATTTATTATTATTGATATGTGCTTACATTCTTTTTATTTTTATATATTGACAAGTGATCACAATAATACAATTGTAAAAAAAAATGTATTTATATTTACTGGTAGTTTTTCTTTTTACTAAATTATAACTTCCGTTTGGTTGGATGAAAGCGAAAGTAGGAATATGCATTATGCAAGTTGCTGAAATTTGACTATAAATTTCGATATTATTATCGATGTATGAATACAAGTATGCAATTACAACAAAAGTGTTGTTTATTCGAAGTTTAAGCTATTATTATTCGGAATACGTTATGCAGTTATTAACGTGAATAAAGTATGCATAAACCAACATGCCTGTTGTTGAAAATACGACTATCCGTTAGGCTAGACCGTTAGGCTTACCCTTGGCCGGTTCATTTCAAAATGGATTAAGAACCCTGCTTCAGATTGATACACAGAGTTTAAGGTGTTGAAACGAATAAGTATTTTGATTTTCAAACAATTTTGAAAACTGAACAGCTAAATCCATGATATTAAATGTTTTGTATACTTATTGATTGTTAGCGTGGGGCAAAACTTTATAAAAAGCAAACAAATACTAATAATTTTCTGATAATTATATAATGAGTTGTTACTCTTAATCAGATTTTAGTGTATTACAAATGTTTCATTGCCGAAAAAAGTAAAAATATGCCACAACCCTTGTTGACTGCCTGGATGATTTAGCTGCTGTGGGCGTATGTTTTTTGCCTGGCAACCTATCTTTAACTATTATAGTGAGAACTGCAAGCTCTTTATCGAATCTCCCATAATGTATGTTTAACTGAATAAAAATAAACTAAAGTAGAATTACATTTCATAAAAGATTTTATACTCTAGTTGCACTACATGCAACTTCAATGGAAAAAACATCAAATTTGATCAGTTTGTCTTTTATGCGCAGAATTTCTGGATTGATGTTTGGGAATTACTTACATGTATGTATGTGGGTTATATGACTTCAGGTGTTCATTATCAAATGAATCAAACAGAATCTAAATGATATCCTAAGAGGATGTGATCTCCGAACTTTTTTGCTTCTGTGTGTAGGGCTTTGAAGAAGGAAAGGGAAAAGAAGAACCTTTTGATAATGATGTGTATCTGTATCTGCAATTTTTTGAAACCAGTTAACATTGTTTCATTTTGAAGATTAGGTATAGTAATTTTCAAATAAAGCCATTAAAAGACATTCCACTTGACTTGATTCTCAATAAAAAGTTTTTTTAAAAACATGAAATAATCTGTTTTGTCATCTTTTTATAGACATAATTTGTTCAAATTGATAATGAATATATTATCAATGTAGGTCATCAAAATTTTTCATACAACACTAAATTTATATGTGTTATGTAAAATAGAATCTATTATAATAGCTACAAAAATTAATCAAAGTGAAACTTTACACCTGAAGATTATTATGTTTGCTCACTTAGGAATTTATATGGTATAGATGGGTTACTGATAATACCTTACCTGATTATATAGGGTTGAATGTAAATAATAAAACAGGATAATGTTGACTTAATGTTTTAAAATGCTTGCTTGTACCAAGCAATCTTATCTTATTACTGAAGATGATTAGTCAAGGGAGCAAATGATTACAAAGTTTAATCTTTCTCTCCAGAACACATTATGCTGTGCATGATATCCATTTAAGATAAGGTTTACATTAAAAATGAAAACGTAGACTTGGCTTGAATTTCTAATGATTGTCTCAGATTTAATACAATTTATATTAAAAAAATGTATTTTGTGGGAATTTATTTGGAGTTTTTATATCATTTCATTGTATTACACCTGCTTTAGTTAGAATACTTTTTTGTTGTGATCGTTTCTTTGAACCTTTTTTTTTTTAATCTAATGTTTTAATAGGTAATTTTGCATTACACCCATTCTTCTGTTATGGTGACTTTTATTTAATTCGAAATTTGATAAATGCAAATGGAACTATTTTATGGTCTCTGTGTAGAATTAGTTATATTGGTGCATTACCCTTAATAATCTTTCAGTTTTACCTCAATTTGTGTACAGAAATAAAGAATTGTTGCTACATATTATCATGACAGTTAGTGAGAAATTCTAATTTGATAAAGAAGGTGATTGTAAATATAATGTGTCTGAAGCAAATGGAGGAGAAGGATATTATAAATGATGATTCTCTCATATTATATGTCTGGACACAAGTTCATCAAAATTCCTCGGCTATAATCAGAATGCTAATCACTTTCATCTAAAGAATTTAGGCAAGAGAATATGAAATTATTTTATATTGTCATCAGCTGGTTGGATCAGTGTAAAGAAATTAGGTTATCTTCTGTTTGACCTGAAGTTCAATCACACATAAGCTCTCATTCTTCAACATGTCTAAACAATTATAGCGGCCATCTTGTCATATCATAACCATTGCTAACAAACATGGTGTGCAGGGACACCATTGGAGCATTAATTGCGACTATTCATTTGGTGAAAAGACATAAATGAAGCCATTGGGTCATCTAACTTTGATGGCACTATTATTACATTATAGTGACTCAGTAATGTTTAGAGCAAGTGATATTATATAAAAGAAGTTAATCTCCAATCTCATCATCATATTGAAATAGAAAATATTGTAATTGCAGGAACATTTTTATCTTGGCTATTACTGAAATATCTTTTAAGAATGTGTTTAGTGCTTAATAGTTTCACTTCATCATATATGTATATTTTCTGAGCTCAAATATTGATTGGCATTCTTATCACTCTCTGTTTATTTTATTCTTAATCATGAACTATGGACTTGATGGAGTTTTTTGGTGACCCAGAGGTTGTAACATGTCTTGTTGCTCCAGTATGGAAAATAAATGAGACCTCTGATATAGATGATTTTAATAGCCCATCTGTATAATGAAAGCCAACAAGCTATGGTCCCAATCTCATATTATTCATCAAGCAACCAGCTAATGACTTGGCCTGTCAAATTTGGTTATGTCTAAGTGGTATGCGTGGCTAAATTTTCCCTGATTAATCTGAATATTTCCAATCATTCTAATGGTGCTACTCAAGGTATTGCGTCAGTGTTCTAATATCTTTCTTTCATGACCCAATTGTTCAAATCTGTGAAATTGAAAATAGATCTGCTCTACAGTGTCATTGAAAATTAGACTATCAGTATTTCTAAAGCTGGTACATGTAGTAAATATATTTATATCACCTTTTGGTTTTGATCATTCATTAACCCAAACAGACATGTATTTATTTACATGGGTCACTGACATACTGCTCGAAGAATTATTTTAACAGAACATAAATTCTAATGAGCTAAGGAATCATTTTGATGTACTAAAAAGAATGCCTCTAAAAGATTTTCTAAAACCATCTAAAATTGAATCGATACCATGAAAGTTGTTACCCAATCTCGCACTGATTCAATCTGTGTTGGTCTATTTGACAACAGACACCAGTTTTTGCATTAATGAAAGCTTCTATAATTGAACTAAATTGAAGAATTGTTCCTGTGTTGGTTATGGATCTGCAATCTTGATCATTTTGAGTTCCATAACAGCACCATCTTGACAGACAGAATCTATATACAACGTACATAGATGTGTGTTTTTATGGTGTCTAGCTCGATGAAGATATCACACCCTTAAAAATACATTGATTGTTTGTGAAGAGAACATTACATCATATTAGAAAGAGAAGTAACCTTTGTAAAATATAGAAAGATAATGTTATTGAATCAGACAGAGATAATTTGGTTATTAACACTCAGGTGAATAAGATATTAGGCTAGTAAATTAGTCAATTTGATTAGTCCACATAAGCTAACTAGGTCTAAGGTTAACAGTATGACCAAGGTGATCAATACATGTGAAATTAGTACCAAATTACATATCAATCATTTATTTGCAAGGCTTAAAGATAATCTGTACTCTGAAGATACAGAACCTAAAATTGGTTTGGGAGTAAGGACACTACAGATACAGTTAGTAAAGGATGTTAATGAAATCTTCATTTAAAGTAATTTTAGTTTGGCACACTATCGTATTTCTTTGGTCAGAAGTATAAAACAGCATTATAGAAAGTTAAAGGAATTGAAATTTCCCAGAGGATCACTCATCTAACAATATACATGTAACTCCCCTTCATCTTCCCAAGAGCAGTTAAAGACTATCAGATATTATGCATTTATTATTGAAATGGTAAAACTTGCAAACTGATTGAAATGTGTTATATTACATGCTTGTGTTTTTATAATGTACACATTTGATCTCCATGGTAACCTGTTTAAAGAAATATTTAGTGTTTATTAAATTTCAGCCACTGCTGTATTTGTATACTGTTGTCTTGCCGGGCAGTTATACTGCACTATCTGTTGAGTGTTTATACATCCACATTTTCATGTGGACGTATATTGTCATCACCCCTGTTCGTCTGGATGTTTAAATTTTGTTTGTGGACACTCTACAGGTCACAATTTGTAATGCGATTTGGACAAAACTTAAAATATAGGTTTATATCCCACAAATGGTTTCTTTCGATAGTGACATGTATCAGGCAGTAACTTCCTGGATTATGGCCTCTGATTGTACTTTTGAGGTCTCAATTTTTATCCAGTTTTGCTGAATCTGAAAATCTATGTTTATAACATAATGACCTTGGTTCCTTTCTATATCCGTGCTTATCGAACCATAACTTCAAGGATTATGGTCCCTGATTGTACAAAAAAATCAAGTTTTAGCTTGTTCTCTGTCCATCTCTTGCAAAATGTGAACGTATGTTACATGGCATCCACTTGTTATTGAAAGAACTATGGCGATCTGAATGTTCGTGCCAATGTGAATAGAGATCTTTTTGTTTTTGTATCTGATCCAAGGGATATATTTTCTGTTAAAAATTTTATCTTGCTTGACTTGACAATATAACAGCCATTATTTGATTAAAAATATCTCATGAATAATGTATTATTCATACTAATCCTTCTTAAAGAAGTAATGTCTTCATTATATTGTATATAATATGACTTGTGTATATTTGTTGAGAGGTGGAATGTATTATCATTTTAGCTAATCCAAGTATATACATAATAGCCTGCATATAAATGGACATGTAGTTCAACATATAGTTTTTATATTGCATATTTTAATGTATGTCACCTTTAGTGACAACATTATATATTATTGTTTGAATTTAGCAGAAAAAAAAGGTCTTTATTTTCTTAGAAGCCTGTATGATTTATAATTGTGAGATTGATGAAAAAAGATGAGAAACTGATAGCCTTCATCAAACTCAGGTGTGGTCAGGTATGTGTTTTAAGTATACAGGAGAGAGATATACTGTTTGTACTGTAACTCGATTTTATCTTACAAATTTAATAATTAGTCTTTAAGATAAGGTTGCATTCCATCTGATACCCTGGTTTATATGTATAGGAACCTAGTTAGAATGAATAGTGCTACTGTTTGACTATTGTCCTCAACATGTTAATATCAACGGCACACCTGTTTTGATTTCACTAATCACCTTCTTAGCTCTGTATGTAATTATCTATAAGGTTCAGCTAGGGTCACTTGCTATCAACATGTTGACCTAATTCGTCTTATTCAAACTTTACCAATCATAAAAGATTCTAAGTAGTTGTGCATTATAATTACTATGTGTCTGAATGGGAAAAGGTGAATAGCGAATTTGATATTTGTATGGCAAGTGTCAACCCTTATTGGTTGAAATATAAGATGATTAAATAAAGAAGTGAACAAGCGGTTTTATTGAAGGAAAGGGTTAGTTGTTGATGAAAAGAAACATTCAATAGACTAGGAACAATACACTTTAGTTGACATAGTTCAGTCTGAATACAAAATATATAATACACAAATCCCTTATGGAAAGAGCAGCACTTCTTCCTTTGATGAATTTCGTAATAAATGACAAGCTGATCCAATCAAAAATCTTGTTATGCTCCTGGCAACTACACCACTACCACAATAATTTTTACTTTGTGATATTAAAAACTTTAATGTCATTAGAAATTCTTTGCCCACAGCGAACAAAAGTAAGTCTGTTCAGAATATTAATCAAGGGATTTAGAAAACATATTCTTAAATGCAAGCACAGAATCTTCTGAAAACCTTTATATACATCACACCCAGTTGAATGTAGTAATTATACTCTGTGATCAATACTTGAACAGATTTTTATTTAATTACCACAACGAATACAAGAACTCATTTGAGTGAAAGAGATGTATTTAATCCAAATAATTAATAATCACTTTTTTCACTTGGAATTTGAAAGGAAAGGAAAGCTCCTGTTCGAATTTTTTTTAATCTTTGATAGGCTAGTATAAAGCGTGAAGAAATGAATTTAGTAACGATTCTATATATTTTAAAAACTTTAATAATTACTGTAGATCAGTTTTAAAAAAAAAAACAAATTTGAAACCCTTTATTATTACTTCTTCATATATCAAATGTGAAGGTTGGGGACTGATTGATCTTCGATTGCTTGCAAAACACTAAGACTATTCTCATCCCACACTGGACTACCTATCAGAGATTCCAACTTATTAGAGATATACAAAGAGAAGATGGCATCATCACATATTTGGAGGACAAGGAAATAATAGGACCATCACTTGCCAATGCTGACGAAGCTATTATATTATTGTGTCAAGGGTATATTAAAACTTGCCTGTCATATCCAATACCTAGTGGAGACTATGGATTTAGGAGATAGCATTTCAATACACTTAGTTAGAAATAAAATGAAATGAAATGGGGTTTAACGGCCTACTGTTCTGCTCTGAATTGGGCTAATGAAGACAGGCATACGTCATACAGTTTGCTATGCGGGAAATTTTTCCCTTACAGCGGCGCTCCTGCGGCCTACTCTTAAATTGTATTCTGTCAAGGGATCTTTTACATGCATCCAAATGTGTACATAGGACATTGGTTTTTTCGTTCCATCCAAATGACTAGACAGCTGTCATTGTCAGGCCCTCCATGCTGCATCACTGACAAGGGGGAACCACACAGGAAAATATGGATCATCTTTCTCTGTCAAGAAAGGGATTAAACACCCGACCACCAGGCTAGGGAGCCAGCAACTTACCCACTTGGCTTCTCTGACCCCCTCCTCTCCCCATCCCCCCCCACACACACGCACTTAGTGTAAGAAATACTTTTATTCGTACTCTTCCCGGCTTTAACTTACACTATTTTCCCTTAAAGAATTGATATTAAACATGCATTTTGCAAGAGCTAAATCTGCCTATTGCAGGTCTTTTTGGATGCCTTAAATTTTAACTAAATTATTAATTAGGCATCAATCAACTTATCAAGACCATAATCCGATGCTATCGTTAGCCTCCGATATTTAATGGATTGGAATATGTATTGTGATGGAAGATTTAAAGTAAAAATGGATAATCAAGACTTTGTTTGTTGCTGTACCAATGCTAGCCTAAAATTGAATTGCTAATATCTTGATTCAGAGTGAAGCAATTTGACTGAAATTTTCAGCATATTCTGTTTTCAGTATCCCTTTCTTTTAACTACTAAAGCTAAAAGTGTCAGTTCTTTATCTAGTCTTACCTCCTGCCCCTTTAATAAACATATATATTTTTTAAAATTTAAAATGAAGTATATTTCATTTAATTTAAATATTAATCATAAACACTACTGAAGTACTGGCTTATTGATTTTAAGTGTAATATACTATAACTAACTAATTACCATAACTATTTATATGTTGACTGATTCTAAATGTAATAATTTATGTAATAAGAAAAATAATTAAAGCGCACATTTTATTAGCAGACTATTTCATTCATTGATTCCAATGATGGTAACACCTGGTTAATTACTTTTCAAAATATTCTCTAAATCACTTAATTAATATTGCAGTCTGCATATACAGAATTACTGAAATATTTAATTTAAAATAAATTCAAAGGCATCTGTTTTCATTTATGTTCCTTATATGTTAAATTTATCACAGTTTAATTTGTTTCAGATAGTTTAACTAGTTTAATGAACGTATATTAATTTTTTGAATCATTTAAATGGAGCTTATTTCATTAAAGAGGCTCTGCTTGTTATTTTTAAGATAAGGATTTCAGAATAGTTGACGAGTTGGTTGAATAAAATACATAATGTCAGATAATACATAAATAAAAAATGACAAATTCTTATACAGAATAAATAAAAACGTGCACATTTTAATATGGTTATATTCTAATTTGTTTATCTAATAACGGCTTGGACAACTTGGCTGCTTGTAGACATACTATGTTGTGTTGCCTGGCAATACATGTTCTTAAAAATACCACGAAATGGGAGCTGAAATAATTTTGATTTTACCTACAGTTAAATTATAAAATTTGTAAATGTCACATTGTACAATATTTTAAAATGATGTAAATTGTAATGTGTACTTTAGTGCACAAAAAGAATATGCAGTAAAAATTTATAATAGGTGTATGGATTCCTATGATTAGGTAGCATGACCAGCATGTTCCAGATGGATCTATAGTAAATGGAACAATAGTATATTTACTTCTTTTAACTAATATACAAATTAAAAGAAAACATATTTCTTGGGTTTAACATGTGTTGAAAACATTATCTAAACTATCACAATGTCGGGAAAATAACATGAATTTCTATTTTTCTGCCCATTAACCAAACAGAAATAACTTTATATAAACATAGTACAAGAAAAATGAATTGTCAGAAAATAAAATTAACGGAAAAGGCGTGATATTTACAATATGTCTCAGAATGAGAGTTTCCAAAACAGCAAAAGGATTAACACATGTGGTTTAATCAGCTTTTATCAATTAGGCTGCAGGCAATTGTATAAATTCTTACTCTTTTGCTGAATTCTTATTCGCAATTTTCCCGCATCTACTTGTGTAGGTTTTTGTGGGCTAAATGTCAGGGAATGTTGAATAGTAGATATATAGGCAGCTGGAAAACATTTGCTTCAAGTCGACACAGACCCCTACTTGTAGAAACAACATTGGCCAGAAATGAAAATATCCATCACATCACCAATTGTTAGGCTGTAATAAATAATTACAATTTACTCTAGTTTTACACCCTTTAGATTATAAGATTTTCTCACTTTTCAAGATTATAAGATATTTCATCTTCTACAGGGATTTAACGTTAAAATTTTAGCTCTTAAACCGACAATATTTTGGATAGTATGTGATTTCAAGGTTGTCACATAGATAGAATGAAGTTTACTGCAATGTCTACTGTCAAAACGCGCAATTGTCCACACCCAAAGTTTGGGATTTATTGCAAAGACATGGAATATATGGTTCAAGAACTCAGATTAAGGATTTGTGCGATAAATGATGTAACTTTATGATGTTTGGTTAAAGGGTTATAAATAAGATCAACCTATAAAGTATATGATATGTCTTATTCATCCATACAAATAATATTAGTCAATTTAAGTTCAACATAGTTATTTCTGGTAACAGAATATTGTACAGTTACTTGTTAAATAATTACACACTGCAATGAAACAGGCTTTGTGTGTTGGCCTAATGTATAACTTTAAGTTTGAATTTTGCTAGTGGACATTTGGATCAAATTAATTTTGAACAGTGAAGGAATTTGGCTACGGAAGTAAAAACGCAGTCTCCTACCAAATTAATATCTTCTGTGAACTTTTATTAACAATACATTTCAAGACAAAGCCATCTTGCTATGATAAAATTCTTTTGATTTTAGAATTAAGAGGTTCTAAGAAGGAAAATGCTAAATGAAGGATTTTATGTTTGTTGTAAAAAAGAAATAAAAATATTTATCATTTATTATGGAAATTGATTTTTAATGTTTTGACATAATTGAAAGCATTAAAATAGAAATACTTGCATACATCATTCTTTCAACTCTTGAAGTTAACATATCGTATAAAAGATGTCTGATTTTATCTGTCATTGACCATACTTTACAAATATGTGAGTAATGAGTAAAATATGACAGAATCATAGCACACAAGTATAGGAAAGCAGTGCAACGTTACTGTCTTTAATTCATTAGTAGATCCAAGACAAATAATCATACTTTTCTCAAGTCTGGATTCATTTATTGCTTTAATCTTTATTATTTACAGGCAGGTGGGTATCTGTAGATGGAAAAGTTGTCCATGAATTACTTACACTTGTTTAGATATAGTTAATCTGTATAGGTACCCAGAAAAATGAAATTAGGTTAAATGCCCCACTCTTTAGAACTTTTAAGGTATTTGATAAATCACGGGTAACCTTTTAAGATACATTCCCGGTTAAAAACTTTGTGATTTGATGATATATTTGGATTGAAAACATATCCAAAATAATTCAATTCCCTCTCAAAACTTTGTATTCGCCGGGGATACCTATGGTTATAAGAAAGCTGTTAGACGCAATGTCTGTCAACTTCGCTTCATTGTAGGAGGGTCAATTTTTACTTGCTGTACATTTAGTATACATATTGAGGCCAAAGAAAATTGTTAAATATTTCTGTCAGCTTCTTTTTCTGCCGTTTAATTGCAGAATCTTTTGTATGTTAGCACCCTTTAATGTTCCCAAAACCCCCTAACAATTTGATCAAGAAACAACAACTGCTCCGTCATAGTGTTCAGCTCCTAGTTTGGGCTAACGAAGACGGGCATACAGTGTGCTATGAAGGTAATTTTACCAGGGCAGCAGCTCTACGGCCTACCCTTATATGTGCACTCCAATGGGACCTTTGTTTTTGTCCCATCCGAATGACTAGACAGCTGTCCTTGTCAGGCCCTCGGTCATGCATTGGCACACAAGAAGCTGGCAGCTTATAATCGGGTTGCTAGTTAGAGTTACCCTGACAATTTTGCACAGTGCTTGCCCCATGGGCGTTTTTCAGGTAATCCAGTATTTTTCTAGTAAGATTGGGTGTCTATACCTTCCATATATACCAAATTTGACATACTTTTATTGGAAATAACCACCCGATAAGTATCTTGAAGAGTTAAAGTATCAAGAAAAGCAAATGTAATTAAATGGGATTAACGTCCTACTTTTCTGCACTAGGGAAATTTGCCTGAACAGAATCGCCAAGGTCTACTCTTATATCGAATTTTAACTACCAAGAGTTCTTTTACTTCAATCCCAACGTGTGCACAAGACCTGGGTTTTTTTGTACCATCCGAGCAACTGTAACTGTTACATGCCAGGATATCTGTCCTGCATCACTGACATCAGGATACTATACAGGAAAATACTGAGGATCTTTCTCAACCAAAACTGGCTTCGAACCAAGGACCTCTAGTGCCTTACTCTTGGAGAACTTAGTAACTCTTGAAAGTGATTTTAGAATTGTGTTTAGTATTGAAAGGAGTCAATACAACTGTGAAATTTTTCAGGAAATCATTTTGTGCTCTCTCTGTGTGTGTGTGTGTGTGTGTATTATATTCTTAGTTCATTTCATTTCTGTATTTTTTTTTAACCAAAGTATTGGTACTGTAATTTAACTGTAACATGAAACAATAAATGTAGTAGTTCCAAGGGAGGTAACTGGATTTTCAAGAAAAAAAATCAATGTAACTGAAGTCATTGCATGCAGAAAGTGACGTTAATTTATGTGGTATAGTTTAGTGTTTAGAAGAAAATTAGCAATGATAGAATTAGAAAAACACAGTTTTGAGTTATGAAATCTTTGAAATTGCTGTTGGTGAATGCTGGTCAATCCAAGGGGAATCATGTTTGTATTTTCTGTTTCTCTACGTGTGCAGTAGCTGTGTATTGTAATTTGGAGTTTTAATTTAGTTTTGGATAAAAAAAAAAAAATGATTCCACACTTCTGATTGAAAAATGATAATGGATACTTAATAATTAAATGTATTCAAGGAAAAGATGAGAATCTGTTTGTTAAAAATAAATAATTTTTGCCCAGCAGTGCAACTTTAAGAAATTAAGTTTCCTGCAAAGTTAATGTAATTCTACTAATAATGAAAAGGTTTAGTACCCATTACCTTTAATAAATGAGATACCTAAAGTGTTAATTGTCAGTAATTTTCTACATGTGTTAGATTAATTCCTATCACGAATCCATGGATTTTAAAATGTTCTTCGAATGCAGCATTTGATTTTTCTAATGACCCTTTTTGTTCCTTCACACCTGCAGAGATTCTATATGAATACTAGATCATTATAACACATTAAAAAATGTTAATCAACCAGGCGTGCAACATGCAGAGTTCCCATCATCTATTCACAAAGCTGAGGCAATCAAAATGATTATATTATCGCAAACAAAGGCATTCCTTCAGTTTGAGATGACATGAAAAAACTGAGCTAGAAATAAGTTGGATGAAGGGGGTTTAAGGTCAGATTTAGTAATAAGTTTCTGGTATCCTCTCTATTGTTAAGTTGATGTGGAGCTCCTCATCTTCATTCAACTAGAAGTAGATCAGATAAAATCAGCACATGTACATAATTGTTAAACTTTGCCAATTAAAAACCATGGTAGATCTACAGGGTGCTACGACAAAGACTTCTCTGTTTCTTAATTGTACCTTTTGAAGGTGGCTTTCAGTTCGAGGACAATGGATGGTAGGCTAGCTTATGAGACTCAGAGGTTCTATTCTCTTTTTAAACAATTAAGGAATTATACTTCATTGCCCCGTATTTGATCACTTGTTGTGTTGGAATGCGGTCCTCAACTCAACCCATTGTTTGTTAAAGAATTGGCGGTGATATTAATTCAGCTATGCTACCACCCAGCTATATTACTTATTAAATTGTAATATTTTTTCACCTCCATATAATTATTTGGAGATTTTTATATAAGTCAAAATAATAAGGGATTATTTTTATGTGGTAATATTAAAAAATTAGTAAAGCATATCAGCTTGTTTTAATACACATTGACATGTTTATACTCTTAAATTTTTCTCTTTTGATAACCTAACTACCATACACAATGGAGGGCTTTATCATAATTTCTGAAGTATTCCTATTTAATATTCATTAGTATGAAGGTGGTCAAGTTATTTATTAGAGATATGTCACTGATTCATTAATGTAAAAGGATGCTCTCCTCTTAGAAGATTTTGTTTAAGAAATAGTAACTTGACTGGTGAACAAAATCTCATTGTTGTTTCGATGAGCATATAGAAATTACCGAAATAGCTTTACAGTATGCATGACTGGTTCAATTGAAATTTTGTTAGAGAAACACATTCAGTAAAAGACAAGTTTAATTTTGTAAAATAATACCTCCCATTACAGTATGTCCATTTAATTAAATAAACATTTTTTACATATAAATTTAACATCAAAATGGGTCAGTGAAGATAATTATTTGTGGTTCATGATTTTGTACCATTATTAATCCATTCTGAAATTTTCATATTTTATTCAACATGAATAATCTGTCGAAATTCCCATGTAATTTCCAACGATAAACTTAAATAACGAATATTAGACACATGCTAGTCTCACACAATGCCAACCATCATTTACTATCCACACCACACTTTAATAATATAATCATTGAAAACCTTATGTTTTATTGTGGCTTGCAGAAATGATGCCATATATGATATAGACACTTAAAGTTACATTATGGGAGATGGCAGTTCTCACTACAATAGTTAAAAACTAGATAGTGTAAAGATAATTTGCTGAAAATTTCAGTCAAATTGATTCACTATTAGCCAAGAAAAAAGCTTTTGAAATATTCATAGCCTCGGTCATCATTACTCAATTCATTAATATAAACAGCATAGTCTCGATTATCCACTTGATTGATTTAATTATCAACCGCCATTAAGCGGCATATACGATTTTAATCTGCCAACATCGAAGGCTAGTCTTGACATAAAGAGTTTATTATGGTCTGAATATTTTAATTAATGTCTAATTGATTATTTAGATAACATCTCAGGCTTAAAGAAAGACCTGTAAAAATCAGATTTTGCTCTTGCATAATGCTATTTTAAACTTAGACTCTATGAGTGATTCAAATAGTTTAGACTTGTCCATACTCGTGCAGTGTTTCGTTTGATTAGAGGTAATCCCACTACTCTATGCTGTAATGAGTTGATATTGTTGTTCTAAATTTTGATTGGTCAGTAGTCCGACTACCAACCAATGACTAGCTGCTCTACAAAATCTTTACATTTAAAACGAGTGCTAATATTGGACCAAATATGTTTACATAACGTTACGTCATGGCTCACGATTTTATTATGCCCAATTAACCCGTGCATAGCAGAATACTGCAGTAAAATTAATTGTGTGACAACTGAGGCTATGAAGTCGAATGAAATGTAAACCATACTGTTTGGAAACGAACATACTTTCACCGTTTTTAATGCCTTAAATCACTGTCCAAAGTTTTAGGGAAGACCCAGATTAAACGAAGAACTGTCATGTTGCTGTACTTAAGTGATAGCTTTGATTGAACGGGAAGAATAGACATAGGCTACTCCCGCCAAAGTTCAAGAATCAGAAGCTAATCCTTTAATGGCCAGAGAGGGATTTCTCGGGCCATATTGCTTCAGGAATATGAGACTTGTCTTGTATTCAGTTTTGTTGAATTCAAATGAATGTTTGGACTATGTGCATTAAATTTGTCTTCTGAAGGAAGAGTATGGTGATTTGCAAGTTCATCCCAAATAGGGCCAGATGCTTAGACTTGTAGGTTTTCTGAGGATATCCCAGGTCCAAAAATGTGCATTAATAATACTGTTTCCTTTAAGCACTTTTTCTGCTTGAAGATAATCACTTTTTATCATTTTAAAAAATTTCATTTTCTATTTTCAGAATCCAAATTATTGAGCTGAATCATGGATGAAAAGTTTGTTGACAGAACAGAGGTTACCCTGAAAACGCCAACAAAACAACATCTTACAAAAACACAAATCTGTTCAAAGTTAACAGTAGATGTTACCAATGGTCATACATCATCTAAAAATACATCTCCCATTTCACCTTGTCTAGCATCATCTATGTTAACAGATGAAGATATGGAGCAAGCTGTCTTCAGTACAACCTCAATAGATAAAGAAAACAAAGTATCAACTGACACAAATCTCAAATTGAAAGCCAAGGATCATGCTTTCACAAATATCTCTTCATCTGTCGAGGATCCAAGTCTCAGTTCTGTTCCTGCGGCTTTGTCTTCCCCTAAAAAGGATGAAGAAGTTCGCTCCTATTATACTCCTGGTTTTGCCATTAGGGCTTGGGCATTTGAGGATATAAAACAAAAGAGTGATGAACCCGTATCTAGTAAAATTACACATGTAGAAAGTAAAGAGCGTAAGACAAGTGTTACATCAACACTAACTGTTAACAAAAACAAAGATTTTGATCTGGAAGAGCAAGAAAAACAAAAGACAGAACTTTCTTCTTTAACTTTTAACATTGGTAAATCACCTAAAACAGAAACAAGTATTGCAGCTGTGACTATGAATAAAACTGTTGAATATGATCTTCAGGATAGATCACCTCAAAAGAAAGAACTCTCCCAAGCCACTTTTGCTATTGGAAAGAAGTCTAGTTTTGAAGAGAGGTCTGTTCCTGTGACTAAGTCATTGCTTGTCAGTACTGAAAGCAGTGAATCAAAGTCAACACTACTAGTATCATCATTTGACTCTGTGTTCACTAAAAATCTTTCAAAAACAGAAGAGTTGAATCAAAGAAATTTACAAAAGACCGATGAAGTAACATACAACTCCAAAAATAATACTTCAGAATTAGTCAATCAAGAGCATGTTTCATCCACAACATCTATAGCTTCCGAAGATACGAAATTAACTACAGTTGTCACAGACGAATGGGTTATAATATCAGAAGACGAAAAATCCTTAAAAGCAGAATCTAACACAACCAAAGGAGATGTATCTACAGTTGGTTCAAAGTCATCTGTGGATTCAGGAACAACATCTTCATCTCCTGTTAGGACCAAAATTGTAGCAATTCCTGTGGAAGTTGAAAGAAAATTCTCTATTGGACCTGATACTGAAGCTAAGTTGAAAAATTCTGGTGCCAAGCTTAAATCTGAGAAATCATTTACAGATGTTTATTGGGACAACGAGGACTATTTGCTTACTTTATCTGATTGCTGGTTAAGACGACGAGATTCATATTGGCAGATGAAAATTCCTGTACATTCTGATCCAATATTTGATGTGAATACAAAATACCAAGAATTGACAAAGGAAAAGGATATTATCAATTTTATTGCTAATAAATTAACACTCAATTTGGGTAAGAAGTCTAATTTAAGTTATTTACTCGAGAAAGCTAAACTTGTTGATTTTGCAACTATAAACACAGTGAGAAAGTCATACATCTTAGATGGGTGTCAGGTGGATCTAGATAGCACCAGCCATGGGTTCCAAGTTGGAGAAATAGAAGTAGTGGCACCTTCATCATCTGAAATACCATCAGCACTTAGAACAATCGATAAAGTTGCTAAAAAATTGGGTATGTTAAGATGTTTTCTCCTATATTAGATAATCAATATATGTATGATAAATAGAGACCACAAATATTATGTCCATTAAGTACTCATCTAAATACAGTCTAGATAATAATTATCAGCATATTTCTAGAAATATGACGAAATCTTACAACAATCTTTGGTTATATTACAAGAAATCCTTAACCTGTTCTCTTTAATGACTATAAATTTGATTCGTCTGAAGATTCATAGAAAGGATAATTCTGATTGTGCATTTAGATGAAATGTCGGCATATTTTTTTTTGTATGTGAAATGAGAAAAGAGATTCAATCCATCATAATTACTCGATCTATTCAAACAAGCTTGAGCTCAAGTCTGCATTTCTGGATGGATTTTATTCGACCAAATTTGATTATGCAAATGTAAATGTGAATTACCATGGAGAAGATGAGATGGCTGTATTTGTGGTCTGATGAATGATAAAAACTAACCTTAGTCAAGCCGAACAATTAATGACGCATGATCTGTGCACCATTTAGATACGTGGAAATGCAATGTTGGCAATGGTATTTGCCCTGCTTCGATGTGGGCCAGACTTAATTACTTTTAGCATATGCGATATTGACACAACGTTGCTTAATGATGTATATAGAAAATATTAACTACAAATCGTTATTGAACAGGTTGACATTTTAACCATATGGGTTACAGGATGTCGAACTAAGAATTTAACAAAATGTATTTCTTTATTCACAGGTTAGCATGTAATATACACAAATTAGGTCATTTACAAAACAACAAATGGCGCAATTTTATTTCAGTAATTCGCACAGGTGTAGGGTCTTTACATTTGGAGAAATTAAGAGGACCTAGAGAAAACCAAGAGGTTGGACAGGTACAAGTTCAACCACTTGACCCCAGCCCCAACCCCCCCTGCATCAAATGATGTTGAGGAAGGGATATTGAAATGGCCACCATCCTTCTGTCTGTTCAAATTTTGTTTCTGGAGCATATCTCATAAACTGCTCATGATATCAGATTGAAAGTTCATACACATATCAATACCTTGTTTTGCCAAACAAACACAGCACATGCTAGAATCTGTCTACACCCTAAAACTGTCACTGTCTGTTTATGAAATGGATACCCCAATCCAGACCCATCTTGACCTACCTCAGATTAGACCCCATTTATTTTCCCTTCAAAATTTTTCTTTTGGAATAATTTTATGATAGTAGGTAAGAAGTGGCACAAAAAATCATGAGTAATTGTACTTACAAACTCAGTCATCATGCTTTAGTCATAGACTTATGTAAAATATCCGAAGTCAGTCATAAAACTACAAAACCTAAATTATTTAGTCTTCAAAGGGCATTTATTGATAAACGTTTTATGAAATCAAGAACCATAACATTATACATTGCTTTGTGGCTTTGTTACAAAAGATATGAATTGATACAAAAAGATATACCGGTAATGTTAAACATTGTATTTAACACTTTTAATTCTCTTCTCTTATGCAATGAATGTGATAAAAGATGACAATCGGTTAGTTTCCGTATTAGGTTATAATGTTGCTTTGTAGATGAAATTTTAGTCAAAAATAAATTGTGTTAGAATTAGAATAAAACTGATGATATTGCTGTAGATTGTTTAATTCACAATTTAATTGGCATAATGTGCAGGTGTTATCACAGAGGGGGTAAATCAGCAAAGCCATAAATCATATTTTAAATAATCAGATTATTAATCATGTTTTTTTCTTTCTTTGCTTTGAGCAAGGAGGGAGAAAATATACATGTACTCATAACTAGCAATTGTGCACTTCATATTTCAACAATAAATCAACGTTCTCTTATAATCAAATCACCAGTTGAAAATAAAACTAATATTTTGCCAACAATAAGATAAGATATATTTTTAATCACATTAAAATGAAGCAGATAACAAACACAATTGTAGTCTGAGAGGTATAAATGCTGAATGTTTGATCATCAAGTTAATGTAGCCTTCTTTTATTTTATATGTCATTCAGATGCTTAAAATAGCATTATGCAAGAGCAAAATCTGCTTATTACAGGTCTTTCTTTAGGCCTAAAATGTTATCTAAATAATCAATTAGACATTAATTAACATATCCAGACCATAATAAACTCTTGATGGCAAGGCTAGCCTTCGATGTTGGCGGATTAAATTCATATATGCCGCTTAATGGCCGTTGATAATTAAATCAATCAAGTGGATAATCAAGCTATGCTGTTTATATTAATGATTTGAGTAATGATGACCGAGGCTATGTGAATATTTCAAACGCTTTTTTCTCGGCTAATAGTGGATCAATTTCACTGAAATTTTCAGCAAATTACCTTTACACTGTCTAGTTTTTCACTATTATAGTTAGAAATCCATTAATCGATATGCAGTTGTACAAGGAACAACCATGCCAAATTTCCTGTCGATTGTAGTTTTTGGCTAAGAGCCTCGCCCCTCAAAACAAGTAGAACAACGAAGTGGTCCATAAATTGGCTGAAAATTAAAAGAAAATTTAATTAATATTATATTATATCATTTCATATGTTTAATATTTTAATGTTGCTTAATTTGACTAATATGACACATTAAGTGTTTTACTATAAATGAAAATAAGGAAGAAAAAAAAATTCTAGCATATTTTTTATGTTCTTATATCAGGTATGGAAATTATAATTTCACTTATAATTCAATTATTTCTAATAATGACATCAAATTTTTTAAATGATATATCTGTGATGTATTTTCTGTGAAATTACACTGTCATTTGTTGAGAATTTAGATCCCAAAAAATATTTCCAATTATTCCTGTGTTGATTAATATAATGTTGGAATAGAAGTATACATATATAGATATCCTATTATCTTTTTTTGCAAGTTATTTTAAAAATTTGAATGATGATACTTTATTTTCTCAATTTACACAAAAGGCATGTTTTTTTTACCATGCTCCATCAAGAAGACGTAAACTTTTCACCATGGATTAATGACTGTATTCCCTAGATATTTGACAAAAATTGAAAAGGATCCCTTGACTATTAATCATGTAACAAAATGTCAGAATAGGGTAATACCTTCCAATGTGTTAAATAAATAGAAGTCAGGTTATTGCATTCCATAGATCAAGTCAAAGTAATTACAAAAACTAGCCATAATTCAACTTCATTAAAAAGACATAATTTGTTGGTTACCTAGTTTTTTGTTCTCAGTTTGACTGAATACCATAGCATTCAGATAAGGGTAAAGAATTAGGCCAATTAAATAAATAGACTGTTTACAATGACAGAATAGTGTTACCTTATCTGGGTTGAATGACAGAAGCTTATTACTATTTCACAAAAAAGAGCATGTCTTTAAAAGCCATGTTTTTATTAGTCAAAATTAGCCAAGGCAGGAAAGTATATGAGGATAAACTAGTTTACATGCCCCAAACATACTAAAAAGTATTAAATACCGTACATTTTTATACTCCCACATGGAAATGTCATATATCGCTGTCAAGGCCCCTGTCCGTCTGTCCAAAATTTCTTGTAAACACTCTACAGACTACATTTATTATCCAATATATGTTTTTCATATTAGTGAGACGAAGAATCATTTATATTTTCAGCAGTTTCAGTTAATTACTTTTAGAGTTATGGCCCTTGTTATTCTTGTTGAACCTTGTGAATGCTATAATGACAAAAATAATCGTCCGATCTGTATGAAATTTATTTTATTTGATAAATTTAGATGAGTGTAACTAAGAATCTTATTGAATTTCATCAATTTCCATTAATTACTTCTAGAGTTATAGCCCTTGTGGAACCTTGTGTATTGAATTTTTATGCATTATTTAAATTAGTGAAACAAAAAAGCCTATTGCATTTCAGCAATTTCTGTAAATTGCTTCTAGAGTTGTAGCTCTTATTTCACTTTGTTAAACCTTGTGAACTTTCTAATGACAAAGGTTATTATCCAATCTGTGTGAAATTCAACAGTTTCTGTTAATTGCTTCTATGGCTCTTATTTCACTTTGTAGACCCTTGTGAACGCTCTAACAAAAGTTATCATCTGATCTGTATCTGTGTCTTGTAAATGGTTCCATTATCTACAAAAGAATAAATATGTTTCAACCCTTGTAAATGATTTTACTGCTGTGGGCATATTTTTTTTATTGCCTGGCAACCTATCTTTTCTTTTCGTGCGTTGCTTCAAGCTTTAAACACTTGCTACAGGTAAATATTGACTAGCCCTGTTTCCTGAAAAAAAAGGCGATGAACTAACATTCTGTGTTTTTAAGTAGTTCTCAACATGCACTGGAGAGGGCAGTAGTTTGGGCGGTCCAAGTGTGAAACATTTATATGATGACAATTGAACTTGCCAATGATGGTTTTAACGGAAATAAAAAATTGCATACCTAATATGCACACTAGTTCAGTCTTCAGCTGCACAGTCTTGACTTGGCATATTAAATAATTGTATTTAGTTAATATATTATTTATTTTACCAGGTTTGTCTCCATTACAACTAGTGTTATAGAGGTAAAAATATGTATTATGTGTAAATAGTTTATTGTATATTTTAATCTGCATGCCTCCCATTATTATTATTAATGAGAATGCTTATATTAACTTAAGTTATTTTTCATGTAATGCCTGTTAACAATTCAGATGTAAAAGTTTTCACAAATTATTTCTTACCTCACAGTTTAAAATTGTCCAGATTCTCTGTGTAGTAAAGCACTGAGTTCACAATTAAGTTTTTATACGCCCATATGAAAATGTGGTCATATATATGTCGTAGTCTCTATCGGTCCATACATCTGCCATCCACAATTACGTGAACATTCTACAGACTACATTTATGATCTGATTGTTTTGAAATTGATAGATGTTGTTTACATAAGTAAGATGAAGAAGCCCATTTAATTGCCGTTAATTTTTTCAGGAATTATGACACTTGTTTCACTTTGTTGAACTTTATGAACACTCAGATGATGAAAGTTATCATCTGATCTGTATGAAATTTATATGCATCATTTGAATTGGTGAGTCAAAGAATCCAATTGAATTTGAGCAATTTCCAAAGTTACTTCTTGATTTATCGCCCTTGTTTAACTTTGTTGAACCTTGTGGACACTCGAATAATGATCTGTATGAAATTTAT
The DNA here is from genome assembly GCA_948474765.1 of Patella depressa. Taxonomy (NCBI): domain Eukaryota; kingdom Metazoa; phylum Mollusca; class Gastropoda; family Patellidae; genus Patella; species Patella depressa. The sequence continues at coordinate 58,726,230 of OX419717.1, forward strand.
CTGCATTATTTTTAGAAGTAAAACAAAAAAGCCTGTTGAATTTCAACCATTTCTGTAAATTACTTCCAGAGTTAAGGCCCTTTGTTCAGTTTGTAGAACCTTGTGAACCATCAAACGACTAGAATTCTAATCTGATATGTATGAAATTGTCTTGTTAATACATGTACTCTTAATTACCTAAAAAAATAAATATGCGTCTACTTGGGCGATTTAGCAGATGTGGGCATATATTTTGTTGCCTGGCAGCCTTTCTTTAAATATATAGTTCTAAAAAGAGCCTATTTGTCGATTGGGATATTCAATAAGAATTGAAGTTCTGGTTGGGTTTTTTTTTATTTTGATAATGTTTATTCATTTTATTGAACCTTGCCTTTTAAAAAACCTGGGGACTTATAAAATGAGTTTGGGACACAATAACCCTGCTTTAGATTGGGGTAGAATGTTCAAACTTGTTGTTGATGTTCATTAGGTGAATGTCTTGACTGAGTTCTGTGACAAGCATTTTCTGGTTAAGGTGAGCAGGGATAAGCGATTTGATTGGTCAACCCTTTAGGGAACGATGATGCTAATTCAGTGAGATTAATGAAATGTAGTGTATAGTTTCATTACATCAATACCTTGACTAAGTTTGATGATGACCTCTTTCTGCTCATACTAAGAAGACATAAGCAATTTAGTTTGCGCATGCTTTAGGACACAATAACTCTTGATTTGAACTGTCACATCAGTACCGTGACTATGTTTGATAATGAACATTTTCTGCTCAGGTTAAGCAGAGTGCTTTATGAAAAGGTCAATGTGAAAGTAATTAATAAGTGTCATCCTATTAATTTGAGATTGAGGCAGAGGACATCAGCTTCACTTTTGGCTTGTTTGGTACAGTTTTGAGTTATAAACAATTATATAGTTTAATCGCCGTTGCTCAGCTTGTTTTGTTGTTTTTTTAACCTCAATGACTAAGACATAATGATTTTCCAACCTGGTTTTGAGGACAGAGGACTTGTCACAAAAAAGAGTCCAATCCTTCAAAAGAAATCCCAAGGTTCCATATACACAATGGTGTGCACATAAAATCCCAATAAGATTTGGCAAAATTGCTGCTGTCCAGAGAAAGTTTTCCTCATTGCACCACTGGATGGCATTTTCCTTTCTTCATAAGCCCAGTTGGTGCAGCAATGTAAAGTGTTAAAGTTCATTTCATTTGTTTCTTGATTGTCATCACCTTTTGATTGATGTCATAGTTTCTTTGAAACATTATTTTGGTACACTTTTCGAAATTCTTATTAAACTTTGCAGGCCATACTAGCCAGCTGAACCATTCATTGCAATGTGGGGCACATCATCCTCGTCTCTTAATACTCAGACAAAATAATATTAATCACCTGTCAGTATTAGGCTATATAGATTATATGTAATAACTTACAATATTATAATGCAAGACAAATTAACAAAAACGTATATGTATTCTAATTCTTAGATGACAGTTTGGGATTTTCTGTGGGTTATTTTTTAACCAGTTAGTACTAATACTAATGTTTGACAAACATATTGTGTCACACTCAATTATCTTCTATGGGTGAAACAAAGTCCATCTTATCCATTCCATTTCCTATTAATCCTTACATCCATCAAGATTTGGTCATGCTAATTACAAAAACATTGCTACTTCTCTTTAGCAGAAATAGGACTAAAAACTGTTTGTAGAGAACCATGTTTAATATTTGACCTAATCAATGCTCTATTTAGTCTGCTTAGGTGGTATCTAAATTCTTTATTACCCGCCTTTCTCTACAGCTAAAGGCTTTTATACACTTATGAAAATTAAGCTTAGTCGTGGAGAGACAATTAAGCGCCTCTAATTGCCTAGGAATATCCAATCATTTTGCTAAAAATCAATGCTGGCTGAATAACCATGGTGACAAGACATAACTATAGACTCTCTCACACCTCCCTTAATTAACAAGACCACTGACGGATGCGTACTTAGCACATTCACTTGCTTAATTAGGTGTAAATTGAAATTGGAAAAACGTCAGCCAACAAAATGAATTTTGAACATGCCATCTGAGGACACCAACCACGTTCTGTCAATGCCCTTATGTGTTTGGACATCTTTCTCTTTTTCTTTTTTAAAAAAAAAACAGAGGGAGAACTCCACTGAAGAATATATTGAGACATATGACCAATGTTAATATTATAATAGATGTTAGATGATACCTTGTTAATTGTACTAATGTCTTAGTGACCTAAATACATCATTAACATAGTAGTATCATCATCATCCCTATTTTATTGATCCTACTTTCATCAGCTTAATGAGTTTATTTTTATTTCTACGTCAGTCAGAAAAAAAGAATCAGTCAGCGAGTAGACATTTGTTTGGAAATATGAGGCGTTCCAATTTCTAAAGATAATTAGGTTTAAATCTCCAATTTTATGAAAGAAGTATTAAACTGATCATGATTAAATTAAAAGTGTCTGTTTAATTACATATGATCAAGTTTATTTTAACTTATTGCTATCTTTGACCCTTTACAAACCAATAAAATATATAGAGTAGTTGTTGCTTTATAGTTTATTCGAGCATGGTATAAATGTTTTAGTCTATTTGTCTTGTAGGTGTAGATTTAACTATTTATTTGATATTGAATAATTTATGTGATCAAACTACCTGTGCATTACTCTGAATAGAACTCTTCACATAAAATTTCTACACTTTGGCTCATTTATTACAGTCCTTACATATTTATTGCATGTACAAAGTTAAATGTATATTGTTAAACATGGAAGACTTATTAACCGTATATTATTTAATTACAGCTTAAATATTGGATTTTAATTTGTTAATATTCATTACCGGTACACTGATACAGCTTATTATTTGAATACATTATTGTTAAGAAAACATAGCATTTATATGGTGAATATATATACAGAATGCGGGATGTATACATAATCATCCAACTTATATTCTGTTAAATTGTATATTATAATCAATGTGTTCTAACTATCATAATCATAAAACTGTGCATGCCAAATAAGTCTTATTAGTCTGCTTTCTGTATACTGTACTATGTAACAATACTTTCAGAATTACCAGCATTGAAGTCAACATTTTTGTAACTATTTCTGATTCAAATATAACAGATAAATATTTTTATGTTTAGATATATAAAGCATCATGAACGCATCAAATATTAATAGCGTGGTTATATTTTTTTTTTCTTTTCTTAATTTTACTTTACAGTATATTTTCTAAATCAGTTCAAAATGTATGTTAGGTTTTTGAAAAATTTAAGAAACTGATAATTTATTTCTTAAAATACATGTAGTTTAAAACACTTATTTGTTGTATTTCAGGGTTTGATTCAAGTAAAAGAGTTTCTGGTAAAATGACAGACCATTTGAGGAGAAACCACCTCTTTCTGTACAAGTTATTAGTAGAAAATGGTGTCCTATTTTCAGGAGACATTACCTGAAAATACAACATGCATTAGATATGTTAATGTAATTAAAACACAAGCTATAAGTTGATAAGAGTTTTAGAGTAGTTTGACCCACAGGTCACAGTTGAATCCAAAGCAAGGTACATACTACTGCCAACCTCTTACCTACTATTACTGTCTTAATGAAATATGTACTGTTTGATAAATTAGACACGTTTTACAGGCAGGGATTTTCATTCCATATTACTCTGCTTAAAGATCACTGCTACATCACAACCAAGCCCCACACTGGAAGTCAGCAATATATGGCTATGTCAAATTACACATTGCCCATTGCCCAAAAGGTATAACAAGGGTTGGTATATAAATGAAATGAGCAGAAGGTCTACGTACCATTTGAATGTCTTGATTTCCTTAGAAGGACATTTTATTCAACTTTTGTGGTTCCTAAACAGTGTATGTTTAGATATTGCAAAATAATGTTTATCATAATAACTTAACATAACTGGCATGATTAGAAAGTTATTGAATATTGAAATGTTTTACGAAATGTTTTTATTAAATAGCAGAGAAGTAGTTACACCCATATACAACTGAAATCAATTACCAGAGTATATTGTCTCAATTAGTTGTCTCTATCTAAAATATGCATACAAAGATGATAGAAATGAAATATCTCTACCATGTACACGCATGTACCTTGTTGAATAATTTCAGTTTAGTTAGAGAAGTAGTTTTCCTTTCAACTTTATATTCATTTAGAATCTCATTTAAAGTTTCTGCGCATCATTTGTATAAGGGTATTTTGGAAAGTATCAAATCAAAATATCAACTGAAGATGATCTCTCTGCTTGGATTTAGTTGAATTGTGTGCAGACTATACCGAATGTTGACAAATTCTCAATTCATCATTCCTAAATCCCGCAAATTTTCATCACAGACTTGAATTTAAAAGTGGCCATATTATGTCTCCAGGAAATTAAAAATTGATAATTACATCAAGGAACATAATTGATTTTGCCAAATAAATGGAAAGATGCTGTGCAGAAGCTATGTTTACTTTATAATTATGTCATCTAAATGAATATTATATGCAATCTAATGTAACTAAAATTTTGCACAATCCGATATTATGCAATTAAATTCGATAGTCAATATCAAATCGCATGATCTATTTTTCTAGATAGTTCCGGTGATAATGCAGTAAAATGAACTTCTCTTCAGAGAAAGTACCTTAATTGCATATATATCAAACATGATGACACTAGATGATATGATATTAAATTATATTTAAAAATTGCTATGTTAATTACTTACCTTAATGTTTAAACTATATGTCATTATTGATTCAAGATGAGAATAACCCAAGCAATTATTGTAAAAAATTTATGTCTGTAATTATAATTTAACAAAGATGATAATTATGTTATATCTCTAGGATCTGGGGACTTCATTATACGTTAACATACAGTAAAATCAAATATTTAGAATTGATGCGGGAATTGATTTCAATAATACATATAAGAAATGGAAGTGCAAGCCTATGTATATGAAATTGAAAACACAATTTACTTAATTTTAATTACTCATACGGTAACTGTCTAATCTACTCAAGTCATCAGTACCAGATATTTTTAGTTTGTGTATAAAATTGAATTTATATATTTGATATCTTGCCTATGTATACTTGATGAAAATTTTATGCTAGTGATATTGTTATCATTCCTAAGCCTATTCTGTTGTGATAAGTTATAATATAATCTATCCTGCGCTTTCAATTTTCAAACACATTGTTTACTATAAATTCATTAAATTTTATGTCTTTAATTATGCTTCATTAATACTCTATACTTACTGTTTCTGTTTGTACGTTGTGCCTTATTGTTTGTTTATGTACATTTATAAAATATTTCACAGTCCCTTTTCCATTTTAAGCTTATTAAAACTGATTCATTTGATTATAAATTTTTTGATACGTTTTGCTTTCCGGTTGTATAGTATTCTGACAATTTGTTTTAATAAACACTACCATTGATTAGTACCATTTATAAGGTATAGGACCTACGTAATATTTAACTAAACTGATTGGGCTCTAATGGTGGCCACTTACACTGCCAGTTGGAAGGTAATGGAATAAATTTGTGAAAAAAGCTGATGAATACTACCATTTAGCACTACTTACTAGTAGATCATATTACCAAATCTATTGATCATTACCATTTAACACTGTCGGTATCAACTGCTGGTTCAAAACAACTGATCAGTAACCTTTAACACTACCAAAACAAATGGTCAGTACAAATAAGTGCATCATTTTGACAAAGCTTATAATTGCCACCTGTAGACCATATGAAAATTGGTGAACGATTACAGTGCTACCAACTGAAAAGTAGTAGATCATATTAAAACTGATGAGCACTACCAACAGGAAGATGGATGAAACTGACAAGCACTACCAACTGGAAGGTAGTGAATGATAACAAAACTGATGAGCACTACCAGCTGGAAGGTACTTAAAACAATGCGTTTTTACCAACAGGAAGGTAGATGAAGGTGTTGAGCTCTACTCCAACGGGAAGGTAGTTAAAACCAATGAGGACTACCAACAGGAAGGTAGATAAAACTGATGTTAAATCTGACGAGCATTAACAACAGTAAGGAGTAGATAAATCTGATGAGCACTGCCAACAGGAAGGTAGTAGATAAACATGATGAGCACTATAAACAGGAAGGCAGTAGTTAAACATGATAAGCACTTCCAACGTGAAGGTAGTTGAAACTGATGAGCACTAGTGAATAATATGAAATCTGATTAGTGCTACCAATTGGAACATAGATAAAACTCATGAGCACTACCGACGTGAAGGTAGTTGAAACTGATGAGCACTAGTGAATAATATGAAATCTGATTATTGCTACCAATTGGAACATAGATAAAACTCACTACCAACAGGAAGTTAGTAGATCATATTACTTATAAGTGGTACCAACACCATGGTGATGCAGTATTAACAGGATAGTACTGATCGGCTTTAAAAAACAGAGTAGTGGTAAAACAATACATGTTGTTGGTGCAACCTGATTTAATCTACCCTCTGTTTAAAAAGTACAAAATATTTTCTTCTAAACCTAGTAATTTTGGGGGTCTTTGCTGAGCCACTTGATTGCCTATTTTAAATATATTGAACAAACTACTTGTAATAAAAAAGAGTAAAATGATCTACTGGACTAAGTATATTAATGTAGAATTTAAAGTTTTCATTTGTAGTGATCTCAAGATTTTATTTTATTCAAATCTTTTATTTATATCAGATTTATCGACAACTGTAGTAGGTTAGTCTACGAAAGTAATGTATACATACATATTTTATTATTAATAAAGCTTTATCATATATTATATATCCAATAATTAAAATATATTGATACTTGTTATATCAAATCTCAAATCAAAATATATTGATACTTATTATATCAAATCAAAGAAAAACTTAACCTGTAATGAACCTGTGGCATTTTATGATCAGGATCAATATGGATTAAGAATTGAATAAAGAATAGGTAAATATTTTTCATGTAAAAAATCGTTGATGTAATCTGTTAACAGATGAAAAGAGTCAATAACATGTTTTAATATTAAGTGGGACATGTGAACATTATATGTGAAGGAAGATCTTTCCTTCATGCTATTGTTTTAGGAGATAGATGTATTTGTATATGTCATGCATTGTTTAAGATATATTATGTGAGATTAGATAAAGAGCTGGCAGTTCTCACTATAAAAGTTAAAAACTAGAAAATGTAAAGGGAATTTGCTGAAAATTACTGTCAAATTGAGCCACTCTGAACCGAGAATGTAGCAATTGAATTTTGGACCTAGCCTCGATCATCATTACTAAAGTGGGTACTATAAAAAGCATAGTCTCAATTATCCAGTTCTTGATGATATCCAGAGTTGATTATGGTCGGGATAAGTTAATTAATGTCTAATTAATAATTTAGATAACATTTCATGCCTAACGAAAGTCCTGCAATAGACAGATTTAGCTCTTGCATAATGTATGTTTAAATTGTAGATAAAATTAGTGTCAAGTCAGCTTTTTATATACATGTCAAGTCAGCTTTTTATATACACGTACATTCATTATAAGATCATTATAAGATCGTCATATACTGGTATTACCCTCACTATGTCTGTCTTGGGTCCCTTGGTTTGGATCTGCCTTCCTTATTGATTTTGAACAATTTTGGATGATACTACTAAAGTTGCCTCATTTATTGTTTTTTGCAGAAAAATCTATTTGGCTAATCAAACCTGTGGACAGTAAAATAGTTTTCTTCTCAATTATTTTTTATTTTAAATTGGTTAGCTCATCCTGTGAATAATTACATAAAATAGTTACATGATTTTTGTACTTAAACTATTAAATTGTGACTCTTGTTTTTGTTGCCATTTTTCCTACAAGTTTCATTGAAGATAGAAAAAAAAAAGATTGTTATTTTTTGTCTTGTGATATAGTCCTCTTTTTTGTAAATCTAGGATATTAATATGTAAAAGAAGCAGTATACTTTGATCTATATAAATATGTTTATTGTTACTGTTATACCAGATATTATGCATGGCTTACTTTATTTTGCTATTAAACTTCTTCTTTTTGAAATCATCTTCTATTGTCTATTCACTGAATATAAGTACTGCTAATCTGAAAGTCAGGAGAACCGTGATGCCAATATTAAAGCGATTATTGCTTATATATAGGCTACTGATAATAAAAACAAACAAGCCAAATATATCACATAGATTAAAATATTTTCCAAACTGTCTAAATTCGAATTTTGTAACTTAATGAGTTTACCAGAGGGCTAATGATGCTAATAATTGAAATGGCATCTTTGCAGAGTATTTATTAGTATGTGGAAGATGGTCAATTTATGTGGAGACTGTTTGCTTGAGCACAATTAAAGATATTCGATTAATTAAGGTTCTAGCAGACGACAGGCCGATCAATATATCTCAATTATCTATATAAAATGAATAATTGTTGTTGCCACGACTTGACTTATAATAAATATTGTTTATTTCTTCGTAAGACAAACCACCAAAGGCTGGATAATTACGTTACGTTGTCTCTTATGACCAGACGTAATTTATAATCATCAATAGACAATAAGCGGTGTAATATTGGATATATTTGTCGACAAAATACTGCGAAAGTCGATATAAAGACGTGTGATTTTAATATTTATAGCATGTGTGGTTTACATCATTCAGGTTTGATTAATGACAGACCAGTAATTGTTCGTAAATAATCGGTAAATTAGGCTAATTAGAGAACCTAAAGTAGGTTGCTATAGCTGTGTCTGAATATTCTTATTTCTTATAGATCTCTACTGAACTCTAATATTTAAATTTACTTTTATAACCTGGTTGTCTTTTAAAGATAAGGTTTCAGAAAAGTATGTGGATTAAAGGGAACGTCCCAATTTTAACAGTCTCCTAAATAAAAGTCTGTGTACATGTGAAATTTAAGCACCAAAATGGTGTATTGACCTTGTCTCAAAATTTAAGCTCAAAATATTGAGTCGTTCGGACGTGAACGTCAAATTGGTTTACCCCGACACACAATCCTTTTAGGATTAATTTTTTCGTTGGGTGACCCGATAATCTATTGCGGTTCCTTCAGTGGTCTATACAGTGCATGCATGACCTATGTGCTTTACGAAAGGTAAATCTTACCCACACGTTAGTTTATAAAATAAAAAAAGTCTGGTTTTATACAGACACCGTAAAATACAGCTTGGGACACAGGTCTCATCTTCCAGATGAAGACTGGTGGATGTAACTTGTTTCAAAACTATTGTATTTCTAAGGTAGGGGATTTGAAGGGATTTTAACACAAAATTAATAAGGTTTATCCTCCAAAATATAATCGAAATTGGCCCTCTAAAGCTTAACTCGTTCGTGTTTTATTGACAGAGGGGAACGGGGAGAAACATTGGTGCACTCAAATTGCTGGTGAGGGTTTTAGATGGCTACACATGCCCCATCACACTGCCCATTCTATATATCAATTAAGGAGTTGGTGTCCCGACCCACATCCTTTCCGAAATTCTGCATACGCCAATTCTTTACTGAGTATACTTAGATTACCGGTATTGATATCTTAAAGTTATAATATTCCAATAATATCAAGAGGTTTGTATCAAAAGATGCAATTAATGGTGTAATTAATGCCTGTTTTTTGTAATGTTCCCGTAGCTTAACTTAAATGTCCACTAGTGAAAAATAATCCTTATCAATTTAATATAAAGAGTACTGTTTTAGTTCGCTTTATTGCTACAGGCGAATGATGTTCTTCATCTTCATCGAAGTAGTTTTCAAAAAGCCACTGTGTTCACGTAATTTAATGATAGAGATCAAATTCTTTAAATAATTACAGAGTGATGTGTGTTGGAACAAGGTAATCATGTATAATATGACATCTACGTATTGATTGGGGTTTGTAATTGTCAAAATCATTACAGACATCGAGTCCAATTAGTTCTATTTTGATCACGTAAACATATATTATGTTTCACGATAATATTTTTGAATCTTGAGGAAAGGATAACTAAACCAATCGCCATTACTCATGTAAACGTGTCTTGTATAAGACAAGTTTATTGTGTTTTTCGTTTTTAAATTGAGGATCTGATTTTTAGATCCGTTAAATAATTAAAATGCAAAGGGCATAACATCACTTAGAAATATATAGACTAAAATCAGTTGATTTAAGTTTTACTTTACTGCGTCCTGTTTGAGTGTGGCCCCGTTTCGATCTTAAATGGGCTACCATAAATATTTACAGGGTTCTAGCCCTTGATTTAAAATCGATCAGGCTTGGTCTGCTTGTTGAAGTCGCTGAAGTCTAAAGTTCGACTGTGATAAAACCCTCTTCTGTTCTTGTCAAACTAACTATTGTGACAGTGATCCAAGTCTGAGAGCCAGCGAGAACATTTTGCCGATGATATGACACAGTAAAATACAATGAGGATCAACGTCCTACTTTTGTGCACAAACTGGTCCAGTGTGCTATGTATATGTATGCTCAGACCACAAACTTCTCTTATTTAGATTTCTAGCTGTCAGGTGTTAAGAATTATTTTACGTGTACAAAGGACCTAGGTTTTTAGTCCCATCTGAACGACTATAGACATGTTCTTTGACATGCCCCTGAAACCACTGACAGGGAGAAACCACATCGGAAAAACCAATGAACTTCATGGGCGTACCCGAGACTTGCTAGTTAACGAACTAGACTAGTGCCAGTGCCACAGTGGCCCCGAGATGGTACAGCTTTTCGATGGGTCAACTTGAACATCAGCAATTTGAATCATTGCACCCTTTTTTAACAAGTGTTATTGAATGTCTGAAACGGAATTTTAGCATAACTACGTAAAAGATTGGTTCGAATATGTTTAAAAGGAAACCACTGTGTAAAGGTATGCAGGGGCGGATCCAGGATTTTAAGAAAGGAGGGGGGGGGGGCTGCACCCACTTGGGAGTGTGAAGCCCAGTTCCGTGATTTTTGAGTAGTAAAAATGCCCACAAGAACTAATTTCATACTAGTACTGTAAATTACGATTTCCAACCTTAACTATCTTGTTCTTCTTTCCGGCGAGAATATATGGAGTTAAATTGTTCGCCACCTCAAAAAATAGAGGAGGCGTGCTCCGGGTTCGCCCCCCTCTGAATCCGCGTCTGGTATGGAAACAATTATAATTCTACAGTAAATTCTAATATCCCCCGTTGCACCGACTTGTTAGTTAATTTGATATTGTACGTTTTAAAAAGTAATTATATAGACGGTATATAGTGAATGGCGGATCAGGCTACACCAAAATCATGATCGTTCAACAAATTGATTGAAATTTAAAGAAGAAATCTTCACATCTTGTACCATAGACCAGTTATTCTAAAACAAACATGCAAATTACACAAAGAGCCATGTGGAAAGCTATCATTTAGACTTGCACATCTAACGTCAATTTTCTTGGCAGTTTTTTTCTGCCATACAGCGATATAATTAGAATAGTAGAACTTGGGTAACGAGACAAGTTTATTCTCGGAGGAGAATGGCAGATAATTAATCCGATATATTTGGCCCACGTAATTGCAAACTTCTCATATTCTATTGATCCAACTCTTCATTTCATAAGCCCTTCATTTTCCTTATCTCTTGCCCTCGTAGTCATCAATGTGCCCGAGAGCCAGTGATTGATAATCTATATGTGTGCTTGTTTCTTGTAAATGCGTTCTGTCGTTGCATCACTTGGCGCGTCAGTGTATCTTTGAGTCATTAAATTTCTGGTGCGGTCAGTCGAGGTCGTGTCCACAGAAATGTATCAAATCGAAGCTTTTCATTAACTGTGCGTGTTTTAACTAGTTCTCTCCGGAGAAATATACACATCTTGAGTGATTAATTATATCAGACACTCTGCTATGATAAACAAGTTGAAATTTGATTAAGATTTTCATCAATGATATGTCAATTTTCATAGCAAGAAGTCATCATACTACATTCTTGATATCCAAAACCTCTTCCCTATTACACAATCCGTAAAATAGATCTAAAATTAATCTCTCTTCATTGACAAAAAACCCAACAGACGAATCGACGTCTTAGAAAAAGGACACGCAAAAAAGAACGTTTATTTTTTTACTCTCAGACAACAATTTTCAATCAGGCCAGAAACAAAACCTTACATTATACATATGTATGTTTTTTTTTATATTAATAACATGAATTATAAGAATGTGTTCACTGATTATCGTATTCAGGTTTCAGGATACATTATACATTTGACAAAATTATATTAATTTACGATGTTATAAGAGGGGTTTCCTGGGTACAAAAAAAAAGAAATAAAGAAATGCACAAATAGATATTTTGTTAGCCATATTATCACATGTGAAGGCAAATGAACAGGGTGCTTTAGCTAAATAGTGTGCTAGATTGACCTTTGATTTTAGAAGTTAAAGTTGCTGGATAGAGTAAAAACTCATAGACATTCAATCCCACCAATCCCGAGCCCCGTATTAAATGCATGTCTTCATATTGAAAAACAAAACAAACTGGTTTTCGTTTTCAATCAAATATAACGAACAGCTTTCTTTTCGATGTGTCGTTTTTTCTTTGATCCTATCGTACGGGGTCCACAGAATCGTGACCTTTTGTGAACTCTGGACAGACCACTTACTTTTTATTCGATGGATTTCATTGTTTCGCACCGCCTAGAAAGGGTTAGAGGTGACATTTTAGGGGGCCGGTAAAGATGTTTAAGTGATGGGTGAATTAACTTGGTAAAACTTGGAATATGATAACATCTTTGTCTCAAAAATATACTTCAACCGTCTTCAATTTTGGATTGTTGTTGAAGACCAGTGATAAGGGTCTGGCTAGGATCTGTTTGAAATATCTATCGACAACCCGTTATTGTACATGTAGCCCAATTGTCCCACAAGCTTGTCAAATAGTTGGGAAAGTGTAATAATATTAATTGATATTCACACAGCAATTGTCGACTTTCTCGACTCGATGGATTAATTACTTTTATCTGTAGAGAAATATTCAAGCACAACCGATCCCCTATCAAATTATCTCCCCTGAGAAAATCCAATCCGCGATTTTAGTGAAATAATCAAATACGTTTAACAAGAATACAACTTATGACACAACCGAGACCCGGGGTTGATGGCATTTATTTCTTTTTGCCCCAGTAGCGATAAGCAGTTAAATAGATTACATCTAAAAATGGCAATGCAATGAAAGGCGATGGAAGGCGAATCACTAAATAGCGCAATTGACAGAACGGTTGCCGAAGTGTCTACCATGAGCAAATCAAAACATTTAACTGAAGAAAAGTAATAAAGCAAATGGAATGCTAGCTTAATTGACTAGTGTCGCGAGATTTCTTGATGGGGCTCAATCCATCATTTACTTCTAAATCTCATATCGAACATAAAATCTCTAATTTTGTTCCTATCTAAAATAATTCATTAATCTTTTTTTACAGTCTCACTAATTTTTCTTCTTCATTTCCACCCTGGAAATCTAATTGGTTACCAAGTTACGAAAACTTCACTCGATACTTCAATAGTTCATCTTTTATTCCCAGTAGAGTTCTACGAATTGAGTAAATGTAGCATTCAAATGCACAGTTTTCATTTCTTGTTATCTTGTACACCAAGATCTCGTTTCTCAGAAATTTAATTTTCCAATAGACATGTTATTTTTTTTTATTTGATTTTTGAAATAATGTGAAATGTGTATTATCCTTCCCATGGAGAGGATTTTTACATGGGCTACCTTATCAAAACACTTCTGAATATTATATTGTTTTAAGAAATCGTTCCTGCGGATAATTTGTAAACCATTTATCACGAAGTTCAAATGTGTGTGGTCGTCAATACTGGTATAAGCTCTTTTCATACCGATTGATTATAGTAATTAGTATTACGGACGAGTTTAAAATTTCTAGAAAGTATTTTCAGTTATTCTTACGTTCGCCAGCACCCAGATAGTTAAATTCATTCTAAGAAAACAATTTATCAACACGTGGTTTGTTTTTGGTTGTATCTCAATCTGACCAGTAGAGACATGTCGAGAGGCAAACAATGCTTTATTCTAACCTGTTTTCTGAGAGGATGGTCTTGGGTCACAGGTGGTATATAATATTCGCATTTTAAAAAATATATTTGGAACTTAATTTACTTGTTATATACTCTGCTTTTATAACAATCCCTGGATGTGATTTACATATAGACAATGTATTCACTGCAGAGTAATAACCAGACAGTTCATGAATTGTAAAGAATATGAAAGGTTAATATTTCCAGAAATACACATAATATGTAACCATGGTCAGAATGATATCAGCTAAAGCAAAACGATGCTTTGCGGAAAGGTCGTCAACCCTGACAAGACCGCTACAGATGTTCATCGGATAGGGGCAACGTAATCACTCTTATTGACTAAAAACAAATATCTTCTTTGATTGGCATTTAGTAATTGAACATATTAACACAAGGTACAATTTTATGGATACACAATTACTGAGTTTGATACTTGATTTGCTTGCTAAAGACGAGAGTATCCTCGTCGAAACATCGCCAGGGACGGACGGATCCGGGAATTTTTGCAGGAGGGGGTTTGCCAGGTTTCAGTTAAGGAAATCTGCCATCATCGTCTCTACATTACATAGGCATACATACAAATTGAGCTTTTTAAACAGAGAAATCATTTTTATAATGATGTAGGATCACTTTGTGATGTAATTTCATTGATGCAAGGCATTATTTTTTTATGTAGCTGAGCAGGGTGGGGTTTGGACCCCCTAAACCACCCTCTGGATCCCCCCCTGGTCGCTTAGTATCAAACTCAGTAATTGTGTATTCATAAAATTGTACCTTGTGTTAAAAACAAGTAAAACCAAAATTCAACCCAAACCGACCTAGCCTGCATTCACCCCCAGTCCAATTCGAAATTTACTAAGGTTCCGACCCAATCCGAATAGAAAGCATTCTCAATTCTGCGAGTCAACGTCTTACACACTGAGCCGCTGTGCCTCCCCAAGCTGGAAGTCTCGTGTTCGATCCCGGTGTTGGCCGAGAAAGTTCATCCGTATTTCCCAGCGCGGTTCCCCCGTGTTTACGAACAGTCCTTCAGATGGGACAAAAAAAACGAGGTCCCGTGTTATAAAATAGGGAGGGGATCACGGTGGGTAAGACGCTGGCTCGCTAGCCTGGAGGTCGGGTGTTCGATTCCTGCATTGGCCAAGAAAGTTCATTCAGATATTCTGTCATGGTTCCCCCTTATCATTGATGCAGGACGGAGGCCCTGACAAGGACAGATGTCCTGTCGTTCTGATAGGATGAAAAACCGAGGTCCCGTGCACACATTGGCGTGCTCATAAAAGAACACATTACAGTTGAAATTCGATTTAAGAGTCGGCGTGCAGGTAAAAAAAGAACCCTTGACAGTTGGAATTCGGTATATAAGAGTAGACCGTAGCGCCGCTGTCCAGGAAACATTTCGTAATGACGCAATGCATTATCATTGCAGTTGGACCAGAAACAGTTGGCCGTTATACTCCATTTCATTAATGCCATCCTGTTTGTGAGTAACAAACATTTAAGCTTTAAATAAAATAAAGGTTTCCGTGCCTCTTTCTCTTAGTTAAATATTATAATTTGCCTGTTCAATTAATCCGCAATATGATCCAAATTTAGCATAAACCTCGTGACTTTGGGATTGCGTCTGCTATTCTTATATTTACATAATTCTGCTTATCTAGCACGTGTAAGAAGTGTCCTCAAAACCCAGCTTTTCACCAGTTCTCGATCCTCTACAATCATATCTGGAACTGCTTGACTTAAGAAGGACATTGAATGGATATAGGCTTTAGACGTTATTAATTTTAAATGTATGCGTTCCGTAATGATTGTTGAGACAAACTACTAAATTCTTGCATTGATACGTTTAAAGTATCACACATTTCGTGACACGGCAGTTCATTCGGATCATTCATAACTTATGGTTTCCAAGGACCAAAACGGCACTCATATTGTAATTTCGGATAAAGACCTACACAATAATCATTTTTTATAGGGGCGAAAAAAAGAGAAAAGATCAAATCCAAAACAAATAGAGATTACATTATTTATTTTTACCAGACCTGGTGTGGCTGTTTTGTTAATCTTAGGAGAGAAACATTCATCGAAATTCGGCGTCGCTCCTATGGTAATAGCATTAGAATTTGGAATATACATGTATTTAAACATACAATAGTTCGGATAATCATAAGAATTAAACATGCAGATATTAAGCGCCGACAAAATGCCCCTCGACACCGTGCACGCATTAGAACCCATCTACACGCGAATCGAAACCTAGAAGACAAGCCCGCTTACAAGACACACATGGAACGAACATTGCAAGCAATCAACAAAAAAATTTATGTATTAGCATATCATGCAAGTGAATGGATATTCCGGACCTGTAGTGAAACAGGCGTCAATCAGAATGAAAACAAAGAAGACAATCTACGAAAATGAGAATATTTCCCAAAACAATTATTCAAGTGCGTGTCATGTTGGGCTGTGTGTTTAAAAGAAATTCGTACGTTGAAGAAAACGGGTTTAGGACTATTCACTTTATATAAATCGGACAAGACAGTTTCTATCTGATTTTCACGACATTCGAACTGAACCACCATTCATGTGTAACGGGGATATAATTAAACGGTGTTTAAAATCAAATACAAACTGTGACCTATAGAATGTCCACAAGCTAAAATCGCGGTTTTTTCGTACAATCAGGTGTGTATAAAAATGTAGGTCCGTCCTGATTGAAGAATCCCAAAGGGTCACCTGGCCATCCTGAAATACAACACAGTATGAGTCAGTCGCTCAACTTTAAAAAAAAGATATAAAAAGTTACCATCCTATAAGAAGGGGTGGTGGGGATTCAGAATAAGGTGATTTGATCTTGTATTTTAAAACCTCGATTCTTAAATTTCAAGGAATTCAAGAACGATCACAAAATGTGGATAGCACCATTTAGTTAATGTACAACTTCAGGAGCAAATCTTGTAAGGGATAAATATAACCTATAAATCTTCAACCAAACGACCATCATCCAAATTACAAACTTTGTGAGTTTACAACAGCTCGGCCAAAGGTCGCCATATTGGCCCAACAGTGTAACGTAACATAACGATTAGTTGTCGTCAACACTAATGAAAGATGAATTGTGCGATCAATATCCTATCTAGTAAAGATATAATTCTTCGCCTAATTTGTCCATCTTAATGTCGATGCCTCAAGACAAGCGAATTTGTTCTCTGAGATGCCATCACACAGGTCAGCTTTTAATTAAATGGAGGTGCCACGATGTTATTAGGCTTTGAATAAGATGTCATGTTGAAAATACCATTTCGCCCCTTTCTAATGAACGAGATGTCGTTGGCTTTTCGTTAATGATCTAAATTTCACCCCGGATCGTCTATCATTGTTTGATTTTTCTATTTTATAACAACCAGTGATTGGTCTTCCCGACATTTTTATTTTTTTTTTCCATAATTCAAGAACGGATGCGGTAGAATTAGTAAACTAGATCCCAAATATATTGAGTGGAAATTTTGTATGGTTTTGCTAGGGTTAGGGTTAGTAATTATGAGTTCTCTTCTTTTTGTTTGTTAATTCCGATGACTAACGAAAAGAACCTGTAGCATGTCATTAAGAGATCAACGACACCACAGTTATCAAGAATTTAGCTTTCCTCTGCTACTACACAAACTTTGGTCTTCTTATCTTGTAAGTCAATCCATCTTTACGATATTCCAGTCAATTATACGCCCTGGGGCACAATTACATTTTGGACATAACCTCGAGTTCTTCTGCAAATATTTGCTTTCTGCTAACTAAAAAGGAACATTAATGTAACATCACTCGGTGGCGAGAGATTAATTAAATGGCGTAAGCTCGTTTATCAGATGGTGAAAAACGCTTTGTTTATTTTGTTCGCTCTCTTCATCAGTTTGTGCCACAATCATATTACGATATATTTCAGTTGATTTTAACGTAGACCATGTAAAAATTGCAAAGAAAGTGCAAATTTTTAAGAACCGTACGAATAACAAGCAATAGAAAACTGAGTTTTCTCGACTTCTGTATAGAAGATTGTTAATTACACTGGTCTCAACGAGTTATTGAATTCTCGCCATTCTAATTTAATCACGACATTGTCTCACTCATATTTTGTTGCTATCGATTTTTTAAGCTGATGATTGTACCGTTACATCTAACCCGGTCATTGGATTTATTTAATTAGATTTCATTGCGTCAATTCCTACTAAGATCCCCCATCTAATTGTCGACATTTATTTTGGTAATAAAATACTAGGTCACTTGTGTTCTTCGTTTTTGCCATTTATCATCTGTTGAATTAAATTCCGGATTCCCTTACATTGCTTGCCAATAAAACATCTCATGATGCCATAACACATTTGTGATCTATCGCAGGAAATAGTTCCAGTTATTTCAGACATATAACAATATCAATCAACATTAACATATTCCTTTTAATCAATAACATTATTGATATCGACGTGGGGAAATAATATATGAAATTAGTTTGAGTCCTGTGCTGCATAAAGGGAAGGAACTCTTGTTAACAACACCTTCTTGCGTTTGGTGAAATTAAATTTGATTTTGTGATAAACCACAATAAACCATCCATGTCAATGTTTTGCGGTTAGCATAATCTATATATTTTTTTGTCTTCTGATAATTTCCTAAATTACTGATAAATTGCAGGACTGAATTAAATTAAAAGAAATATACTTTTATGTTTAGTTGCAATTCGTATGGCCCTTAGGGTTTGCAGTATGATAAAATTCATGGTTAAACCAGGAAATACTGTGCTAAAACAAGTATAAAACAAGTATGGAACTAAGTAAGTCAGGACAAAACAAGTATGGAACCAATTTTAGCCCTGCAAGTGATTCGACATTTAACAGGTTATGTATATTTTAATAAAATGCCTTTGGCTGGCACCTAAGCTTACAAGAGCTAAATCTGCCTAATGCAGGTCTTTCTTTAACCCTTAAATGTTTATCTAAATTAGAATTAACTTATTAAGACCCAGGGCCGGTGGAAACAATTCTTGATTGGGGGAGTGGGTCGACCATCTTAGGACTTGAGGCAAGGGGCTCCCAGGGGTCTAGATCATCGGAGACATATTCTAAGCTATTTCTGGTTAGTGAAATTACTCAGCATGTAGTGAAGTTTTAATTCCCTTACCATAAAAGCACTGCAGTCGATGGTACTTTATAGTGATGCTGAACTGGACAAAAATATGCATAATAATACCAAGGTTTTGGACTCTCTAAGAGACATAACAATTTTTTATTCAATTTTGATTAAATATTGGAGCATATGGGACTGTAACTTCTTGGATTATGGCCCCTGATTGTATAAAAATCACATTTTTAGCTTATGGACCCTCTAGAGGTCACAATTTGTAGTGTCAGAATTTCCTGAAAATTGGACCGAACTTCCTGTCAAGTGTTAAGTATCACTAGATCATGGGGGTGTTCAAGTTTGGTATGCATCCGTCTGGAGTTATGTCCCTGCCTTTCATGCGAAATATGAATGAAGTTTGTGAACCTTGTAGCGACAACAAATTTTGTCCGATTTATGAGATGAAAATTAAACAATGTGTTAAGGATCAAAAGTTCATGGATGAGTTTCACTTAGGACACAACAGACCTTCCATTCTAGATCTACAACCCCTGCTATAGAACGTAAGAAAAACTCTATTCCATGATGTTTTAATTATTCAATCTGTCAAATATACAGCCAATGTCAGTTGGAATGAAAAATTTAAGATCGACTGCTTGGTTAAATAATCATGACTCTCGCAACTGGATTAATTTATTGAAATCAGAAAAATGAAGAAAACAATTTAACAAAAGCAATAACAAGGAATAAAATATATAGAATAAAAAATAAAATATAGTTTATAATTTATATTTCAATGATATGAAACACTTTGTAAGCTTTTCTTTGGTATAGAGCTAGCAGCTGAACTTGGTTTAGATGTTTTATTTGACTTGTCAACTTTGTCATGTTTGATAGATGGCAAACTTGTATACACATTAGACGTGGCCATAATGTGCTCCTTTAAATCATCATTTTCATACTTGAGATTTTTTATTTCACGCTTTAGTGATACAAAGTCTTTGAATGTGGATTTACTGTTACTTTTCAGAAACTGTTTCTGTAGTTGTTGCAATTCTGATAGAATCTCGTGATGTTGCATTGTAATTAACTCTTTTTCCTTTTGTGCTGTAACTAAAGCAAGTTTCAACTGCTCTATTTCGGCTCTTAAAGTTTTCACAAAATCTGATTGTGCATCGACTTCGTCAGATTTGAGTTCTCTTTCCTTCAACACTTTTTCTAATTTAATTTTGAGTTGTTCCACAAGGTCTCCTTCATCTTTCTCTTTTGCTGCTTCTATAATTTCTTTTTCTAGGCGAAGAATTCTGTATTGAAATTCAGAATTCTTCTGTCTAGCCTCTTGTAAATCATGATTTAATGTCTCGTGGTTGGTTTTAAATATTAAAAGATCTCGTAACTGTCCCATTTTGTCATCAAGTTCTTCCTGTAGTCGTTTGTTTTCCTCCTTGTTTCTATCGATTTCTTCTTCATAATGTTTAACTTTTGACAAAACAACCTGCAATATTAATAAATATTTTCTTATATTTTATTAGAAAAAAATGTATATTTTCAGGGCATAACTAGGAAAAGTCACCATCCTTATAATATATATTAAGTTCACTTTTACAAAGTCTCTGATTGCCATTTGAGAGATTGTTAATCTCTTGCAAAACTACAATATATACATGTATTGTAAAAGTTTAATCTCTAAAAGAAATATCTCTCCAAAAATGGTTCTTGATCAGTATTTACAAAGGTCTGATAAATTAAAAATTCGGCATCAACTGCAGTACAAGTTTCGATGAATCTTTTGATGGGCCTCTTTTTAAATCCAAGCTTGGATTTAAATAATCAATTTGAGCACATTTTACTGTTGATTAAGTCATAGAAAATTTTGTACTTTCTGAAAATGCAAATGAAGCACAGAGATTTATTTAAAGTTTATCATTTGTACATTAAATTCACAATGTGGTATTAAGTTCATTATCTTACGATACACAGTATAATGCAGAAAAGTTTTCAGTTTGAACAGTAAAATTATACATTGCCATGGGAAGGACGATTTACCCAATACCACCCAATGCTCTTCCAAATACAACCACATACTACCTCATTATTGTGAAAATCTTAACATAATACTTCAATTATATTTTTAAAAAATTGAATTAATTCATGGAAAACATAGAAAAAGCTCATTCGTCTGAGCAGTCACATAGTTTTTTCTTTTGTCAGTAATGAAAACATTTAGAACAAACCAAAATCTTATAATGAGTAACAACCCATGAAGTAATGATCAGAAATCATTAATTTGTTTCAATTGTTTTTCTCTTGACCTTAAACACTGTGTATAGATTTATATTAACTTTAGCCTCAAGCGCATCCACTAGATTTCTTAAGTGATCAAGGGCCACAACTCTGGCAGTAATGATCAGAAATTATTAAATAGCAATAGGCTTTTTCACCTCATAATCTCACACTGTGTACAAATTTATAGTGATCAAGGGCCATAACTCTGGCAGTAATTATCAAAAATCTTTGAAAATCACTAGGCTTCTTTATACCATGACCTTAAACACTATGTTTAAATTTAAAGTCAATCAGATATTAACTTTAGACTGTAGAGCTTGTGGACACTGGCCCGAAGGAAGGAAACAACAGCAATATACAACCACATTGTGATTGTCATAGCTCGCTATATAAAAATTATCTCCTTTGATCACCAAATACATACAAAAATTATACCATGACCTATAACACTATGTATAAATTTAAAGTCAATCAGATATTAACTTTAGACTGTAGAGCTTGTGGACGCTGGCCCGAAGAAAGGAAACAACAGCAATATACAACCACATTGTGATTGTCAATAGCTCGCTATATAAAAATTATCTCCTTTGATCACCAAATACATACAAAAATTAACCCATGATATCAAAAATTCATCCATTTCAGTAAAACAATGGGTCAATATTATAAAATAAATGAGATAAAAGTACAATTATTTGGATAACAATGTTTGTTTGTGGAAAATGAATTTTTCATTCAATGTTTAACCGTTCCATTTATCACTGATACTATACATAGATATTATAAATATTTACAGTTTTTATAGGAATTAACTCATTGATATTGGAGTTATTATTGAAGAATTCTGTCAGTTTTAGATTATAATAAGGTAGTAAGTATTTGGGTTAGAATTGAGATATTTGGTAATATTTGGCTAGTCTTTCATACCCTTGAGCTACAGGGTACTGTATAGACTCTTCCAGTTTATCATAAAAATTTTGCTAATTCCACAAATTAACTCAATTTTGGGGGGTATAATTTAATAAATGTGATAGTTTCTCACAAAAATGTGATACTCTTGTGTGGACTAGCTATATAAATGACATTATTATTATTATTAAATCGACAAGCTGCATTACAATAGACTTAGAATTGTAATATCTCACAAAGATTTATTTTTTGTCATAATAGAACATGTATTCAAATTACATCCTAGATATCTGTATAGGAATAATCTCTGTTTACTTTACATGCCAGACAGACTGGTTCCAGTGAAACAGATGCCTATTTTACTGTCAAAACATCAGATGATAGTGAGATGATGCTGTTCAAAAAAATGGGGTGGATAAGCAGTTTCCAAATGCCAAGCGAGATTTCAGTTTCAATCTGTGATTTTCATCACTGCAAAAAAAAAAGATAGCATTGAATTGAACTTACTGGTAATTGTTCGTCTGCTTGATCAAGATCTTGATTTTTACTTAATAAAGATTTATTCATCTTTTCTAATTCATCAATTTCATCTCGCATCTAAAATATTAAATATAAGCTATAATATGGTTAACAATTTATGTTTCAGTTGGTCACCAAGAAATGGTTGGTTGTCAAGTACGCAATACAAACGTCAAAATATAAAGAACTGGCCTATTCATCTGAGAATTATAGCTAAAAATAACCACCATAATAATTCATATGAGTTACCTTTACTCATTTACAGTGTTCAGTTCCACTTTTTTTTATTGAGAGACCTCATAAATGTGATTGGGAAATAAAACAAGTGGTAAAAAAAGTGTATATAATGCAGTAATACACAAGTTTGTGAGATAATCACACCATTGTTATTTGTAAGTGCAGGCGAAGTCCACTCCACACAAACAAATACACAAGACAAACCTACAGACAGGACACAATATACAGGCACCACAAACAACAAATGTGCATATAAGTGAATGGATCAAGGTGCTAGCCATAAGTGTCCACTGTGCTGTACAGTCCCAGGCTTGTAGTGATACAGACTTCATTCAAAATAAACTAAGAATAAGCGAAGCAACTCAAGAAAAAGGGGAATATTTCGCAAATGTTTAAAATTACATGTAAATTGATTACACAATCTCATAATGTTGTCATTTTCTTAATTGGGAATTATATCTTAAACATGCATTATGCAAGGGCAAAATCTGCCTATTGTACTGTAGGTCTGTCTTTAGGCCTAAAATGTTATAAAAACTATTAATTAGATATTAAATAACTTATCCAGACCATAATCAACTCTCAATATGCCAAGGCTAGCCTGCGATATTTGTTGGATTGTAGTTCAATTTGCAGCCAAATTTTCCATTATGATTAATGATTAAATAGATAATCGAGACTACTAGTTTTGTCTTACTGACTTTAGTAATGAACGAGACAGTAGAGGCTAAGCAGAACTTTCAATCGCTTAGTTCTAAGTGAATCAATTTGACTGAAATTTTCAGCAAATTGCATTTACATTAGCTAGTTTTTAACTATTGTAGTGAGAACTACCAACTTGTTATCTAATCTCCCCTAATGTATCTTTAATTGAAAGACAGTTTTTCATAATGATTTTTATCAATACTTTGTTTATTACCTTGACCATTTCCTCTAGATAATACTTTTCTTGATCAAGTTTTTCTCCTATAACTCTCACCATCTGCGAATATTAAAATTGGGTAACGTAAATTTATATGTGACATTAATATTTTAATATAAAAGAGATAAAAGTGGGTTTGAAGACGTAGTTATCCTGAGTGTCAATGACTAGTTTCATTCATTTGGAACTTTTCAGACTGATTGGACTCACGTGGTGCGCGTCTTGGTGGGGTCTGTGAATTGTTACCGGGGTCGGCAACTCGCTTACCGGGGTTGTACAAAGGTTTGACAACTTGGTGGGGTTGACCTGTTACCGGGGCCAGTAGCTCGCTCACCGGGGTTGTGCAGATAAGTGATCGTTTTAGCTAGTGTCCTTGATTTTGCTTACTAGGATGCCTTTGATTGGTTTGTAACAATGTTACCCATCATAAGAATAAAGGGATACTATATTGATAAGGGTGTTGAGGCAACACCCATAAGAGGATTAAACTATAACACATACTTATGGAAGAACAATTACTGATTTATTTAGGCGACGTTTCGGAGAATATTCTCTCAACGTTTTCAAGCAACGTTTTGCTTGAAAATGTTGAGAGAATACTCTACGAAACGTCGCCTAAATAAATCAGTAATTGTTCTTCCATAAGTATGTGTTATAGTTTAATGCTCTTTCCAGTTACTAAATGCCTCTAAAAGATTATTACCCATAAGAGGGTTATAATTTATAGTCTAAATATAAATCCAAAGTTGGAACACTCAGGGGCACTCCCACCATTTTTATTTTGAGATTAATATTTATTATAACCAATTTTGACAAAACTGTATAAATCACTAGGGCAGGGGCGTTTTAAGGTTTATCATGTCGGAGGCTGTACTATTCTGAGGGCCCTCTTTTAAGGGGGTCCGGGGGTGGGGGGAACGTGTCTTGATTGATGATTTCCATACCATTGCAATGACTGCATTCTCATTCAGTAGTGGACTCGACAGTAACAGTGTATTGAAAACGGTTGACTCGGACTCGGGGGGCCCTTGGCCAGAGGGGCCCTTTTGTCAGAGGGGCCCATTTGTCTGCCTTTAGGGCCCTCCCTAACTAGGGTACATTTCATTTTTCTCATCGGTTTTAGCATTTTTCTCCCGTTTTATTTGTTCAACTTCTTTGATTTTTTTCAGCTTTTTTTCAGCCTCAGCTTTAAACCGCCTTTGCACTAGGGCAATACAGACTTGTGTTTTTCTTAAATCATCATAGGAAAGGTATGGGTTGCAATAAACAGTTCTCTGTCACCCTTGGGATAAGACTATCAAGTCTCTTAATGGATGGATTATATGTGTTTAATAACTTCTGGCTGGATCTATGTGGTTTTTTTATCTTATCAAGATTATATGTGTTTCTTGTTTTTAGGGCATATTTTACCTCAGCATTGTGTTTTTCTGTAAGTTCTGCATTTATTTCATCTGCCCTTTTTAAATATTGTTCTTGTAATTCCTTCATTCTTTCATGGCTCTCATGTGCCAGTGTATGATATTCATCACACTGTAATTGTTCAGCCTAGAAAAAAAATTGAAATTTGAGGTATTGCATCTGCATATTGTACAAAAATTATAAAATCTGAATTACTTTATTTACTGAAACAAATTGATTTATACTTTCTGTGTGTACATGTATTTGTAACTATGAGTACTGTAAGCTTATTTTGTTTAGTACTGTAACCTACATTGTGCATGAAATATTTAGACCGTGGACAAAGCATTCGATGTGATGAAGGATCTAATATACATGTATAGCACAAGAAGGAATAATTGAAGTTCTGAAGTGATGTAACATTTTTACTAAGGCATACAGTGTTGTAGGAGGTAGGCTTCATATGTAATAAACATAAGACATAAAACATAATAGGTACAGGACAATCTGTTCCCGGACAACTCGTTCCTGGACAATTTGGTCCCTGGGCCTCTTCCTTCCCGGATAATTCTTCTTCAGACAATTCGTCCCCAAGGACAGTTCATCCCTGCGATTTAGGATAAAAAGTAAAGATTAATTCAGTTTTTGATAATGAAACTACCATTATTATTGTTTAAAGAACTGTCCTAGGGGCTGAATTGTCCTAGAGCCCTTTGTTATTTATAAAGTTTGCCTTTGATCATTGATGTTTTCGAAATAAATTTACCATATAAAATTGTACATGTAATTATTATGTAAGTTAGTTACTGATACTGGTAGTTAAAAGGAGCTAAATCGCTAAATATATTTTGGATCTAGAAATTGACACAAATGGTTCGCAACACATATAATAATGTAATATGAATGTATATAAACTGATTTACATTCAATTGTTTACTATAATTTCAAATCTGTTATGTTCGGCAAAATACATCAGAAGTCTCAATCGAATGGCAATCTCTAGTAGTGTCTGCTAATGCTCTCCAGATAAGAATATGGGTCATCGTTTAACATGGATACCGCTCACTAAATATTTCTACGCTGTCACCCACAAATGTAGGATGAAAGTTATTTTTAGTCTTTCTCTTCCCCCTTTTGCATGGCAATTTTGGTTGATTTTTGGGTGTAGAGTCGAAAGAAAAGAGTTTGAAAATACAGTTTCTGCCAGGTTTTGGTGAATATTCATGATTTTGAGGCGGAAGGATACAAGAGTTGAGACTTGACAGATTGGTACGGTTGAAAATTAGGGTCGAAAATGACTTGTTTCTACATCCAGCTTGTGTATCTCAAATATTTCATGGTGAACCTCATACATGCCCTAAATTTTTGGTCGTAATGCCCCCCCCCCCCAACATACCATTTATTTCAGATACATAATTACATTGTATAAAACAAACTATAAAACTAATTTCAGTAATATTTCACATAAATAATACATCTGAATACATAATTTACAGTATTGATAAAACTAAAAAGGGCTTTATCACGATTAAGCAAGCAAAACCAACTGTCTTGTGGTTGAAAACATGTCTTTCTCCTTTAACTTTTATATCGGCAGATCCAAATCATCGGGTATTGCATCTTCATTTGCCTATAAAATAAATTTGTAAATATAGCTTAACCTAAACTATATTTGTGAATATAGTTTAACCTAAAATATATTTTGGAACATGATATTGTAATTATAACTTTCAACACAATAAATAACTTAAAAATTTCTAACGCAATACATGTTTTTTTCTTCTCTTATTCTGTTAGCCGCTCTGATTAGGTTCTTTGGATTTTATCTGAATGGATTGGTTGTTGTTGTTTATTACAGATTTAATGTCCAATACAATGAATATGATATTATGGACGGGATTGGTGATATCCATTGCTTTTACCTTTATTTGATAAAAAAATAAATGAATAATATGTATCACATATACCGGTACCACCTATTGAGATCAGAGGGTGTGGAGTACCTATTTCAGGATTATCCAATCAGTTGATTACCGGTAATTAGTACTCACCTCTTTCCTTTTAATTACAATTACACTTTACTACAGCATGAAATTTTTCGAGATGGCTTCGGTTGTTAGCCTATGTCTCCAGGACACATGGTTTGTATAACTGTAGCACCACATCGATGTTTTGTTTAAAAATACTGTTTTTCATTAAATTAAAAATGTTTGGCCATTACAACTAAATTTTTTGGCCATTTAATATGACCAAATTTAATGGCCATTATAACCAAACAGTTTGGCCGTTATGACTAAAAGAATGGCCGTTTTGACCAAACCTGTGTTGGCCGTTACGGCATAGGTTTGTTATGACAACATCCCTTTGATTCCTGTACTTATGTTAAAATGTTGTTTTTGTCTTATATTATATATTGAATGATATCAGAAGCCCATCTTTATAACACAACACAGATAGTTCTATGGATGACAATCACTTAATCTTTCCCGGTAAGATCACAAAGATCAATGTTGATTTAAATTAAATTGACAAATAATTCGTGTTTTCAATGTCGAAGACTTTGTATGATATTGAGTTGGAGACTTAACTTCAAGAAAGTGACAAGTTAATGAGAATTTCCTTGTGAGTTTCGTGTTAACAATATGCTTCATTTTTACTTTTAAATATAAAGTGCCTTATTGGCCATTACCATAATATGTTGTATACATTTTTGTATGTGGTATAATTCCAGAAAATAGTACTTTAGTAAATCTATTTACTTATTAACCTCAAGCTCTTCAACTCGAACTTTTAACCTCTTATTTTCTTCAGCTAATTCTTGTAAGAATGACAAGGTCTGGATATGTTTTGAGGACAATCTTTCATTTTGCTCATTCACTAGTTCTTTTGAAACTTTTGTATTGATAGCTTTATCCATTTTAACCACATATATTGATCTAAAGGCGTAAGACTAACAAAAAGATAAGAGGTATTTTGTTATCAAGTACTGATTAAGTACTCGATCTCAACTGTTCCTTTTTTTTCTGGATATTGGGATATTCCATAGCGATTGTAAACAAATGTGGGCCGAACAACACATGGCATGTAAGTGCGCGAACATATAGGCTTAGTCATAAAAAGGTAAATTTTCATACATTCTAAGTATTTATAATTTAAAGGGATACATAGCTGATTACTAAATACACTCATCAACATTAAATCAAGGATGTTTAAACTAATGAGATTACATGACAAGGTACTAAAATATAGATTGCCATTACTTCCGTAATCAGCCGGATATCCGTCGGCTTCCATGTTGTTTTGGATTTTGTGAAGTCATCTTTCTTGATTTCTTTCTTTTGAAACAGAAACGGAGTATTTTGAAATATATTAAAATAACAATGCCTGTTACCGACCCCTCGAAGATTCAAAAAGTAGTGGTCCATCCACTGGTTTTATTGAGTGTCGTAGACCATTTTAATAGAATGGGTAAAGTTGGGAATATGAAGCGCGTGGTTGGGTGTCTTCTTGGATCAAATAGAGCCGGTGTTTTAGATGTGTCAAATAGCTTTGCAGGTATATAAGTATGTAACAGGCATTGCCTGAGTAGAGCGAAGCTGGTGTGACTGTTGTCAAATATAAAACTTTTATAATTAAGTTTTTCTAGTGATACAAAAAATGTTAAATAATTTCGTTTTTTCAAGTTGTAAATTTTAATTCAGAATTATTAGATCCTAGACCTAGGCTAAGTTGTATGATTAAATCTAATTTTTTTTTTTTTAAAAATGAACAAAAAAAGTGTGAGAATTACTTTTATTGACGTTAAAAATATGTGACGTCATTGATTAGACACATCATAGAAATATTTCTATGAAACACACAATCTCGCTCGTGTGAGATTTGGTAAGTTGACATGCGCATTGCCAATTTTGCCTGGTCACATGTATCCGGTATGGTCTGATTTTTTTATTAATTAACATCTGTTGATGACATTTTTACTTATGCTCCTGTGTTACGGGCAAAGAGCTTTGCTCAAGCACCACGCTTCGCTCTATATTAATGTTTTTGTTTCCAAATATCCCTTTTCCTAAATCTGAATATTTTAGAAATGTGGTCTGTTCAGACTTTATAAATAATGATGAATAAATAAAATTTTACCTGTCAATGTTGTTTTTATAAAATAATTTTTTTTTATTATTATAAACTGATTTGACTGTTGTGTTCAGCTTTTTCTTTCAACTTATTCCTGAGTCACCTGCCCGAGTCCGAAATGTTGAAGAAATGTGCTCTGTCTGAAATTTTGCGGTACCAAAATGTTTTGTAATCTGCTTAGGGCCACCAAATGTTTCCACATACATGCACCTGTATAGAGCCTAACTATTCAGGTAATGTCAATAATTTAACAAGTAATCAGTGACAGGATAAATAGTCAGCAATGTAAACAAATTTTAAAAAAAAAATGCATGCTATGTTTTGAATTTTGTTATTTTTTTTTAATTACAAGTGCCATTCGATGAAGATGAGAGAGATAAAAAGGTGTGGTTTTTGGATCATGATTATTTAGAACACATGTATGGCATGTTCAAGAAAGTAAATGGTATGATCAATCTTTAATTCAATATCATCTCTTCAAAAAAGTATGCATTAAACGTCAATATTGATCCATTTCAGTCAACATTGATGTTATCTAGCCATGAAAATACAGTATGGGCTTCTGATATCCAATATTTAAGACACAGTGAATAAACAGTTGCCGATTTAGGGTTCCCTGTGATCTTCTATGGTCTTGCATGCCATGTGTAATGAAGAAAGCAAAACATATTTCACAGGTCAATGTGAGAAGGAATTAAAATTGGCTGATCTACAAATGACAGACAGAAAAAATATGACTTGTAGACCAGCCTCCCACATATTTCACTGAACTTATCTGGCCTGATAAAGAAATACAATGAACATTCATATTACAATAGTAAATGTGAGCTTTTCATCTATTTTAAAGTTCCAAAGAATAGATCTACATTCCCTTTAGCAACAGGTCCTTGAAGTAAGTGCTGGCATGATATGGTGCTGTATTGCGATTCACCTTCCTGTAATTAGTGTAATACAAATGTTGAATTGAAAGGGACTGACTCTTCACGGCACATTTAGTAACCTTAACTGTATTGGTACTGGCATCATTTATCTAAAGTAATTATTATTTATATAATGTAAGTTTGAATAACCTGACTGCATCTTACTTTTTCAGCAAAAGAGAAAATTGTTGGCTGGTACCATACAGGTCCAAAACTTCACCCAAATGATATTACAATTAATGAAATGATGAGAAGATATTGCCCCAATTCTGTAAGTTCAAACTAGTTACATTTATTACTTGCAGCTATGTAAATGAAACATTTGTCAATGAATGTTAAGCTGTATGAAAAAGATTCATTGTCTGTTCTCAGTACATTTGAAATGTACACTTTAAATGTCATAATTTATAAGGTACAGATTGTTCAATTGGTTTGCATTAGAATTACATTATCATAATCATATGTTCCTTTTCAGGTTTTAGTTGTAATTGATGCTAAACCTAAAGATTTGGGATTACCAACAGAAGCTTATATTGCTGTAGAAGAGGTTCATGATGTAAGTTACAGTTTAGCACTTTAAAATGTTGAAAACGTCAGTGCATGTTGTGAAATGATCAATGTGATACAGAATGGGACATCACTACTAATCCTGCATAATAGTATCCTAACTTTATGTTGACCATATCATGCAGCAAGTTTGCTGTATTAGTTCTACATGTCACATGTATATTTCATTTTCAGTACTGTAATGTATTATTAAAAAACTTTGAAATGAAGGCCCCAAGTTTTAATCAGAGATGGGGAAATTAAACACAGACATTATTATTAATTTCAGGATGGTACTCCAACAAGTAAAACATTCGAACATGTACCAAGTGATATTGGCGCTGAAGAGGCAGAAGAAGTTGGCGTAGAGCATTTACTAAGGTAATATTAGCCACTTGTCATGAATGACTGAGAAATTAGTGCTTGTTGAAAACTAAATTAGCCATTTTTTTGCTGATAGCAAAATTTCACTTCCTTTAAGGCTTTGGCTTCCAAAGAGTGTCCCTGTCAACTTTTATCAATCTCTTGTTTGCAAACACAATTGAGAAAGATAATAGAGAATGAAGGAAGCACCTTCACCCTGTGTTTTGACCTGTACCACAGGGTAAAGATGACCCTTGCAGTGGTGTGCAGTTCGTGGACTTTAGAATGTTCATAGAAATGTTTGAACTTATAGAATATGGGACAATATTGTCCAAATTAGTTCAGTAATAATTATAATTGTAAAGACTATTGCTATTAGTGTATGGCATACAGGGTTTGGAAACTTGATAAGGCAGCCAACAATGTTCGATGAACATAATTTTGTCATTTTTATTATGCGCTCACATGGAAATGTTGTAGTTTATTGCCGGTGTCTCTTTCCGTCCAGCGGTCAGTCCATCTGTGTCCACAATTTCTTGTAAATACTCTTCATCTCTACAGGCTACATATATCATCTGATTTGTTTTGAAATTGATATATATGTTGTTAACATTAGTGAGATGAAGAAGCCTAATTAATTTCAATAATTTCTTCTGGAGATATGGCCCTTCTTTCACTTAGTTGCACCGCGTGGACACTCTTAACAACAAAATTTATCATCCAATCTGTATGAAATTTATATGCATCGTTTATTTTAAATTAGTGAAACAAAGAAGTAGCCTCTTTAATTTCAGCAATTTCCTTCAATTTAAATTATGTCTAAAGTTATGGCTGTTGTTTCACTTTGTTGAAGGTTGTGAATGCTAAATCAACAGAAGTTATCATCTGTTCTGTGAATCCCCAAATGACAAAAATTATAACCTGTTCCGTATGAAATTGTCTAGTACATCCCCAAATTACCTACAAAAGAATAAGTATATGACAAACCTTCTCGACCGCTCAGACAAATTAGCTGTTGTGGGCATATGTTTCATTGCCTGGCAACCTGTCTTAAAGCTTATACTAACCAATGTTGGTATGGCTGCTTATATTGCTGTCATCTATTTATGTCTACAATTCCTTGTGGTCGCTTTCCTTGTCAGAACTTGATCGATATTATTTACTGAATTGAGTAATTCAAAGATTTGTGCTAGATATTTTCTGTCCTAATATTTATACGCCCATATTGAAATGTGGTTGTATATTGTCGTTGCCCCCGTCTGTCCGTTGGTCCGGCGTCCACAATTGCTTGTGGACACTCTAGAGGCTAAAGTTAATATCCGATTGACTTTAAATTTATACACAGTGTTGAAGGTCATAAGATGAAGAAGCCTATTGATTTTCAGCGACTTCCGATAATTAGTGCTGATAGTTATGGCCCTTGATCACTTCAAAAAATCTTTTGGACGCTCTACAGGCCAAAGTTAATGTCCGATTGACTTATACACAGTATTTAAGGTCATGATACGAAGAAGCCTATTGATTTTCAGCAATGTACGATAATTAGTGTCAGAGTTATGGCCCTTGATAACATAAAAACATCTTGTGGACACTCTAGAGGCCAAATTTATACACAGTGTTTAAGGTCATGAGACGAAAACGCCTATTGATTTTCAGCGATTTCTGATGATTACTGCCACTGTTATTGCCCTTGATCACTTCGAAAAATCCTGTGACTTTAAATTTACACACAGTGTTTAAGGTTATGAGAAGGAGAAGCCTATTGATTTTCATCAATTTCAAATAATTACTGCCAGAGTTATGGCCCTTGATAACTTCAAAAAATCTTGTGGCTATAGAGGCCAAACTTATCATCCGGTTGACTTCAGATTGATACACAGAGTGTATGGTGTTGAAACGAACAAGTATTTTGATCTTCAATGAATTTTGATAACTGAAAAGGTAAATCTGTGATATTAAATGTTTCGTATTCTAATTGTTAGCATGGGGCAGAACTTTATAAAAAGCAAACAAATTCTAATGATTTTCTGATAATTACATAATGAGTTGTTACACTAATCAGATTTTTGTGTATTGCAAATGTTTCATTACCGAAAAAAGTAAAAATATGCGACAACCCTTTTTGACTGCCCAGACGATTTAGCTGCTGTGGGCGTATGTTTCGTTGCCTGTCAACCTATCTTTAGTTATTTTCTCAAATTAGAAAATTTGAGAATGCATGGATGTGAACATTTTTGTGTGAAATATCAGCATTACAGTATATTATACAATGTACAGAGGGTATATTATATTATTTTTACAGTCAGATTAACACAGAAACTGATTGTATTATAGATATGTAATGTTTATTATCTATATTTACAGAGATATAAAGGATACAACTGTAGGAACATTATCACAGAGAATAACAAATCAACTCATGGGTTTAAAGGGTCTCCATGGACATATAAAAGATATTAGTTCTTATTTAGAAAATATTTCATCGGGTAAACTTCCCATTAATCATCAGATCATCTATCAGCTTCAAGACGTATTTAATCTCCTACCTGATGTTAATCTACAAGATTTCGTTAAAGCTATGTATGTTAAAACAAACGATCAAATGTTAGTTGTGTATGTTGCTTCCCTTATTCGTTCTATCATTGCTTTACATAATCTGATCAACAATAAAATACAAAACCGGGATGCAGAGAAAAATGAAGGAAAAGACCCAAAAGATAAGGAAAAGAAAGAAAAGAAGGATGATAAAGATAAAAAGGATAGTAAGGATAGTAAAGATGAGAAGAGTAAAGATGGTGAGAAGAAAGAAACTAGTGCTAAAAAGAAATAGATGGACATGTTACTTTGCATTAATTATTGTGTAAAATATTATGAATTGATCCTGGTGTAAGAAAGATACCTATAATAAATACAAGTTTGTTGAAAAGTTTGAATTTTAAGTCATGTTTAAGCACTGGGTGTATGGTTCATTTAAAAAGTGGTCAAACAACTTGAATAGTGTTCTAAAAATGATTTATAGGTGTATTCATGTCATTGGTGAAAACAGAAAACTGGACATTTTATTATATCTGAAAAGAGAGAGAGAAATGGGGTTTAATGTTCACTCAACACAAACTAGGTCATTTCACGAGTAACATGGTTTAATTTTATTTCAATAACTTGCTTGCGCGTAGGAGTCTTTAGCAGTGAGAGGAAACCGAAAAACCCTGAGAAAACCCATGAGGTTGAACAGGCGACCATAATCCTTGTCACGTACAACCAGGTATTTGAAATTATATCTGAAAAGCTAACATATTATTTAATGCTCTGCTTTTGTTATGCAGTGTTTTGGGTTTTTTTTAGGTCGGGGGTGGGGGAAGCTATGGACAATGCCATAACCTTTTTTATTTTCACAAGTAACTGTTATTTTCCTTCTTGTGCAGAGTCTTGTACCTGTATATTCTTAGTTGAAAGGGGTTTAATGTCTTGCTTTTTGGCTCCAACTTCACTAAAGTAGACCTACATACACCATATAGTCATAGTGTGCTGTGAGGGAAAATTTGTACGAACAGCAATTGAATTCCAACTGTCAATGGTTCTATTGAGTGAATGTTAAGGTGTACATGGGACTTGTTATTTTTTGCTTCCGAATCCCAAATGACTAGATACTTCCTGTGCACTCTGTCCTGCTCCACCGACAAAGGGGAATCGTATCTATCTAACCAAAGCTTATATGCAGGCGTGGAATCGTGAAAAACTAAAACATTACCTATTTTTTGTCCCCCAGCTTTAGAAGAAAGCAGGGCATTATTAAAATTGGTCAGTTTAACCTTCTGTTCGTCCTAATTGAGCTAGAATATTCAAACTTGGTGTAGGTGTTTATTAGGTGAATGCCTTGATGGACTTTGAAGATGAGCATTTTCTGCTACGGCTAAACAGAGGCAAGCAATTTGATAGGTTGATGCTTTGGAACATAATAACTTTGGTTCTAATTAAAGATACATTATGGGAGATTAGATAATGAGGTATCATTAATATATAACTCATGCAACGAAATGATGCCCAATGGTTGAGAAATCGGCAGCATTTCATCTAACAATTCCTGCCAATCAGTAGCCACTGGGGCCAGAGCTTAGGAGCCAGTTTTATACTGATTAATGGCTGGTGCATTATCCCAGAGAAAATGAAGGGTAAAAGTTATCTCTGGGATTAATCGAGATTGCTTTCATCAATAACTCTGTTGATTTGTTCTGTATCATGTTTACAAGTTTGAATGTATATGGGGAGATGCAATTAATGACCCACTGAACAAATCTTGCATATTTGAAAAAATCTGTCCACAAAAAGTTGTAGATGACAGACGCAGATTAGGGCAAAAGAGGTCAATGTTAAATGTGGGACAGTGGGAGTATAAAAGTGATCCAAATACCATAGTGACCAGACATATAAAACACTCTATATTCATTTCTCAACTTTAGTTGATGAACAGCACATTCTTCATTTGGACTAAGTGACAATACCTTCACTTCTCAAGATATTTAACCACAAGCCAATAATAGTAGTATCACAGATGTTTTAATTAATTAAAATTGTACAATCTTGTATATTAGATTAAAATTTGCTAATAAAGTTTAAAAATATAGTGGAACATTTGTAAAAAGTACTGTTAAGCTGAAATTATAAATTCACAAAAAAAATTGTTCGAAACAGTTTCTCCCAAAATAATATTCACTTTCTTAAAATTGTTTTCAAAAATTCCCAAAATTAAATTCAGTTGAAATAATAATGAAACTTAGACAAAGAAAATAATTTTTCAAAAATTCCCAAAATTAAATTCAGTTGAATTAACAATGAAACTTAGACAAAGAAAATAATTAATATTTAATAAATAACAAAATTCATTCATGTGTATAAACTTATAATAATTTAAAGAAATATAAATTATATTTAATTATTTCATTATATAAAATCGTTATACAAAAGTATAAATGCTCTAAGTATTTAAAATAAATAAAAAATAACCTGAAGTATTTATGTGGGCACGAAAAAATAACAGGTATAAGAGTTAACTTTTGTCAGCTGCCTGGAATTTGTCATTACATTGAATTAATACTGATACTGTTTGGTCAAAGATGTATTGAATCTTAGTACCATCAATCATCAGAACCCTCTGGTTCTTTCCATGTAAATTGTATATTGTCTGTAGACTGACTTTCTTCCAGGAATTCCTTCCTAAATAGAAAATAATAGGTCAAATCATTACAGAGTAATTATCTAATTACATAGGAATGTGGTTGTATTCAACCAATTCATTTTTGGGCTAAAATATTTCTGCATATTCTCTTTCATTTTGAATGGGGAGAAAACTGGAACAAGTTATGTGTATAACGTCCTGGACAACTTCCACTCACTGTGTGTAGGGCACAATATAGTTCTTCACTTGGGCAAATCCTTTGGGAATTCCTCCACGATTCGCCATTAAGTGCATAGATGCCATAGGGCGTTATATAACGTCCTGGACAACTGCCACTCACTGTGTGTTCCCCAACCTATTCTTAGAACATAGTTCGTCACTTGGGGAACGTCCTGGACAACTGCCACTCACTGTGTGTAGGGCATAATATAACGCCTTGGGGTATTTTCCCCAACCTTCCCCAATCAGGAATAAAAAAGTCCAAAAATGATGTTTTTTTCGTCAAATTAATTATACAACAGGTGGTAGTTAATCTTTGATCGAACCCATGTCTGATAGGGGTTTGCTACTTTTTATACACCCACATTTTGATTTAAAAAGTATTTATTCAGAATTCTTATATACAATTAAGGAGGGAATAATATGAATAAGTTGGATACAGTAACAAGCAACTTAATGCTTATATAAAACTGCTTCCATGTGGACGTATTATGCCGTCGCCCCTGTCCGTCTGTCCATCCACAATTGTTTGTGGACTCTCTACATGTCACAATTCTTATCCCATTTTGATGAAACTTGAAATATAGGTTTATCCCCATAAGATCTCGGCTGCTTTCGATTTGACATATATCGGATCGAAACTTCATGGATTATGGCCCCGATTGTATGAAAAAAGTTTTTAGATTGTGGACCCTATAGAGGTCTCAATTTTGAACTGATTTTGATGAAACTTGATATGCATGTTTATAACCCAACGATCTTGGTTCCTTTCGATATTTGCGCCCATCGGATCATAACTTTCTGAATTATGGCCCCCGATTGTCCGAAAAATCACCCTTTTTAGCTTGTGGTCCCTCTGGAGTTCACAATTATTATCCGATTTAAAAAAACATTTGATTATATCACCGTTACACTGAATTGAACCAAAATTGACAGAAAAAAATGGCTGCCGCTTGTACCCAAAAAGTGTAAAAATATGGTATATCTAGGTTGTGGACCCTGTAGAGGTCATATTTTTTAAACAATTTTGATGAAACTTGAAATACATATTCATAACCTAAAGATCTTGGTTCCTTTCGTTATTTGTGCATATTGAATCGTAACTTCCTGAATTATGGCCCCTGATTGTACGAAAAATCGCCTTCATGAGATTGTGGTCCCTCTGGAGGTCAAAATTATTACCCAATTAAAAAAAACGTTGTTCACTTAAAAAAATCTTGTGGTTGCTCTGGAGGCCAAAGTTTATATCCGACTGACTTAGAATTTATGCACAGCCTATTGATTTTCAGTGATTTTCAATAATTACTGCCAGAGTTATGGCCCTTGATCACTTCAAAATTTTTATAGACCTTCTATAGGCCAAAGTGAATATCAGATTTATACACAGTGTTAAAGGTCATGAGATGAAGACGTCTATGGATTTTCAGTGTTTTCCGATAATTACTGCCAGAGTTATGGCCCTTGATGACTTTGAAAAATCTTGTGGACAGAGTTTAAGGTCTTGAGACAAACAAGTATATTGATTGTCAATGAAATTTGATAATTGAACAGCTAAATCCATAATATTAAATGTTTCATATACTAAACGTTAGCATGGGGCAGAACTTTATAAAAACCAAACAAATTCTAATGATTTTCTGATAATTACTTAATATGTGACAACTCTTGTTGATTGCCCGGACGATTTAGCTGCTGTGGGCGTATCTTTTGTTGCCTGGCAACCTATTTTTAAAAAAATTAATGTCAATACACATTTACATGTATATCAACCTCATACTTATATCAAGTCCATAAATTTCTTATGTTTTAAGTGTAGGCTATATTGGAGAGCTAAAAGAGCTGCATGTTTCAATGATTTATAACAACTCAAGGTACATGTATGTAGAGAATCTCCAACAAGTCTTTTTTGATATTTGTTGATATAAAACAGGACAGATAGGAGATTTTATTTATCACCCAACCCTTTCTGCCCTGAACAAATAAATAAATATAATTCTTTGCTATAGATTTAATTTTTACTGAACCTGATTACATTACGGTGTAGTGATACATCATTTTTTAACAGCAATTCAACCATTTACAAAGTCCTTTACATTGACCCAGTGTTTCAATCAAGGTCAATTAAGTAAAAATTGTTCATTTGTTGTAAAAAAAGAATTTACTACTTTTGAAAAGAAATGAACTGTTGAAAATAAAAAAAAAAGTCTCTTTTCAAGTGACCAATCAAATTCATGTAAAGCGATATCTACTGTCGAATATACTATTGGGTGATAAACAATAAATGAGGTAGGGTAAACAGAAACATTATTTCTGTTTCTCTTACCATATAACAGGAAATCTATCTGCAATATCACTGTGTGTTATTTTACTATCTTCAACTCGTTTAACTGTCCATCTCATAAATTTTGATGTTAATTCCTGAAATATAATAGGTAAAGATAAATGAAAGTGATGACAAGGTTTCAATCATCAGAGTGAATAATTTATGCATAATATTGTATTTCAATTGGAGTCATCCATTTGGCTGGTTAGAAAAACCTAGTAAGTTTTAACCCATATCTCATCCTGACCTGTACTGTAGAGCAGCAATTTTAAAATGTCAAAGTCAAAGGAAATAACTAATTGGAAGGATTAACGAAAGATCGTGAACTTTGACCAGACTGGTGCTTAATTACTGCTAGAAGTAAAAAAAAACTAAAAAAAAACCCCTTGATTATTGATAATAAGACTTGCCTTCCAACGTTTTAGACCATCATTGTCGAGACCTAACCACGACTGAATTTGATCCAGTCTTGTCTCTAGCTGAAATTTAAAAATAGCTAGTATGAGTAAAGGACAAAAATATCTTTGATTTGAAATTAGGTAATCGTTAGGAATATCCAATGAAAAATACTAAAGGTTTTTGACAATAGTATTCAATATTAAAATTGCAGGAACTTTTTTGCAATTTATATATCCACATTCCTGAATGTGAATACTAATATAGTTTGTTCGACCAGTTAACTGTAGGCCTACCCATACATTTATCTTACCTTTCTGATTGCATTAGATATAGAGAAACCTTCTGGTGATTTAAGACATGCACTAGCTGCATACTTTACTTTTTCTCTTGTTGCTCTACATAATATATACCTACAAATAGATAAAATTTATTACATATTACTCCCAAGAGTCTCAAGTCTCTGATTGACATTTTGCACACTACAATATAGCTAAAGTTAAATATCCAAAAGGAATATCAGACCAAAAATTTTGATGAATCGAAATTTAGCAACATTTAATTAGCATCCTCTGCAGATGATATAAATGGGGTATGGTCAAAACAAGGCGTCACCTATATCATCTTTGCTGAAATCTTTTGATTGAAAAGTGAAAAGTTGCATTTTTTAGTTGTTTTTTTACACAACTGGCTCACGGTACCAGAAAATAATGGACTTACCATATGGTTTTCTTCTTTAATAAACCTATAACTGATGCTTTTTCATCTAGGAAATATAAAACTTCTCCTTCAAAATTATAACCTTTTCTTATCTGAAACATATACAGTATACCTTAAAATGAGTTACACTTTACATAATATCAGCAATTTGCATTTAATCAAAGTTCTTTTGGGAGTAAAAATACATACTTATTAACAATTTTTATCAGGAAACTAGGGTAAAATTTGAAATCGGAATACATTTATACATCTGTTAAAAGAATCAATAATACTTCAAATAATAAATTCAAATTTGAGAAGTATTTGTATACCTCAATCATTCGGTTATCTAAGTCAGCCATTGGTATAACATCATAATCTACTGTTGGAAGTTTCAAGGCTCTAGCAATCTTCAGATAAAATATAAATTAACAAATTAGTTAATTTTACTAATGTGATACTGTTGGAAGTTTCAAAGCTCTAGCATTCTTCAGATAAAATATAAATTAACAAATTAGTTAATTTTACTTATGTGATACTAGCTGTAGAAAGAAATATAATTACTTTCTTATTTTATGACTGAAGTAAAATCATAGAAAATGTATTTAAAATTTAACTTAATTTGTGCAGAGTTTTAGAAATAATAAAACTGGGAAATTATGAAGTAAGGTATCCGTATATATTAAAACTGATTAATTAAAAACAAATTGCAGGAAGAGCCCTGCAATAGCATAAGTTAACAACAATCTATTCTTTACCTCTATAGCTACATGTGGTGGTACAGTACATAATTCACCATCATTACTTGAATCTATGTTTATTTCTGTCCAAGTTATAAATCTTAATTCATTTCTAACAAAATAAAAAAAATAACCAATCATATTTTAACCTTATCACTGTCAATCATTTTGCTTTGATCAATATTTGAGGAATGTTTTTGATCTCTTTGTCAATATATCCATTTCTATAAAATATTTTTAAGTGGGTAAGACCCTGGCTTGCTAGCCTGGAGGTCGGGTGTTTGATCCCTTCATTAGCCAAGAAAGTTCATCTAGATTTTCCGGCATGGTTTCCCCTTGATAGTGATGCAGGATGGAAGGCATGACAGGTACAACGGTCTAGTTATTCAGATGGTACGAAAAACCGAGGTCCCCTGTGCACTTTGAAATGTATGTTAAAGATCCTGTGGCAAAATTTCCCCCATAGCACACTGTTTTCATTAGCCCAGTTAGCAGAACAATAGGACGTTAAAACCCTGTTTCATTTCATTTCGTATAAAATATTTTTAACCAGCAGTTGCCATGGTAGATAAGCCCACATTTTGCAAGAGACGGATAGAGAAGAAGCTTCAAAGAAAAGCGATTTTTCGTACAATCAGGGGCCATAATCCAGAAAGTTATGGTCTGAAATGCGTACATATCGAAAGGGACTGAGTCTGAGATCTTTGGGATGTAAAGATATATTTGAAGTTTCATCAAAATCAAGTAAAAATTATAATCTCTAGAGGGTCCTCAATTTGCATACACAGAATGTACATTTTATAGGGCAGTTTCGTTTTAAATTCAACCTTTATTATCGTGGAATGGTGATATATTCAAACAAATTTTAGAATCGGTTAAAAATTGTGACCTCTAGAGAATCCACAAGCTAAAAACATGATTTTTCGGGTAGATTCATTTTTCGTACACTCCTGGACCATAATTCAGAAAGTTACGATCCGAATATTAAAAAAAACTTTGGGTTATGAACATGCCTATCAAGTTTCATCAAAATCAGATGGAAATTGTGACCTCTGCTGAAGTGTCCACAAGCTAAAAACGTGATTTTTCAAACAATCAGGGGCCATAATCCATGAAGATATGGTCCGATACATGCCAATATCAAAATGAACAGAGATCTTTGGGAGATAGATCTATATTTCAAGTTTGTTAAAATTGGATAAAAATTGTGACCTATAGAGTGTCCACAAACAAAGTGTGGACAACGTCCGAATGTACAGGGGCGACGGCATAATACGTCCACATGAAAATGTGGGCGTATAAAAATTGTTAATTTTCAATAATTAAAGCCTTGTACTTTTTTGTAGCTGTTGTAAAACAGCTGGAAACATTTCTTTAAAGCAATATAAATACCTTTCCTGTAGAAATTTTTCTAAACATATACAAGGGTCACAAAAAAGCCCCATAAACACTCACAAGATGAACACTGGCAGAAGGATAATGATAGAGCTTCTTTCTTAGAGTTTCCAGGTGTTCAATAAAATACATGTACAGATAATCAGAAGTCAGAAATAAAATTAATAAATTACCCCGGTAAATGTGATAAATCTTCTACATGTTGATGAACAGGTGAAAGTATTTCAAACACTGCTGTAAAATGGGTATGAGATAGGAAACTTAACAAACTGGAATGTAAGAGTTTCAAAATTAATGTAAATTCTATATGAAATGTTTAAAATTGGTAACTCTTTAACTCAATATCAATATGTCTTTAACTTAGTGTGAAAAAATGCGCTTTTGATATTTAATATCTAAGACAAAATGGAAATTTTAAAATTGAAACAAGAATCACATGTCAGAATGCTTTCGAGTGCAACAAGAATACTACCGGTGTAGACTGGGATAATCAGATGCCAAAGACTGCCATTCAGTTTTGACTTTTTGCGTATTTCGACATACATAACTGATTAGAAGTTTCAGTAAAATATGAAACGATTGAA
Organism: Patella depressa; assembly: GCA_948474765.1. Classification (NCBI taxonomy): domain Eukaryota; kingdom Metazoa; phylum Mollusca; class Gastropoda; family Patellidae; genus Patella; species Patella depressa. The sequence continues at coordinate 58,769,217 of OX419717.1, forward strand.
TGTAAATCAGTTTATATTCATTCATATTACATAACTATATGCTTTGCGACCCATTTGTATCCATTTCTAGGTGCAAACGAATTACTGTCAAAATTATGAATAAACCACTTTAATTGTATATGACAATAAAAAAAGAGGAAATGTCACATATAACTTTTACTTACAGAAATCTATCATTTTGATCCATTAATTCTAAATAGTGCATAACAGTTTCACAAACTTCTCTTGCTATCAAATATCTTGGTTCTTTATATCTATCTATATCCTCTTTAAAATGAAATATAACATATTTAGTTATTATGAATTAAAGCTGGGAGTATAAATAAACAAAGTGAGTAGAAGCTACATCAAAGAAATGAACAACTTCGTTCTGCAGTTTGTCTGCAAGGTTTTTGAAACCAGTAGGTAACAATAAGTGTAAATTTTCCTGTACATCTTTTCAGGTTTGCAGAAATTTTAAAAAAAAATTTCTTTAGAGGTACATTTACATAGATGGACATTGGGATAGGGAAAAGAATGATAAATTGGGTCATCTGTTCAACCCTTTAAACTTATTCTTATTTAGGGTGACCACCCATCCTGCTTTTCATGGGACAATCCCCCAAAAGTCCAGCCTCTCGAAAACCACCTAAATTGCTCACATGCACGATTTCTGTACAGTAATATGCATGAATGATAGTCTATTTTAGCATTACATCATCTTTTTTCAAAAATAAGTACAAGTATTTTTAGGCCTTAATTTAATCTACAACTTATAATTCTGTTTCTCAAACATTTTGAATATGCAACACGATACGTAAGTTTATGTGTGTATCATAGCACTCGCACACCTATAAGGTTACCGTGTAAAGATCTATATGTTAACTTATGTGTAGTTTAGAGAAACAGACTTGATTTTCGAATAATATTTCTTCTGATCTCTTAAGGTCCATGATGAAAGTGATTAATTCTTCAATTAATGTGTCGTCCACTACACCAGCAAGTTTAATCAAATTATAGTTTACTTTGTTCATTCCATGCCAATTTGCAATTTCACATATGAATTTAACATTATAATCTTATTAGTTTCACCTGATGAAAAATTATTGACAGAAACCAGGCATCAGTAAAACTTATAAGATATTTGAAATTCACAACAAATTAAACTTTAACTGTTTGTGTCAGGAGTTTCACACGAATATATTAAGAACTCACATATTATTAGAAGCTGTATAGTCTACCAAAAAGTACCCTTTTTAAATCTTGAAGTTTTTAGCATATCTTTCAATGCCTTTGCTTCATCATAAATCATAAACTCTTTAGTTGTCATGCATTCAGGAGAAAATCACAAGTTATCACTAAAAAATCAGAGGACCTGGAGAAAACCCACGAGGTTGGACAGACGACCCTAATCCTTCTCGCGTACAACCGGGGATTCAAAACCATGCCAGTTGACTCAATGACAGGCTTTATGATACAGCACGCACCTACTAACCATTCGGCCATCCACACCCCTACAAAATCAGAGTATTTCAGCACAACATTTCTTGTCTCAGATTGCTGGGAATGGTGTTTCTGGGCTTCTAGTTTTCATAATTTTTCAATGGCTCCACAGAAAATATGAGGGCTTTTGAGCAACATATATTTTTCCAAAATGTCCAGCAATACGATCGAGCAAAGATGGTCACCCTATTTTTATATGATGTTTGTAATGACCCGGAAAAATTAAATAAATCAAATTTCCTAATAAATACATGAAAAATAAACAAGTAAATTATTACAGAATGTCCATGTCAACTACGAGAAAATATATATTTAAATATATGTAATAGAAATAGACTGCGTAAAGAGGTTTGAATTTATAATTCTATTACCTTTTCTTCTAAAGAGAAGATGGACATTTTTAGAGCCCCCACACATAACAAAATGTCCATCAATTATCTGACAGCTTAAATGTGCTGCTTCTCCATTGGCTTTTCTTGTAGCTACCACCCGCTCTGTAGACTCTAAGGGCTACAAATAGTAAGCAGCTAAATTAGATAATTTTGTACAATGAATTAAAATAATGTAAACCATATGTGTTCTTCGGTTAAAAGAAAACAACTTTCTTCAACAAAAATTTCCATATTTTCTGGTACTTATAAAAAAAAAATCTATAAATTTAATTTTAATTTCAATTTTGGAAGCTTGTAATTATTATTAACGGTACCTTTGTAAAATATTTTTTCCATGTGAAATTATCTCCCTGATCTCGATCATCATCGTCTCCTAGACCACCAGTAAACTTTTTCAGGGCATACAGCACACATGTAGTTCCATTGTGAGGACCATTTTCTATTTGCAGAAAACAATTACCTCTTGCAACCTGGAAAATTAAATCCAAAATATTTCCTTATTAGGTATCACAGTGAGAATGGCACAGTCATAGATGCGATCTAATAATATTATACAAATATTTCATTTAGTTTTATTTTTCGGCAGTTGACTTCATTTCATCTTGGTCTGAAGACATTAATTTAAAGGAAGTATTGAGCAAGGAGAAGATTGTGACTGGTCAAAACATGATCATATTAAAGAACAATATTGGTTTCAGACATTATCACAAGTATATAGAACTGGTTAAACACGTTCCAAACATAATTTTAACACACCAATCATGCATAAGAAAGATTTTAATAGATGGAAGTGACAACGGTAAATGGATAATGGCAAAGGCCTAGAATATACTTTCTGCAAAGATGTTTTAAGATTCTAAATGGAATGAAAATACAATCTACTTCACCAACATTGTTTCTACTTCATTCTTACCCGTTGTCGTATCTTTTCATTTGCATCATATATTTTGTCATCTGGAGCGTGTGGGCTGTTAACTTTAACATCTATTAATACTCCTCTATAACCATTTGGTAATATAGCTATTGGTACTGATGAACGGACAATCTTTAGAGTTTTTAATTGCTTAGCCCAATCTAACCAGCTGAAACATATTTAAAACATATTTAAATGATTGTAAAAAAAACATTGGTCTTTATAACTAACTAACACTTTGAAATATTTACCAAAGATTACTAATCTTCACTAGGTATTAGTAGAGCCATGTTAGAGGAGAGAATTTTATTTCAACATTCCAGGAAATTAATCCAGGACGAATACAATACTGTTACGGTAATCAAATAAGCCTGTCAAAGTACAGCTTTTCTGATAAGCACAATGACAAGTAACATCAAGCTAATCAGACATTGTCACCCATATAACATTATGTACATTAGCTGTACGACGCAAACTAGCCAATGTGTAACCTGGTTTTAAAACATACAAGTGTACATGGACCAGGAATCGAGTATTACATCATCACAGCCATCTTGGAATTGCGACATATCAAAAATCAAAGTCCACCAATCGATGCACAATTGTCCAAGGGACAACTATGCCATTTCTTATGTTGATCCAGCATGAATTGGTGGATCCTTGAGCTTTTTTCAAAGACCGTCTCCCCACAAAACAAAAAGATGAGTAGTGGAGGAAACTAGTTCCTGATCCAAAAGTTGATTACATCACTAGCAGGTACATGTATCAAAGTTTACCGAGATAACCATAATATGAGAGCACTTATCACGACTTTTCCAGCATATTTTCCCCACGTCTGTAGTTAAAGGAAGCAGAGCTTGTCAACATATAGTGTCTAGTCTAGTCAACTGGAAGGTACAAACACCAAGGTAGACCTACTGTGTACACACACACACAAAGGAACCCTTGACAGCTGGAATTCTAACTAAGTGTAGGCTAAATAGGTTGCATACTCCATGCAGTGTTGTGTTTGATTAGAGGTAATCCAACTACACACTGCTATTATGAGTGGATATTGTTGTTTTAAATTTTGATTTGTCAGTAGTCCGTCTAACAACCAATCACTAGCTGCCAATATTGGACCAAATATGTTTACATAACAATACGTCATGGCTCACGATTTTATTATGCCTAATTAACCCATGCATAGCAGAATACTGCAGTAAAACTAATTGCGTGACAAACGAGGCTATGAAGTCGAATGAAATGTAAACAATACTGTTTGGAAACGAACATACTTTCACCGTTTTTAATACCTTAAATCACTGTCCAAAGTTTTAGGGAAGACCCAGATTAAACGAAGGATTGTCATGTTGCTGTACTTAAGTGATAGCTTTCATTGAACGGAAAGAATAGACACACTCCCGCATAAGTTCAAGAAACAGAGGCTATTCCAGCAATGGTCAGAGAGGGATTTCTCGAGCCATTGCTTCAGGAATTTGCATAGGTTGTGGCATTGCTGCATGGGCAAAATTTCCCTCTTAGCACATTTGAAGGCATAATTTTAAATGCCACTCATCATTAGCATTAGTCGATTTGGTGCAGGTTAGTATGATGTCAATCCCCATTCATTTCATTTCCTATCTTTATGGGGAGATAGCGATGGGATTCCTCCTTACCTGTTTTCAAGATGTATGTATTGTTACATCACAATTTTTGTGGTTTCTTATGGTATGTTGGTATAGCAATAATATAACACAACAGATTTGGCATGCACAAGAAAATAGGCTACCGGTACTAATCTTTATCTACTGTAAATTTAAAGCATGAATATATAGGCCTAACTGAATGGAAAATTGGTCATGACAGTATTGACTGACGCGGGTAGGGCCTAGCCCTATGTTATATTTCATTCTTACCCTTGGGCTTTCTTCTTTTCTTCCAGTATATCAAACTTTGGCTGTAAACAACTCAAGTATTCTTTGATATCAACAGATGTTCGCTCATCTTTTATATTACTACTAGCAAAGGATATTACATGTGATTTTATATCTGCTATAGTTGGAATGTCTCCACTAATATCAGCCATCTTACCTTGTTGACAACACGTAGGCTACTATAATAATATTATACTATTATAGACAAAACTTAAGCCTAGTAAGTAAGTAACGTCTACTAGGCCTACTACTATGAAATTGCACAAGAATAGGTAATACTACTAATACACAGCCTGTAGAATAACCAACCCCAAATGTCCATAATTTAATTCCGTACTAAATTTTATGATATATCATATTATATGACATTTCAATTTGTCTTCAACACTCAAAGAATCATCCTACGTAAACACTAACGATTCGAACCGAAGTTGACAGAGATTTGGAGATTTGCGTTGAAAAACGAAAGTAGAAAAGGCCCTATCATCCAGTTCAATTTCGAATATTCAGTAGTCTCGGCCAAACTGACGGTACATGCATACACAGCCACAAGATAAGTTAAGATAAGATACACCCAAAACCATCGTGAATCACCATAACATGGAATTATTGGAATTCAGAAAAAAATGATATGTCCTAACTTTAATTGTTACTTTCACTTTGATAACATCAGAATATAATAATACAAAATTAAATATTGCTATTGGCTTTTAATGTCTATTCTTACCCTTTGGCTTTTTTCTTTTCTTCTAATTTATTAAACTTTGGCTGTAAACGACTCACGTATTTCTTGATATCAGCCGACGTTCGCTCGTCTGTAATATTACTAGTAGACCTAAAGGATAATATATGTGATTTAATATGGTCTAAAGTTGGAAGACCTCCACTAAAACCCGCCATGGTTCTAACTCCAAACACGTAATTTCGTATATTTACCGCGATGGCATGTGGGCCTATAGGGAACTGTTCGGGTCTTTATACCGTAGTCCATTCGGCATATTGCCACAGCTTGTGCAATAAAATTCAAACATCAAATAATTGAGGTACCGGGTATCGAACTGTTCGACCTTATATTGCTTCGAATTGTGCAATAAAGATCTGCCGTCATATTGTTTATTTAAGGGCGGTGACTTACATTAGATTAAAAATTCTAACATGCTATCGTTTTATTTCTAACATCTATTTATGTAATTTCTAACTTATATTCATGTAAATTAATATCTATATAATTAAGACAATGTATGCTATAATCCAACTTCTCTATATATTTTAAATTTCAATTCTGTTTCATCTTAGTTCTGTTATTAAAACGAAAAATGTCTACTTCATTACTTCATTGTCGCTTCACATGTTTATACGGAAACGTTGATTTATTCATTTTTTTTAAATTTTACCTCATATGGGAAATCGCAGAGAGAGAGAGAGAGAGAGAGAGAGAGAGAGAGGGTTTAGGCCTATTGGTTGGAATGGAACAATAATTCGTATTTGGCATGTTGAAGACTCTGAATAATATTGAGTTAGCGCTTTACCCCCTTTAACAGATAACAAAGTATTTCATTCCTGGCTTTGAAGTGGTCCTTAAAAATGAGGATCGTTCCTACACGTAAGCGCACAGTTAAAACTACTATAGTAAGGGCCGGGTTAGGCTTTCAGTACATTATTTTTTGTCGCGGATATTGTGGAAAAATTACACTTATTTAAGTATAAAACGCATTAAACATTATTCAAGAATTAAATCTGCCTATTATGTTTTATTGTGGTTTCAAATGTTATACATATAAATTATTATTTAGACATTTACTTACACGGCAAGCCTATAACAACTCTCTATACCGCGGATGACAGAGATCACCACTTAATGATTCAATTCAAAAATGGAGAAGCGAGGCCGAGTCTCGATAAACAAGAAACGTTGTTATGGTAATAAACAATATTTGCCACGTCTTGTCAAAATTTCAAAGACTGATAATGTGGTTCAGAATAAAGTAATTTCAATCAAATTTTCGACACATTAATTCTGAATTATCTATTTTGTAACTATTATGTAAGAACGGAAAACAACTCTTTATCAAAATCTTACGTAATGCATCTTTAATAATAAGTAATAAGTTAGATGTAAATGAAATTAATGCTTAATGTATAGTGCTTTTCTTTTTGTTTTAAAAACACAAAAGACGTTAATCCCCATCTGTCGCCCACCCCTCTCTCTCTAGTTTTTAGTGGAAGGCTACGCATTTTAATCAGTAATTCTATCAATTTTTATCAGCGATATTGCAGAAATTATTTCAAGCATCATTGGCGCTATAAAATATAATGCACGAGTCTGCCTTTTTTCATCCATCGTCATCATCGACCTTCTGATAACAAATCGATTGTTGCCATAACATGAATGTCATTTATAGAATTGCATTGGAAATGATGAAATGGGGTTTAGTGCCCTATTTTTCTGCACCAATAGCGCTAACGAAGTAAATTTTCCCTGTACAACGGCGTTATCCCATCTTCAAATTTCAACTATATAATTAATAGCCTCCGAGGGTTGATTAACGTAAACCCCAGAACATCGGACCCTGGTCTTTGGTTCTGAATGACTAGACAATTTTTCTTGTCGATCTATCCGAACGACTAGACGCTGTTTCTTGCCAGGCCAACACCGACAACTGAAGCATATAGGCCTCAAGTTTTAGGGGACATTATTTTTGACATGAGCCTTTCTTACTTTCATCTTCATAAATTCTTGAGGGAAGGGATGTGGGGTGGAGTGGGAGGACCTCAAATTAAGTGGGGTAGACTAGCCTAGAGTCCCTCTTCATCTAATTCTGGTATTGAACTTGGATCGTCCAAATATCGTATTAGTTCTGGGGTCGGTTGCTCAAAGCTCCGTTGCTGGAATCCCCGTTAACTTTAACGTGTCGCTAACTTGGCGTTATTTTTGAGCGGAGGTGAGGTGTTGAACCAATCTGAACATCTGAGACACGCTACCTGCGGATATAGCAGCATACCATTTAATTTTCGTACGTTAGTTACGTATACGGTGTTGAACTCCGCTATGTTTAATGACGGCATTAGTGGCTGGGCTGTAGCAAAAAGTCATAGATTTCCAATGTAATTTTCTATACAACATTCTAGACAAGTACTTAGTGTAATTGATTATTAAGTACACTTTGAGACTTGCATCGTAATAAATTGACTGTCGATACAGGAGAAGGGTTATTATTTGGCAGTGTCACTCAAGAGGAAGAGGGGAATGGGGTTTAATGTCCACTCAGACAAATTAGGTCATTTACAGACTAAAATATGGTTCATTTTTATTTCATTAACTCACTTGTGGTAGGGGTCTCTAGCAGTGGGAGGAAACCAGAGGACCCGGAAAAAACCCATGATGTTGGACAGGCGACCCTACTCCTTGTTATGTACCGGGGAATCAAAACCACACCAGTTGATTCAATTAGTAAATTCAATTATTAAACAATTAGTAAGGGCTTTTTTTTACCAGATGGCAGAGCAAGACCCCATGTAAGATCGCTCCGATATGGTTTTGAAAATTCGCCTAAATCGTCTTCCAAAATTTAAGATGCAATTCATCTAACATGGGAACATGAGCTTAAATCCATAAAGTGAAATACACAGCAGTAGTGAGCCTCAATTCATTGTAAAGGACCTAAAAGACGGAAACCAGACAATCAACTGAAAACCTCAGACTAAGAAGTACAGATATCATCTGACCTGATTGATCAACAGGGATCAATCATCACACCCCCTGGTTAGGGATAAAGTGAGGCTCTCATGTGTTCATGATATATACAGTACACCAAATATCTTGCTTGCCACGATACTAATAACTATGCTCATTCATAATTATATTGCCCGAATTTGATGTTTCCTTATCATTTAGTATTGCACTCTTTTGTCAACAGTACCTTGAAACTGTTGCCTACTCTCATTATTTACAAATCAAATTTAAAAAAAAATAAAAAAAAATACACATAAAAGTATAAATAATACATCATTTATTCTATGGAATTGGTATTTACATAATTTTTACATTTTGATAAAATGCAATATAACAACAATATTTCTAGACTGAATGTGGTATGTCAATGTACATCATGAAACAGAATAGTTGTTAGGAGAAGATATGAAATTCTACAAAACAGAAAAAAGAATGAGATGCAAGTATATTGCAACTTAATAACTTATCCCAACAACTAATCTGAGTAGCCATGTTTGATATCTATATAGATTGTGGATGATGATGGAAATTATATCCAATTACAATATTTGAGAAGAAATAAAAACCAGATCTTATCACTATGCACTAGCTATTGACTTGTCAATGTTTCTCTGAATCGACACATTTAAAAACAATCATTTCAAAGTCAATACTAGTTATTCAATTCCATAGGACAACCGCATTTTCTGCACATTATTAAAATAATCCTTGATTTGAGTACTACTTCAGAACATAACCTTCCATTCAATCATTAAAGTTCATTGTTTATAAATATATTACAAGTCTTGTTTTATATGAGTGGTTTCAGAATTTTTCAATCCACTTTGACTGGAACATGTTAAACTTTTGCTTTGTTTTGAACAGGTAAATATAATTTAAATTCTGCAGGTAATTCATCTTCAGAGTATAATCTATCCGAGAAGTAGACACGTCGAATTCGGCAATTGGCGTGAATCTGTAAAATATAAAAGAACCACACTTAATAAAGTAAAACACATCATAAAAACAATATGTAAGGGAACTGTAAATTTATATAATGTTTTGGCACATGGCATAAAATATCCAACAAATGCAATGTATGCATAAAAATATCTAAGAATAAAAGCAAGAGTGTGATATTATGAAATGTCTTACCTGAACTCTAAGTGTTTCAATATAATTTGTTCCATAGGCTCTTCGTGTAAAGTCTGATAAATTGAACTGAATTTGATTCCAACCATCATCCAGTCTCATTGGCATAGTACATATGAAAGGCTTTACTCGAGTTGTGCTTTGATAATTGCTAGCACGAAATCTCCTCCTTACATTTTTGTCATCTAGTACCTTCAAATATATAAAACAACATTAGACAATTGGAATCAACCCTTTCTTTCTGTTATTAGTATTCCTGTTGCATTATTTTATTTATGAATACCATCAGTAGACATGTATCAATGTTTGCATTTAATATTACTCAAATGAGGCAATCCTATTAAAATTATAACTTCTAAAATTATGTGTATATAATTATCAATATGAATAAACATACCTGTACTTCAAAAGTAAAATATTTTTTCAGATTTTTAATAATCATAACCAAGAAGGGCAGTTTTATTCCAAGAGTTTTCTTTGGGTCTGCTGGACACTGTATAAATGTTGTGCTAAAAAAGAAATAATTCACCATATTATTCATATATTGCATTCCTTGAAAGAGAAACCACTTGCTAAATGTCATAATTTTATTTTATATTTAACAGTTCCTTGTTTATGGAAAACGTAGTCTGTTCAGTGAATAAATAAGAGTTACCCCCCTTTAACACATTTCAATTTATAGTACTCCAAGAAGGTAATTACCTGACATTTGTACCAACTATTTCTAACACTAAGGATTGGATATCGTTGTCTGTTATACGTTTGATGTGACCATTTCTAACCTAAAAATTAAAAAAAGGACAGTGTTTAAAATATCAAAATGATGCCATTCATTGCGTGTCACATCTTTAAATAAAGTTCCTTTCCAAAATGGCTACCGGAACATCCGCTCGACAAAAATGTAAGAAAGTACACTTTTTAGATGGATTAAATTTAAACGAAGTTAAAATATATCCTGATAATTTGACATGCCAGCTTATAAATGACAACCAATAGCCTTCGATCGAGATACCTTGATAGTTTATGCTTAATATTTCATAGTAACGGAACGCCAAACGAAACGCTCTATTAAATAATAGGCTATCTGTACGACTGTAGAGTCTAGGTGTCAATTAGTCAATAAAAGTTAAAAACGGACGAATGTGACAAGACACTTATGAAAATATAACGCTTGGTAGTGTGTATGAAAGAAAATATAGACTGACAAAGTACCAGGTCCAAACAAACGTTGTGTTTCCCGTCACATTCTGTCGATAGATCTTTTCATAAAATTCGATTCTCATTTCCTCGACCCGGCACAAGTCTTCTTGCCTAAATTCACTCACCTTTTTGTCCCATATTTGTAATGGTTTACTTCCGATGCTGTAGAGAATGGATAAGAATCCACTTTGGAATGTGTTCTTGAACATCTTTATATGTTATTGTTATGAGACCAAGAGAAATAATGAAGAATAATTTCTCTTGCGCCTTTTATGACTACTACCGCAATGAACAAGTTGTCAAGTGAAGATCCCGTTGTGTGTAGTGTGTCTAAGCCGCGTTGTCAAGGCATGCACTCTAATCTTAGTTGCTAGGCGAACTATTTTTCAGACAAAAATTGAAAGTAGAATTTCAGCAAGAAAGTGATTTCATGGCTATCTTATATGCTTCGTGTGATCATTATCGAATTTAATTGCTTTTACTTTTGTCTTTTTTTAATTTTAACGTATTTATTCACTAAAAGATCATAGTTTTGATTTCGGAACGCGGCACTACTTTACACAGGAAGTAGAAGCGCGCGGTGAAACCAACTTCCGACTCGTGACCACGCAACGTTTTGTTGTGGGTAGTTCCACTGCCCTCGTAATCCCGTTACTGAGGAGATAGACTATTCTTTCTTACTCTACATCAATGAGACCGTTACATTGTATTTAATTGGCTTCTGTTCATTGAATAAGTTAACACGTTGTTTTAAGCGTTGATCACGATCAAGATTACAGCGTGGTGCCTGCTGTATTAGTCTGGTTGATTTGTTGCATGAATAATAAGTAGTTTAGTACAGTACTTTGTAGACTAAAATCTAGTAAAGTAGTAAGTAGTACTACTATTACTAGGCCTATATCATATAGGCTAATTATAATAATACTGAATGTCATGTTATGATGTATGACGCGTGGACTTGTATTGTAGCTTACCAATACCAATCTGCGGCCTGACCTTGTAGAAACATGACTGGCGTGGATAGATCTACCCCTCATGTGCACACATAAAAATAGCACAGCCAGCTAGGGATCTGTTGTTCACGAAATTTTAACTAAAGATAAAATCCAAATTTGATTGGATGATATTAGATTGATTTCAGTGCTTAGCCAGTTGAAAAGTATAATCCACTAAAATTTTGATTTGATCTTTGGTTATGTTTTTGAGAAACAGGACCCAGATCTTTATCTATTCTAACTAAACATTTTTTTTAAAAAAAGAAGAAATTTCAGAAAGACACAGAAAAGGATTAAGGAAAGATTAAAAAATAAGATATAATTAGTGCTTAATACTAACCTATAGGCCTACCCCATTCCCTCTTATGATGAAATTATAATGAATTGGTTTTTATTTTAGCACCGGGAGGTTCTTGGTTATACTTTTAGTGCCAATCAGTAATGCTGAATTTTAAAATTTGGTGGCGTAATAAGATTTGTTATACGAAAATCCCCACTGGTTAGAGATGGCTCCAGCAAAGCTAGGTCATGGGGATGAGGCGTGCAGGTAAAGCAAACAAATGGATATGGGAAAATCCGCTGTCCTGACAAAATTCAGGTCTCTTATTGCACACGACACGTAATCATAGAAAAGAAAATAAAAATAGCATGCAGTTTGTCTCAGTCAAAATGACTGAAGATTTGTGTTGACGATAACTTTTGAAACTCCATCACATTTTGTTACAAAAAAAAAAAAAATTTTTTTTATGACCCATAACTAGAACCAATAACACGCTAATTCAGTATTATTTTGAATTTTAATTAATAAGATGGGCTATAATAAGTATAACCATCCGCATATACATATATATATATATGATCAAATATTCAACACATTTTTAAAAACATTGTCCATCCTATGATGAAATTTGTTTGTGTCCTGTATATTTATTGATGATATCTGCAGCAACTTCCATTTTTATTGCCGGGTTATCATAGACACTGAAAGTAAATTCCAAAACATTCATTAGAAAAGACGCCGGTTCTACGAAGTCCAGTGAAAAAGTCGAAGGCCGGGTATATAATATTGCCCAATGAAAGAGTAAAGACGGGTCGAGAAGCAAACCGACGAAAACAAATTATTAAAATTCCCACCCCACCGCCAACAAACAATAAAGAAAGGGTTAAATATATTTTTTGACTTTTCGTCATTTGAATAGACAAAGTACAGTTACCGTTTCAAGTCAACAAATGCTTCAGAGAGTGCCAAATGATGTTTGTAATGATAAAATGCTGAATTCCGGGCTTCTTCCTGGATAGATTTTAAAATTTCCACTAGTGCACTATCTTTAGATGGAAAGGTAAATTGTTTCATTCTGTCGGGTGATGACGTTGGATGGATAAATGGTAACCGTGTTCTTTCCATGCCACTAACGTCATTGTGGACTAGATCTACTGTCAGAGATAAAAAAAAAAAGAGGAAAAACAGAATGAAAGAATGAAAGATGCAAGCTTGTCATTAAACCTGTTCAATCTCATTTAAATTGGAAATTAAAAGTGATTAAGGCTGATAAGCCCTTTTCTTTAATATGCCTATTATAATCCATTTTTTACACATACTAATTAAGCCTCCACCCCTTATTTTAAGATCTAATAAAATAATAAAAACCAAAAGCGGAAATCTCCGGTTATAAAATATCTGCGTAAAATATCTGATTAAACCTCCACCCCCTATTTTAAGATCCAATAAAATAATAAAAACGGAAATCCCCGGTTATAAAATATCCGAGAAAACTCTTGTCCAATTAATAAGATGTGATGGCTGGCTGAAAATTTATAAGCCAATCTGTGAAACCCCTGTAGAAAGTCTATGGTTTCCATTTGTTTTTCTACATAGTTCCTTTCAAGGCACACACACTTTTGCCAACGATGTTTTAACTGTAAGGCCTGGATGCCGGCCAGGAAAATTTTTTCTACAGCCACCTTAAAATAGTCGTTCACAGCTGTCAAGACATCATCATTATTCGAAAAATGACGACCTATATATACTATATCATAGTTCCTTTTTGGAAACTGTCTCGTCGATGGTTGCAAATCCGGCCAAAAATGTGCTCAACGCCCTCATGAGAAATGCCCACAAAATTGGCAATATGTCTACTGGTCGATCGTGTCATGCACCCGGGTAATGTTTTCTTGCATGGTTGCTGTTACTGGCCTTCCAGGGCGCGGCTCATCGACTAGTATAGGGTTGCAAAATTCCCGTGAATTTTCAAACAGGGTAAATTTCCTCGGGAATTTGGGGAATTTTCAATTTGGTGTCAATAATTGAAACCTGTGTCGCTATTAATGAGTTGCAAGTGGCAGTAATATTTTAATAACTAAACATATTATCTGATATGTCTTATATAAAATCTAATAATGAGATAGTTCTGTTAAATTGTGCATATATATATACAGGTTACACACTCTATAATTAATGCTCAAAGTTAGGTTAATGTGCCATTTCACCATTATCTTCAAAATCATTGGGGATGCTCGATTCACAGTCCAGAACGTCCCGAATCGACAGAATTACAATCGAGTGACGCGGAATTCAGTCCTGTCACAGTTCTGCCAGTCCCGACAGTTGAGGTGGAGTGAGTAGAATCGTGACGTATTCCAAGTAAAAAATATGTTTCAGCTGTCATGATTGGTTGAGATATTTTTTATACAGTCGACACATGCGTTGTACTCCGAAATTCTCCTTTTCACTCGATTGACACAAGTTGTGGAATTTAATTCCAGAACTGTGAATCGAGCATCCCCATTATCTTCATCATCATCGGTGGATAAAAGGGGGATTTCAGGTTCAGATGAATCCTCCTCATGAATATCTGAAATTTCTGTGTTGGAAGGATCTTTGTCAGCTTCGAAGGGCTTCAAATTTTTTTGTATACCTTTGAGAACAGAATTTACATCAATTTATCTCTTTAGTTTTACCATTTGGAACACAACTAACATGGTTAAATAACTTTTAATAGTTTATATAGATGAAAGTAAAAGACAAAAATGAAATTCCAGTAATTGAAAATTCCCGAAAATTCTCAACACTGAAAATTTCCGGAAAGTTTATAAAATTCCCGGAAAGTTTCCCACCGTTTGCAACCCTATCGACAAGGCAGCCCACTTCTTTTCCATGGAAAAGGAAGGGGTTTCACCCCCTAAAGTGGAGAACATGTCGGCATGTATCTGTTATGGGGGCAGTCAGTTGCAGGTACGATACTTGATGTCTGCCCTATATCCATGCATGGCGCAGTTATGCCCATTCCCCGCTGATTCCAATGGGGTAGGCTCACACGATGGTCTGGTACTATATACGAAGACAGTAATGACACTATACAGTCGCAGTTCTTATGTCTATGCTTCATTCAATGATTTTACTATTAGCAGGCAATAGTTTCTTTCTGTCCAATTGATCTATCCATTTCAGGTTGAGAACTTTTCAGCCAGCCATCGTAAAGTGCAACAAATCATTTGATGAAATTAAAAATGAAATGAAATGGGGTTTAACATCCTACTGTTCTGCTCCGACTGTGCTAATGGAGACTGACATACGCCATAAGATACAGTATTCTATGAAATGAATTTTTCCCAGACAGCAACACTACCGCCTACTCTTATATCGAAGAGCATTTATAACGTGCACACCAATGTGTACACTGGACCGCGGTTTTTCTTTCGTCCCATCCGAACGACTATGCATTGTCCCCACAGGCCCTCTTTCCCGCCCTATTGACAAGGAGGAACCACACCCAAAATTCTCATTCCCGATGAACTTTCTCGACCAATGCAGGGATTGAACACGCACGAGTGAGTTCGACAACGAATGTAAAGAAAACAAAAAACACAAAAACGAAGAGCACAATTTTACCTTCCACATCTTTTATTCTTTGGTCCCAAATATTGCAAAATTGTACCATTTTATTGGCTCTTCGCTTTTCCAATTTTATTCTAGATTCTAAAAACTGGATAATCAATTTTAATTCTCTAAAAAAAAAAAAAATTAAAAATAATAAATAAATAAATAAATAATAAAAAATAATCTGGTCATTGTTGGATTTATGTTCTGTATATTGAATACATCCAATTGAATTCGAAATTTTGTTGGAATTCTGTATGGATGTAATCATGTGAAACGTTTCTTGTTTAGATGAATGAATTCATCTGTATTCTGTGAATAAATTCATCCGTATTCTATTTTTTTTATTTTTGTTTTTAAACAGCTATTTTAAGTATTAAAGAGAGAGAAATGGGGTTTAACGTCCACTCGACACAAACTAGATCAATTTTATTTCAATAGTTCGCTTGCGCGTAGTGATCTTTATATAGTGGGGGAAACCGGAGGACCCGGGGAAAACCCATGGTGTTGGACAGGCGACCCAATCTAATCAGATTGACAGGCGACCTTACTCATTTTCACGTACATGTGGAGACACGAAACTGGTCCACTCCTCTCAATGACAGACCTTGTGCATACGCACCCTCATTAACCATTCGGCTTGACAACATCCCATTAGTTGTATAAGAATGGATTAGGCAAACTTGTTCCACGAATACACCTCAAAGTACAAAGCGTTTGATGAAAGGTTCGAAAACGAGAAACAAGGTGTTATTATTATAATCACCATGTGCATACCGCGGTATATCATGTGATATGTACTTCTGTCTTGAGTTTGTTCTTTAAAAATTCATTTTGTTTTCTTACGTAAGCGTATACAAATAATCGTTAAAATGCCTTTTGCTATAAATAATCACCTCTCCAGTCAATCAATGTATTACTGTTTTGAGTTTGTTCTTTAAAAATCAGGTTTGCTTAATTTCTTATGTAAGCTTAACACAAATAAAATGTGAAAATGCCTTTTGACCACCTCTCCAGTCAAATCAGTGCGGTGCGTTTTCACTGCCCCTCGGCCTGAGATATAGGTTGATATAGGCTCTTCTTCCTTACCCACCAGTATATAAACAATTTTGGATCAATGTTTCCTAGTAAAACAAACTCGGGAGAAATTCATTCCAATATTTCTATTTACATGCCGATGATCGTGATTTGCAATTTCGGACAATTTTTCACGGCTAAATCCTTTCTAAAAGTAAAATGTACGCAAATTAATAAAGCTGACCTTTTTTGACCACAGCCGTTTATATCGTCTGAGGATGCCAATTTAGTTGTCAAATTTTGAATTCATCATAATATATAGTTGTCGGGATTGACGCATTTTAAACTAATATTCCCATTAGAGATTTAAACTTAATCACAATATTCTCATTGGCAAGTGATTAAAATACCGCAAATGACGACCAGGGACAATACATAGAGGATATTTGTCGTTTTAGAGTGAATAACATATTTTATTTCATCTCTAAGCAAGAAAATGTTTATATAAGTCTTATATAAACATTTTCTTGCTTAGAGATGAAATAAAATATGTTATTTACGACAAAACGACAAATGTTCTATTTATTTTATGATTTTACAATCATTTTAGGTAAAACAACATGGACTACTTTGCTAGCCAGTGGAATAACACTTTTATTTCACTGATAAAACGCGGTATTCCACTACTGATGGTAAAATAAAATCAATGCTTCGGGTTCTATCCTGTTAAAATATAAATGTAGGATTCTTCCTTCTGGCGCAATCAATATAGACTGCTTTGTTTTGTGCGGATGTCTTAGTTACATAGAGACAACATGATTACTATATTTCATTCATAATTATTAGACAAGCGAATATTGATATTGGACACCATGATTGTTGACATGACGCAAAACAGGAGAATTCTGTAGATCCGCCTTATCACGGCGTCATAAGATTCTACAGATAATCTGTATAAACAACATTAGATGACTTAGCTTACACAGCGAGTCAAACGACTCTGCACAAGACCGAACCCTTTTAAAATGGTAAACGTTTTTTACCGTCCACCGGAGCCTGGTCTTATGACGTCATATGTGGATTGTGGGTTAGGATAAGGGTTAGGCTTGGCCCAGGGTTAGGGTTAGGGCTAGCCCTGTCTACATCTCGAGACTTTGACGAAATCTGCAGGCCACAGCCCTTATCCTAACCCTTATCCTAACCCACAATCCTCATATGACGTCATAAGACCAGGCTCCGGTGGACGGAAAAAAATGCTTACCTACGAAAGGGGGGGTTGGATGGCCGAGTGGTTAGCGTGCGCGCGCGCTGTATCATGCGGCCTGTCATTGAGTCAACTGGCGTGGTTTCGAATCCCCGGTTGTACGTGACAAGGAGAAGGATCGCCTGTCCATCCTTGTGGGTTTTCTCCGGGTACTCCGGCGTCCTCCAAATGCTAAAGACCCCTACGCGTAAGCGAATTATTGACATAAAATTAAACCATGTCCGTCCCGAAATGACCTAGCCTAGTTTGTGTCGGGTGGACGTTAAACCCAATTTCTCTCTCTCTATTAAACTTAAATTATTCACTATACGCTATATTCTGTAGATACTATAATATGTATTTATTAAATTGGTTTTTTAGTACTCATCTAAACTCCAATGAAAACTGTAGATTATGCTGCTCTACAAAATATGTAACTCAAAATATGCACAGACAACTGTTGGACTATACAGCAGACTTTCGGATACATGCTGGTTCTCATGAAAACCAATTCCTTAGCAGACCATAAATAGTTTATCCTCCCTATATAGTATTTTGGGGGGTTATGTAGAATTTGATATTAAATCTAATTACAGTTGGAAAAAACTTCTCTGCAGACCCTATATCTAATTATTTCGTACCTGATCTATTGACCGGGGAAGAATTCTTTTTCTGTGGAATAAACGAGAGAGAGAGAGAGAGAGAAATGGGGTTTAACGTCCACTCTACACAAACTAGGTCATTTTGGGACTAACATATGGTTTCATTTTATTTCAATAATTCGCTTGCGCGTAAGGGTCTTTAGCAGTGGGAGGAAACCCACGAGGTTGAGAAGGCGCCCCTATCTCCACGCCACATATATACGCTCACACCAGGGCTCGAAACCACAGCCGCAAATCAGAGGTGACCGGCTAGAGGTCGAAGCGCGGCACTCTAGACCACTAGATCCCCCCCCCCCCCTGTGGAATAAACACAAGATTTTATAGGAACATACCCGTTAAAAGCTGCATTAGATTTGTGTTCTTTCGATTATTGCGATGCGAAGTTACATTCACAACAATTTCAAATAATTAATGGTGGGAGGGGGCGAATGGTTAGCACGTGCGCGCTGTATCATAAATTCTGTCATTGATTGAGTCATTGACGTGGTTTCGAATCCCCGGTTGTACTTGACAAGGAAAGGGTCGACTGTCCAACGTCATGGGATGTCTCCGGGTGCTCCGACTGCTAAAGACCCCTACGCGCAAGCGAATTACTGAAATAAAATTAAACCATAATAGGGTCCTATGTTAGTCTTGCAAATACCTAGTTTGTGTCGAGTGGACGTTGGACCCCCCCCCCCCTTCTCTCTCTGTGGTCTACTCCTACTTATTGATATTGATTATAAATAAGTTATAATAACATAGTGTTTCTTGTTAACTAACCGTTTACACACAATTAGCCTTATTAGATTAGGTTTACAGAATAAAGATTTATCTAAATATTGATAATGCATCAACGATTATTGAATTGGTCGGCGGACAAGTTTATGTGGGGTGTGTTTTGTTGCAAACCTATCGTTGTAGACCTCTTTTATAGGCGTATAACGGCGCCGGTGGATTTAAACGGGTAAGACCTGAAATACCCGAAAAATTGTCGTTAGCCTAACACAACAGAAGAGGACGCCGAAATCTCAGTAGGGGCCTCCCGAAGTAAGTTTGGAAAACTTGACTGTCGCAAACGGATTTAAACCAATCAATTGTTTAGACCCCCTCCCCCTCTTCACTCTAGTAGTAGCCTAATACGTACGCCTATGTTTCTGGTAGAGACTGTGTAAGAATTATCCCGATTTAGGCCTACCTTTTATAGCCTATGACCACTGTCCACATAATATGCGTCATTTCAATATTTGTCGCCATCTCGTCCACAACAATAGACATGTCTGGTCATAGACGCCCCCACCACCCCACTAACAAAACAACAAGTGGAGACCGGTGGCCTGTCCACAGAGTATACCTAGTTTTTTCATACATTAGGCCTATACTATAATACCCCGCTTACTTGCGTTCACGTTTCGATCGTTGTTTTATTCCACCACTATTAGCTATAGGTCTTTGCGTTTTGTAAGACATTTTTTTCTCAGTAGAAGTAGGCCTGGTCTGGATTCGGGACTTGTCTTTCAAATAATCAAAGCAATGATCTTCACACAATTGTTCAGGTAAAATTATTTTGACATCGTCATCATGTGAGTGATACGTTTCCAAGACAATGACGTCATTAATCCAATAGTTCAGCTCTGAACTTACATGTAGGTCTCATACACTCACCCTAAATGCTAAACGTCCACGAGCCAGTCCGCCTACACAATGTAAAGGAACATTTTAGTGAGAAAATAAGACCCCACCCATATCCCCACTTTCAAAAACACTGTTAAGGTATAAATGAAATGAAATGGTGTTTAACGTCCTACACTTCTGCACCTAACCTGGGTTAATGCAAGACGGGCATACGCCATAATCATAGTGTGCTTTGGTGGGAATTTTTCCCCGGGCAGCGGCGCTACGGTCTACTCTTATATCGAATTCCAACTGCCAAGAGATCTTTTACGTACCATCCGAACGACTAGACGACTGTCCTTGTCAGGCCCTCCGTACTGCATAACTGACAATGGAAAACCACGCAGGAAAATCTGAGATGAATTTTCTCGGCCAATGCAGGGATCAAACATCCGACCTCCTGGCTAGCGAGATACCCACTTAGCCAGGTGATCCACCGAAAGGTATATATTATGACCCCTATTGGTCTTATTAAATTTGTGGTCGATATCCAACTATGCCTTTTCGGGTAAACTGCTGCCTATGGTTGGTTATATGTAGGGTATAACGAAGTGTAAACATCTTTCAATTCTGAATTCAAACAAGCACTAAAATTTGCATCCGGGTCAGTTATTATGAAAATCCCGTTAGCTACTTAATTTTTCAATATGGCCTCATATTTTAAATTATTTGTAGATGGCTGCCATTGTCGGCCTTCTTTAATAGAATATTGACACTGGGTGTAGTGTGTTGTCGGGCGTCCGTTCATATTTGTTTGTGGACGATCCAGAGGTCATAAATATTATCCGATTTCAGGGTCGGCGGAAGCAATTCTTGGTTTCCTTAGACGACGGTCTAGGGACCGCCTAAGCCCCGGAAGCTCTTGGGGGTCTAGATCATCCTGGGGAGGGTCCTGACCAATGTAACTGAACATCTTAGTGAGAAAATAAGACCATGCTTATCTCGCTAGAACCAGTATGAGTGACACAACACAGTGTTAAAAATACGTCCCCGTACAAAATATAATACACATGGCCATATGAAATGAAACAAAATTTAGGTAAGCTTGGGAGAAAAAATTTGGATTTTTGAAAAATTTGAAATTTATTGTAATTTGGCTAGGCAAAGCAATAAATGACTGAAGATTCTCAACTTTTCACTTAGCTACCGTGGGTGGATCCCGAGTACAATAAATTAAACTTGATAGATAAGAAAAACATGTTACAATGTTATTTTGTTGATGTAAGGGAAACAAATTGATCAAACTGAAACTGAAGGTGTAAATCCTTGTGAAGAGAGATATACTCAACAATACAGTTTAACATCCACTTGGGACACAAACCAGGCTATTTTTTTTTCAGGATTAACAATTTTAATAATTTTATGGCAGGTAAGCTAGATTTTTAGCAGTGGGTGTAAACGAGAGAAAATCCACCTACACCAGTCTAAATCAACATAGATAATTTAATGACACTATACTTATAAGCATAGTAGGCAGTTTGGACATATTAAAATACAGGAAAAAATATTTTATACAGTCACATGGATTAAGGTGGGGGCTGGTGCGGCTGAAGCCAGCGACTCCCAATATTTAGTGTACTCCTCACATGACTTAACAGGTAACCCCCCTTCCAAAAAAACATGATTTCTTCTTTTGATTGTAGATTTTGAAGATAAAGGAAAAAGTCACAGTTAATGATAATTATTATATTTTCTCACAATTTCTCTAAATCAAGCCAACTCAGAAGGTCAAGTTATTCTGTACTTTCGAAAAACTGGACACATACATGTACATGTACATATAATTAAATCCTCTGATTGTCCCATTTTGGATATTACCCACTGTTGTTATTTTGATTTGGTTTCTTAATGTTAAATAATTAATTTTTGAACATTTTAGCATAATGAAAAACTAGATTTTGTCTGATTAGCAGCTTTACTTATTATATTTCGATATATTAGTATATCAACATTTACTTACTGCAGATGCAAACAATTACAAGTCAAGTGGTAACAGAAGATTACATGTAAATTCTCATATAATTATCATAGTGTGACAAAATACTGCCAATTAGTGAATATTTGGGAATACACAATGTGGGCAAAATTCCTTCATTTGCAACAAATTATATCATACTAATTAAATTATCATTACATTCTGAATGAAATTTTGGAGTCTCTTTTGCATTAGATCGTATATCTCAATCACATTTTTTTCAGTTAGTATAAGTATCTTAAATGACTTGAGACTCCAGTCATTATGATAAAAGTTCATTTATAATTACATGTATGAGAGATAGGTTGCCAGGCAAAGAAACATACGCCCACAGCAGCTAAATCGTCCGGGCAGTCAACAAGGGCTGTCGCATATTTTTACTTTTTTCGGTAATGAAACATTTGTAATACTCTAAAAACTGATTAAGAGTAACAACTCATTATGTAATTATCAGAAAATCATTTGAATTTGATTGCTTTTTATAAAGTTTTACCCCACGCTAACAATTGAATTAGTATATATACATGAAACATTTAAAATCATGGATTTAGCTGTTCAGTTATAAGTTGTCTGCGATATCACTTATGTGGAAGCAGACGTTAAACACTAAGTAGTAGTAGTAGTAGTGTTCAGTTATCAAAATTCATTGAAAATCGATATACTTGTTCGTTTCAACACCTTAAACTCTGTGTATCAATCTGAAGTCAATCAGATGATAAGTTTGGCCTTTAAAGCGTCCACAAGATTTTTTGAAGTGATCAAGGGCCATAACTCTGGCACTATTTATCGGAAATCGCTGAAAATCAATAGGCTTCTTCGTCTCATGACCTTAAACACTGTGTATAAATTTAAAGCCAATCGGATATTAACTTTGGCCTCTATAGCGTCCACAAGATTTTTTGAAGTGATCAAGGGCCATAACTCTGGCACTAATTATCGGAAATCGCTGAAAATCAATAGGCTTCTTTGACTCATGACCTTAAACACTGTGTATAAATTTAAAGCCAATCGGATATTAACTTTGGCCTCTATAGCGTCCACAAGATTTTTTGAAGTGATCAAGGACCATAACTCTGGTAGTTATTATCGGAAATCGCTGAAAAACAATAGGCTTCTTCGTCTCATGACCTTAAACACTGTGTATAAATTTAAAGTCAATCGGATATTAACTTTAGCCTCTAGAGCGTCCACAAGCAATTGTGGACGCCGGACGGACGGACGGACGGACGGACGGACGGGGGCGACGACAATATACGACCACATTTCAATGTGGGCGTATAAAAATGAACTTTTCTAACACAAATTTTTACACTTGGTTAAATTCACCATATGTTCCCAATGAGAGGGTACCATTAATTAAGCAACACTCAAATTTATGTAATTGAAAAGTGACTTAATTACATAGGTGTGTGTACATTGGTGTGATTTTAAAAGTCAAATATCATTTAATTATGGTATGGTTAAAGATGTGCATGCAACATGTATGAAAACATGTATGTTATTCCATTTCTTTAAAGCACAACATTCCTAAAATTACACTGGCACATAACACTTGTTTTTATCTCTATTGTACAACACGTTGGGTTTTCTGTACTACTTCTCCAATTGTGTTTAACAGTTACATTTCCTCCAACAGAAATCTATTGACTAAAGTTCATATCTGAGAAACTGTATAATTTTTTTGGGCAATGGTAAACGTTCAATATCTGTTTTTTTCACAAGTTGTAAAAGTAAATCACGACATGCATTTTGCAATGAAGTTACTGAAAATAAAAAAAGATTAATTTAAAATACATTTTAAAATTGTGCACTAATACAGTATTAACTTGATATTCAAATGGTTGACAAAAGAAACAAGAAAATTATATAAAAATAACATTATTGTAGTCTGGAACACATAATTTTTTAATGTTGGTATTTTACAAACACTATCTAAAATATCATACATACGTACATTGTACATGACATGTATCTACCAGTAACAATATTAACATGTCTTCTATTCTATTAATAAGAAGTTCAATAAAAATGATAAACCAGACTATCTTGATCAGACACGACAAATCAGTTAATTTAGAGGTTCAACATCTTCATGTGTTGAAAAATCAGAATTTGTAAGATGACTTTCCCCTCAGTCAATAAAAATAATGGATCTCTGAAAACATGGTTCATAATGGGAGCAGGACAACTGCCAATGATATCATTTGTTTTTCTGTATTCATGGCATTTTTGTTACATTATCACACAGATTTAATTTACTTAACATGTTGTCTATATAGCACTAAGTTACTGACTGGCTATCTATAATAGCACAGGTGAATGTGCATAGACATGGTGACTGTTGCACTTACGGACAATGCTTAGTACATGCTCTGAAGTCTTTGTACTGTTAAGTTATGTTTCGATTACATGTATTGTTCACATCCATCAATTAATAAACTATACTAAAAAAACAACCCAATCAAACAGTTATGTTTTTCTGATGATTACATAACATTTTTTTGAAGTATACAATGTAGTTTATAACTGTTGCCTCATTTATCATTTAATAAAATAAACTATACTAAAAATTTAAAAAGAACAAATAAAATCACTGTCCAAAAAATCAACAGTTATAAACTAATAAATAATAAAATAAATGAATAATAAAATGGTTGGCCGTTGTCTTAGACCCGTTCATCATATGTTTAAGATAAGTGATGGATACTGGTAAAATTTGATAAAACTTTCATTTTGGCAGAAAAAAGCAGTACACCACTTAGTATGTCTGGTTGCTCAATTTGTTTAAGTTTGTATAAACCAATCACTTTACTGGTGAATACTTTAACATTATGATATTATATTACCATGAAGGCAAAGGTGAATTCTTATACCTGAAACATCAGTGGCAAGAAATCTGAAGGTGTGAGCCAACTGTTCTTTCCAATATATTGATCGTCATCCGCGACAAACACTAATTGATGTGCAGAGACCTTTATTTCAATTCTAATTTTGAACATAACATATTAACTGTTGGACTGTCTTATCAAACATAAATATGTTGTTTAATAAATAAGAATTTACCTCCATATAACTGGACTATTCGTACTTGTTTTGTTGTACCATACACATCTACAACAGCATATAATGGTCCACCTTGTAATGGGATAGTATTTGAAGAAGGACCCTGATCTTCACCATTAATAATAAAATGCATTTCTGCAACATTGTCCTCAACTTTATACATTATACCTATCCTACTACCTATATCAGTAGGTAAAATAGTACTTTTATTGTCTGAATTATTACACGGTTCACCATTTCTACTGATAGGTAACAACATATTTCGACTAAAAGATCCACGTGGGGTATGAATAACTTCAGAGTTTCTAATAACAGATTTGTATGGCTCTTGGTTTTCTGGTACAACTCTATTATGTGTCTTTGTCACAGCAAATATCCAGGACTTACCCAAGTTTGCAAGGTCGGGTAAGGCAAACTGTGGTAATTCAAACCGATTTCCTGGATTAAGCTGGGTAAGTCCTACTCTCAAATGTCCACTCCAGCCTCTTTCATTTTTCTCAATTTCAACCAAAAATATTTCACCTGGTGTTAATGGGTGTTCACTAAAAGTCAGAGCATGTGCGAAGCTTGTTTCTCTGGAAGCCACCATACTATCATGAGAAAGATCAATATTCTGTCCATGATACCGATGAAATCTTGTCACAGGCATCTTGCTCAGTTTTTCCATTCATAAATATCAAACAGTTTGTCTGAAAATATTAAACATACATTATGCAAGAGCAAAATATGCCTATTATAGGTCTTTCTTTAGGCCTGAAATGTTATAAATAAAATCTATTAATTAAACATAAATTAATTTAAAAATTAACTTATCCTGACCATAATCAACTCCTGATGTTGAGGTTAGCATGAGATTTTTGTTGGATTGTAGCTCGCTTTGCTGCAATATTTCCCTTTGTGATTTACCGATTTTATTTGATAACCGAGACTACTAGTTTTGCCTTACAGACTTAAGTAATGATGAGCGAGGCTACACAGAACTTTCATTCTCTTAGTTCTAAGTTTATAGTGGATCAATTTGACTGAAATTTTCAGCAAATTGCCTTTACATTAGCTAGTTTTTAACTATTGTAGTGTGAACTCACAACTCGTTATCTAATCTCCCATAATGTATCTTTAATATCAAAATAAGAGTATTTTACCCTGGCAATTGTTATTGTAAATTAAATCTTGGAGGGAAATGATAAAAAAATTCTACTCCAGCTGAAACCAAAACCCCAGATAAAGATTATAGAATTTAAGAGCAAAAAAATACAATTTGCAGCACTATGATTTCCCATTGCCAGTAGCGCTGTATCAGTTGTCAATAGACAGCATTTCAACATGAATGAATCTGAGGCGTTGTGTAACCTACAAGTGTTGTAGTTTTGGGTTTACCTTACACATTGTAAATTATGGTGGTAAAACTGTTCAAGACACATGGCATACAGCCAATACAATTAAGGGAGCTATAGGCCAGTAAATTTTTTGTAGTCATTTGAATAAAAAAAACTTGCACAAAGGAACTCTGTATGAAAAGCCACTACTGCGGCTGGAGTAAGACAGTAGTGGAACCATTTCTACTTTTCCCCAACATAACTCGCAATAACGTTGAGAAAACAAATGTGCGATGCCTATATAATATATTATATTTTTCTGTATTAGATAGATCTAAGCTTTGGTTTTCATCGAGGCCATTCACATCAATGATTTATTTTCGGCATCGTAGCATAGAAAAACTTAGAACAGAACGATAAAAACTTGTAACAAACAACAACTACGGGTACGTAACATACTACATAGCCGACATACTCACATAGTCATAGCTACTCCTATTTATTAAATAAGATAATTACCCATTCAATTCATTTGGTTTCTACTACATGTATTTACTTATATGTAAAATAAATAGATATTGATATCTATTTTTAGTGCATATTTCATTTAGGAACTAAGAGAAATGTCGTTTCATGCTAAATGTAACTGTAGAAGTTCCGGTTGACCATTTCCACTTCCGGGTTGCCATCGAACTCTGTTTTGTGTAATGTATGTTGATTGGTTATAATATGCTTTTTCATAGAAAAGGTCTAATCAAAACTTTTGTAACATTTATTTCGGATTACGGCTACCTAAAGTCATCCAGTTATAATAAAGGTTTCTTTCGAGTCGACCCTAAGTCCAAATCGAATAGCCAGTCGTATAAACCGGTCGATGGCTTATTAAAATTTTGGAATAGTATGTAATCAGTAAAAGTTAAAAGAAAAACGCACTAATAGCAATATCTTTTGTTATTGTTTTTGTCTGTTTTAGTCTTCAGTCATACTTCAGTCGAATAATCCAGTCGTATAAACCAGTCGAATAATCCAGTCGTATAAACCAGTCGAATAAACAAGTCGCTCAATATAAGCAGCGGTGGCATTGAACTAAGATAATATTTTATCAATTCATGCTCGTAGCTATAGCTCAAGGAGCCGGGGGCATGGGGTAGAGGCCCGGGGCCAGGGGCCTTCCCAACTAGTTTCAAGTTCGATTTTACGGACGAAAGTAGTTGGGTAAGTAAGCTATTCAGACCATAGTTATGCTGTAACTGAAAGAGAGAGAGGAATGGGGTTTAACGTCCACTCGACACAAAGTATGTCATTTCGGGACTAACATATGGTTTTTAATTTTAGTTCAATAATTCTCTTGCGCGTAATGGTCTTAAGCAGTTGGAGGAAACAGGAGGACCCGGAGAAAATCCACAAAGTTGTTCAGGCGACCCTTCTCCTTGTCACGTACACCCAGGGATTCGAAACCACGCCAAATGACTCAATGACAGGCTTCATGATACAGCAAGCACATGGAAACCGTTCGGCCATCAACTCCCACCCTCACCCATAAATGAAGGAGTCAGAAGCTCTGTAGGGAAGGGGGAGGGGTGGGGGTGGGGGTGGGTTTCATCAGTCTTAACATCAGTCAAATAGTTCAGTCGTATAGTTCAGTCGTGTAACTCAGTCGTATAGTTCAGTCGTATAATTCAGTCGTATACTTCAGTCGAATAATCCAGTCGAATAAACCAGTCGTATAATCCAGTCGTATAAACCAGTCGTATAATCCAGTCGTATAAACCAGTCGAATAATCCAGTCGTATAAACCAGTCGAATAAACAAGTCGCTCAATATAAGCAACGGTGGCAGTGAAATAAGATTAAATTTTACCAATTCATGCCCGTAGCCATAGCTGAAGGAGCCGGGGGCATGGGGTAGAGTCCGGGGGCCAGGGGCCTTCCCAACTAGTTTCAAGTTCGATTTTACAGGCAAAAGTAGTTTGGCAAGTAAGGTATTCAGACCATAGCTAAGCTATAGCTGAAAGAGAGAGAGAGAGAGAGAGAGAGAGAGGGGGTTTAAAGTCCAGTCGACTAAAAGTATGTCATTTCGGGACTAACATATGGTTTTTAATTTTATTTCAAAAATTCGCTTGCGCGTAGGGGTCTTAAGCAGTTGGAGGAAACAGGAGGACCCAGAGAAAACCCACGAAGTTGGTCAGGCGACCCTTCTCCTTGTCACGCACAACCAGGGATTCGAAAGCACGGCAGTTGACTCAATGACAGGCTTCATGATACAGCAAGCACATGGAAACCGTTCTGCCATCACCTCCCACCCCCACCCATAAATGAAGGAGTCAGAAACTCGGTAGGGAAGGGGGAGGGGGTGGAGGAGGTTTTCATTAGTCTTTACATCAGTCAAATAGTTCAGTCGTATAATTCAGTCGTATAGTTCAGTCGTATAGTTCAGTCGTATAACTCAGTCGTATAGCCCAGTCGTATACTTCAGTCGAATAATCCAGTCGAATAAACCAGTCGTATAATCCAGTCGAATAAACCAGTCGTATAATCCAGTCGAATAATCCAGTCGTATAAACCAGTCGAATAAACAAGTCGCTCAATATAAGCAACGGTGGCAGTGAACTAAGATAATATTTTATCAATTCATGCTCGTAACCATAGCTGAAGGAGCCGGGGGCACGGGGTAGAGTCCGGGGGCCAGGGGCCTTCCCAACTAGTTTCAAGTTCGATTTTACGGGCAAAAGTAGTTTGGCAAGTAAGGTATTCAGACCATAGCTAAGCTATAGCTGAAAGAGAGAGAGAGAGAGAGAGAGAGAGGGGGAATGGGGTTTAACGTCCACTCGACACAAAGTATATCATTTCGGGACTAACATATGGTTTTTAATTTTATTTCAATAATTCGCTTGCGCGTAGGGGTCTTAAGCAGTTGGAAGAAACAGGAGAACCCGGAGAAAATCCACGAAGTTGGTCAGGCGACCCTTCTCCTTGTCACGTAAAACCAGGGATTCGAAATCACGGCAGTTGACTCAATGACTGGCTTCATGATACAGCAAGCACATGGAAACCGTTCGACAATCAACTCCCACCCCCACCCATAAATGAAGGAGTCAGATGCTCGGTAGGGAAGGGGGTGGTGGGGTGGGGGGTATGCTATCCATTAGTCTTAACATCAGTCAAATAGTTCAGTCGTATAGTTCAGTCGTATAGTTCAGTCGTATAACTCAGTCGTATAGTCCAGTCGTATAATTCAGTCGTGTACTTCAGTCGAATAATCCAGTCGAATAAACCAGTCGTATAATCCAGTCGAATAAACCAGTCGTATAATCCAGTCGAATAATCCAGTCGTATAAACCAGTCGAATAAACAAGGGTCGCCTGACCAAGTTCGTGGGTTTTCTCTGGGTCCTCCTGTTTCCTCCAACTGCTTAAGACCCCTACGCGCAAGCGAATTATTGAAATAAAATTAAAAACCATATGTTAGTCCCGAAATGACATACTTTGAGTCGAGTGGACAATAAACCCCATTCCCCCTCCCCCTCACTCTCTCTCTCTCTCTCACACACTCTCTCTCTCTCTCTCTCTTTCAGCTATAGCTTAGCCATGGTCTGAATACCTTACTTGCCAAACTACTTTTGCCTGTAAAAATCGAACTTGAAACTAGCTGGGAAGGCCCCTGGCCCCCGAACTCTACCCCGTGCCCCCGGCTCCTTCAGATATGGCTACGAGCATGAATTGATAAAATATTACATTATTTTACTGCCACCGTTGCTTATATTGAGCGACTTGTTTATTCGACTGGTTTATACGACTGGATTATTCGACTGGATTATACGACTGGTTTATTCGACTGGATTATACGACTGGTTTATTCGACTGGATTATTCGACTGAAGTATACGACTGAATTATACGACTGGACTATACGACTGAGTTATACGACTGAACTATACGACTGACTTATACGACTGAACTATTTGACTGATGTTAAGACTAATGGATAGCATATCCCCCACCCCACCACCCCCTTCCCTACCGAGCATCTGACTCCTTCATTTATGGGTGGGGGTGGGAGTTGATTGTCGAACGGTTTCCATGTGCTTGCTGTATCATGAAGCCAGTCATTGAGTCAACTGCCGTGATTTCGAATCCCTGGTTGTACGTGACAAGGAGAAGGGTCGCCTGACCAACTTCGTGGATTTTCTCCGGGTCCTCCTGTTTCTTCCAACTGCTTAAGACCCCTACGCGCAAGCGAATTATTGAAATAAAATTAAAAACCATATGTTAGTCCCGAAATGATATACTTTGTGTCGAGTGGACGTTAAACCTCATTTCTCTCTCTCTCTCTGTCTCTCTGTCTCTCTCTCTCTTTCAGCTATAACTTAGCTATGGTCTGAATACCTTACTTGCCAAACTACTTTTGCCCGTAAAATCGAACTTGAAACTAGTTGGGAAGGCCCCTGGCCCCCGGACTCTACCCCGTGCCCCCGGCTCCTTCAGCTATGGTTACGAGCATGAATTGATAAGATATTATCTTAGTTCACTGCCCCCGTTGCTTATATTGAGCGACTTGTTTATTCGACTGGTTTATACGACTGGATTATTCGACTGGATTATACGACTGGTTTATTCGACTGGATTATACGACTGGTTTATTCGACTGGATTATTCGACTGAAGAATACGACTGAATTATACGACTGGACTATACGACTGAGTTATACGACTGAACTATACGACTGAACTATACGACTGAATTATACGACTGAACTATTTGACTGATGTTAAGACTAATGAAAACCTCCTCCACCCCCTCCCCCTTCCCTACCGAGTTTCTGACTCCTTCATTTATGGGTGGGGGTGGGAGGTGATGGCAGAACGGTTTCCATGTGCTTGCTGTATCATGAAGCCTGTCATTGAGTCAACTGCCGTGCTTTCGAATCCCTGGTTGTGCGTGACAAGGAGAAGGGTCGCCTGACCAACTTCGTGGGTTTTCTCTGGGTCCTCCTGTTTCCTCCAACTGCGAATTATTGAAATAAAATTAAAAACCATATGTTAGTCCCGAAATGACATACTTTGAGTCGAGTGGACAATAAACCCCATTCCCCCTCCCCCTCACTCTCTCTCTCTCTCTCACACTCTCTCTTTCAGCTATAGCTTAGCCATGGTCTGAATGAATACCTTACTTGCCAAACTACTTTTGCCTGTAAAAATCGAACTTGAAACTAGTTGGGAAGGCCCCTGGCCCCCGAACTCTACCCCGTGCCCCCGGCTCCTTCAGATATGGCTACGAGCATGAATTGATAAAATATTACATTATTTTACTGCCACCGTTGCTTATATTGAGCGACTTGTTTATTCGACTGGTTTATACGACTGGATTATTCGACTGGATTATACGACTGGTTTATTCGACTGGATTATACGACTGGTTTATTCGACTGGATTATTCGACTGAAGTATACGACTGAATTATACGACTGGACTATACGACTGAATTATACGACTGAACTATTTGACTGATGTTAAGACTAATGGATAGCATACCCCACACCCCCCACCCCCACCCCACCACCCCCTTCCCTACCGAGCATCTGACTCCTTCATTTATGGGTGGGGGTGGGAGTTGATTGTCGAACGGTTTCCATGTGCTTGCTGTATCATGAAGCCAGTCATTGAGTCAACTGACGTGATTTCGAAACCCTGGTTGTACGTGACAAGGAGAAGGGTCGCCTGACCAACTTCGTGGATTTTCTCCGGGTCCTCCTGTTTCTTCCAACTGCTTAAGACCCCTACGCGCAAGCGAATTATTGAAATAAAATTAAAAACCATATGTTAGTCCCGAAATGATATACTTTTTGTCGAGTGGACGTTAAACCCCATTTCTCTCTCTCTCTCTCTCTCTCCCTTTCTCTCTATCTCTCTCGCTCTTTCAGCTATAGCTTAGCCATGGTCTGAATACCTTACTTGCCAAACTACTTTTGCCTGTAAAAATCGAACTTGAAACTAGTTGGGAAGGCCCCTGGCCCCCGAACTCTACCCCATGCCCCCGGCTCCTTCAACTAAGGTTACGAGCATGAATTGATAAAATATTATCTTAGTTCACTGCCACCGTTGCTTATATTGAGCGACTTGTTTATTCGACTGGTTTATACGACTGGATTATTCGACTGGATTATACGACTGGTTTATTCGACTGGATTATACGACTGGTTTATTCGACTGGATTATTCGACTGAAGTATACGACTGAATTATACGACTGGGCTATACGACTGAGTTATACGACTGAACTATACGACTGAACTATACGACTGAATTATACGACTGAACTATTTGACTGGTGTTAAGACTAATGAAAACCTCCTCCACCCCCTCCCCCTTCCCTACCGAGTTTCTGACTCCTTCATTTATGGGTGGGGTTGGGAGGTGATGGCAGAACGGTTTCCATGTGCTTGCTGTATCATGAAGCCTGTCATTGAGTCAACTGGCGTGGTTTCGAATCCCTGGGTGTACGTGACAAGGAGAAGGGTCGCCTGAACAACTTCGTGGATTTTCTCCGGGTCCTCCTGTTTCCGCCAACTGCTTAAGACCATTACGCGCAAGAGAATTATTGAACTAAAATTAAAAACCATATGTTAGTCCCGAAATGACATACTTTGTGTCGAGTGGACGTTAAACCCCCCTCTCTCTCTCTCTCTCTCTCTCTCTCTCTTTCAGCTATAGCTTAGCTATGGTCTGAATACCTTACTTGCCAAACTACTTTTGCCTGTAAAATCGAACTTGAAACTATTTGGGAAGGCCCCTGGCCCCCGAACTCTACCCCGTGCCCCCGGCTCCTTCAACTATGGTTACGAGCATTAATTGATAAAATATTATCTTAGTTCACTGCCACCGTTGCTTATATTGAGCGACTTGTTTATTCGACTGGTTTATACGACTGGATTATTCGACTGGATTATACGACTGGTTTATTCGACTGGATTATACGACTGGTTTATTCGACTGGATTATTCGACTGAAGTATACGACTGAATTATACGACTGGACTATACGACTGAATTATACGACTGAACTATACGACTGAACTATACGATCGAATTATACGACTGAACTATTTGACTGATGTTAAGACTAATGGATAGCATACCCCCCACCCCACCACCCCCTTCCCTACCGAGCATCTGACTCCTTCATTTATGGGTGGGGGTGGGAGTTGATTGTCGAACGGTTTCCATGTGCTTGCTGTATCATGAAGCCAGTCATTGAGTCAACTGCCGTGCTTTCGAATCCCTGGTTGTACGTGACAAGGAGAAGTGTCGCCTGACCAACTTCGTGGATTTTCTCCGGGTCCTCCTGCTTAAGACCCCTACGCGCAAGCGAATTATTGAAATAAAATTAAAAACCATATGTTAGTCCCGAAATGATATACTTTGTGTCGAGTGGACGTTAAACCCCATTTCTCTCTCTCTCTCTCTCTCTCTCTTTCAGCTATAGCTTATAGCTATGGTCTGAATACCTTACTTGCCAAACTACTTTTGCCCGTAAAATCGAACTTGAAACTAGTTGGGAAGGCCCCTGGCCCCCGGACTCTACCCCGTGCCCCCGGCTCCTTCAACTATGGTTACGAGCATGAATTGATAAAATATTATCTTAGTTCACTGCCACCGTTGCTTATATTGAGCGACTTGTTTATTCGACTGGTTTATACGACTGGATTATTCGACTGGATTATACGACTGGTTTATTCGACTGGATTATACGACTGGTTTATTCGACTGGATTATTCGACTGAAGTATACGACTGAATTATACGACTGGGCTATACGACTGAGTTATAGGACTGAACTATACGACTGAACTATACGACTGAATTATACGACTGAACTATTTGATTGGTGTTAAGACTAATGAAAACCTCCTCCACCCCCTCCCCCTTCCCTACCGAGTTTCTGACTCCTTCATTTATGGGTGGGGGTGGGAGGTGATGGCAGAACGGTTTCCATGTGCTTGCTGTATCATGAAGCCTGTCATTGAGTCAACTGGCGTGGTTTCGAATCCCTGGGTGTACGTGACAAGGAGAAGGGTCGCCTGAACAACTTCGTGGATTTTCTCCGGGTCCTCCTGTTTCCTCCAACTGCTTAAGACCATTACGCGCAAGAGAATTATTGAACTAAAATTAAAAACCATATGTTAGTCCAGAAATGACATACTTTGTGTCGAGTGGACGTTAAACCTCTCTCTCTCTGTCTCTCTCTCTCTCTCTCTCTCTCTCTTTCAGCTATAGCTTAGCTATGGTCTGAATACCTTACTTGCCAAACTACTTTTGCCTGTAAAATCGAACTTGAAACTATTTGGGAAGGCCCCTGGCCCCCGAACTCTACCCCGTGCCCCCGGCTCCTTCAACTATGGTTACGAGCATGAATTGATAAAATATTATCTTAGTTCACTGCCACCGTTGCTTATATTGAGCGACTTGTTTATTCGACTGGTTTATACGACTGGATTATTCGACTGGATTATACGACTGGTTTATTCGACTGGATTATACGACTGGTTTATTCGACTGGATTATTCGACTGAAGTATACGACTGAATTATACGACTGGACTATACGACTGAATTATACGACTGAACTATACGACTGAACTATACGATCGAATTATACGACTGAACTATTTGACTGATGTTAAGACTAATGGATAGCATACCCCCCACCCCACCACCCCCTTCCCTACCGAGCATCTGACTCCTTCATTTATGGGTGGGGGTGGGAGTTGATTGTCGAACGGTTTCCATGTGCTTGCTGTATCATGAAGCCAGTCATTGAGTCAACTGCCGTGCTTTCGAATCCCTGGTTGTACGTGACACGGAGAAGTGTCGCCTGACCAACTTCGTGGATTTTCTCCGGGTCCTCCTGCTTAAGACCCCTACGCGCAAGCGAATTATTGAAATAAAATTAAAAACCATATGTTAGTCCCGAAATGATATACTTTGTGTCGAGTGGACGTTAAACCCCATTTCTCTCTCTCTCTCTCTCTCTCTCTTTCAGCTATAGCTTAGCTATGGTCTGAATACCTTACTTGCCAAACTACTTTTGCCCGTAAAATCGAACTTGAAACTAGTTGGGAAGGCCCCTGGCCCTCGGACTCTACCCCGTGCCCCCGGCTCCTTCAACTAAGGTTACGAGCATGAATTGATAAAATATTATCTTAGTTCACTGCCACCGTTGCTTATATTGAGCGACTTGTTTATTCGACTGGTTTATACGACTGGATTATTCGACTGGATTATACGACTGGTTTATTCGACTGGATTATACGACTGGTTTATTCGACTGGATTATTCGACTGAAGTATACGACTGAATTATACGACTGGGCTATACGACTGAGTTATACGACTGAACTATACGACTGAACTATACGACTGAATTATACGACTGAACTATTTGACTGGTGTTAAGACTAATGAAAACCTCCTCCACCCCCTCCCCCTTCCCTACCGAGTTTCTGACTCCTTCATTTATGGGTGGGGGTGGGAGGTGATGGCAGAACGGTTTCCATGTGCTTGCTGTATCATGAAGCCTGTCATTGAGTCAACTGGCGTGGTTTCGAATCCCTGGGTATACGTGACAAGGAGAAGGGTCGCCTGAACAACTTCGTGGATTTTCTCCGGGTCCTCCTGTTTCCTCCAACTGCTTAAGACCATTACGCGCAAGAGAATTATTGAACTAAAATTAAAAACCATATGTTAGTCCCGAAATGACATACTTTGTGTCGAGTGGACGTTAAACCCCTCTCTCTCTCTCTCTCTCTCTCTCTCTTTCAGCTATAGCTTAGCTATGGTCTGAATACCTTACTTGCCAAACTACTTTTGCCTGTAAAATCGAACTTGAAACTATTTGGGAAGGCCCCTGGCCCCCGAACTCTACCCCGTGCCCCCGGCTCCTTCAGCTATGGCTACGAGCATGAATTGATAAAATATTATATTATTTCACTGCCACCGTTACTTATATTGAGCGACTTGTTTATACGACTGGATTATTCGACTGGTTTATACGACTGGATTATACGACTGGTTTATTCGACTGGATTATTCGACTGAAGTATACGACTGAACTATACGACTGAGTTATACGACTGAACTATACGACTGATGTTTAGAATTATAAGACCTTCCCCACCCTTCCCCTTCCCTACCGAGCGTCTGACACCTTCAGAATCGGGGTCGGTGGATGGCCGAATGGTTTGCAGGTGCTCACTGTATCATGAAGCATGGGACACAGACTACAACACTGGCTGTTTCTTTCGCGGCCATTGTTTATGTTTTCAGTCGATGACATCAGTCGTTGACCTTTAACCCGAATTTGATGACCTTACTCGCTAAGAGTGGTAAACAGGTTGTTTAGGGGATTTCTATTGAAGAAAAATCTCAATAAAGTTTTGATTTCAACGGTCAGATCTGAACTTCGGGGAAAATAAACAAAATAGACAAAAACGATTTCAGGAAATTTGAGTTCGTGCGTTTTTTATTTACGTCAAACAAACTATTCCCAAATTTTAACCCAACCATCGACCGAATTTGCTGACTGGCTATCCTTGTGGTACTTAGGGGTAATTGTTTCTTTCAGATTAGTGCGAACAATAATAATACTGCTAATACTAATAATTCGTAAAATTACCTCACATGATAAAGCAAGAATGAAATGGAACAGATGGTCGAAGTGAGCAGAATATGGGAAATTAATAATAAATGTAAAACTGTAGCCTAATTGTATTTGTAAACTGAAAAGTGAAAGTTCAAGATGACTTTTTTAGGCTCAAAACTGTAGGCTAATAATTGTATTTGTTAGCTGAAAAGTGAATGTGCAAGATGAAGATGACTTGTTGGCTTTTACTTTTAGAATCAGAACTTGTAAGCTGAAAAGTGAAAGTGCAAAATGATTTGTTGGCTTTTAGGCTCAAAACTGTAATTGTATTTGTAAACTGAAAAGTGGAAGTTCAAGACTAGAGGACGTGTTGACTTTTAGGTTCAGGAGAAGATGCAAGCTAGTTAACTTTCAGCCAATACAATGCAGGAATTTGGAGACGACTAAGAAATAATTGAATATAGAATTAAACTTGAGTATATTTGAAGTTGAAATATAACTAAAATTCAAGCTAAACTCCCCAAAGTGAAAGTAGAAAATCACGATGTTCAGTGCCAGTAAGACCTTTCCCACCGCACACGAAGATTTGATTCACGATGTTAAATATGATTTCCATGGGAAAAGAATGGCATCATGTTCAAGTGACCACAGTGTTAAGGTGAAATAATCTGATGAAAATGATGACATCCGTCATGTGGCATTAATAATACACACATAATCACATAAAACTTTAAAGAAGCTAAATCGCTTATATTATTTGGGATCTAGAAATTGACACAGATGTCACGAGTCGCAATGCAGCAATAGTGTTTATTGCGCATGCTCCCCAGATAAGAATATGACGTCACCGTTTGAGTCTTGACATGACTCATAGTCTCTTGTTACAAATGGCGCTGAAATGCATTATGGTATATCTTGGTTTGCCAGTTGTAAAATGTTGATTTTGACTTAAAAAGGCCCCTCTTTTCCCAGTAAGATCACAACATCAATGTTGATAACAAAATAAAACCTGAAACCATAGGGTACACAACTTGTGTACTATAAAATACGAAGTTAATTGTGTCTTGGATATTAGGATCCTATAGTTGTATGGCAAGATAACAACATCAGTATTGATTGAAATTGATCAATATTGAATTCAAATTCGTGTTTTTTAATTTCGAATGTTATGGAAAATATTGCGTTAGAAACTTAACGCATTTAAAGCATTGTACATATGTATGTTATGTTATGATAAGTTATAATATATAAAGGAGCCAAGTGTTTAACTCAATATCATCCACGGTATTCAATATTTTAAACGCAGCTTAGTATTGGTCAATTGTTATCTTACTGTGGAAAGTTGGGCTTCTGATGTCAAATATTTAAGACAAATAGAAAATTTTAAAATGGGCACATACATGTATCATGTGCCAGAATGCTGAAGCGAATCGATAAATGAGGCTAAACATATTCCATATAGGAGAATACTACTGGTGTAGCCTGGAATAACCAGATGCCAAACACTGCGATTCAATTCATACTCTTTACGAATATCGCCGAACATAGCCTAACTGATTAGCAACTACAGTAAAAACAGAAACGATTGAATCAGTTTATATACATTCATATTACATCATTATGTGCGTTGCAACCCATTTGTGTCTATTTCTAGGTGCCAAAGACTCCTTTGAAGGAAGCAAGTCTCCAACTCAATATCATCCCAGATCCATTCACTTGATTTGATATTTGGTTATATTTTGCAATGTCTGTTTTCTGTTTTGTCCCCAGGTTTATCTTGTAGATTTTAATCAACATTGATGTTATCTTATCATGAAAAGATGGGCTTCTGGTATCCATTATGTAAAGAATCATGTGACAGAATATTTTTGAGCGCCATGTATAAATAAGCGACTTGATAAACATGTTGCACATAAGAATACTACTGATGTAGACTGGAATAATCAGATTCAAATCTTGTTCTGAATTTCTTCTGGCTTTAGCAGTTCCTGAAATGGCTATTAGTATTACCTGTATCAGACCATAACTTGGATATGGCCCCTGATTGTTCGCAAATCACGTTTTTAGCATGTGGACACTAAAGAGGTTACAAAGTTTGCCTGATATTGATGAAACTTGAAATGCATGTTTATTACCAAAGATCTTGTTCTTTCGATATTTCCTGAATTATGGCCTGTGATTGTATGAAAAAACACCTTTTTAGCTTGTGGATCCTCTAGAAGTCACAATTATTATCTGATTCAAAAAAATGTTCAAATATATCACTGTTACATCTCAATCCATTTCAAAGTCACAATTATTATCTGATTCAAAAAAATGTTCAAATATATCACTGTTACATCTCAATCCATTTCGATATTTAGTGCATTTCAGACCATAACACCCTGCATTGTGGCCCCTGATTGTAAAAAAACTCCCCTTTTTTTGTTTAGCTTTTTCTCTATCCATCTCTTGCAAAATGTGGGTGCACCTTGCCTGGAAACCGCTGGTTATATTTTATCATTATTAATTCTTAATGGTCTAATGTGACTGGGACCATTGACTGGACAATAATTATTATTATTCATCCATATCAGTTTCGAAAATATTGCATGTAAAACAAGAAAATGTCATCAATTATGTCATTTTATGATGATAAACTTTTTAAAACTGTTTTTTAAAAAATATACAATTTAAACAATAAGGGGGGTGAAATGGTCTTCAAAGGAGAACTAGGTGCTCCTATTCCCTTCATTTTATACACCCCAGTTTTATAAAGCCCAAGCATTTATAATATAAAAAATTCAGAAAATGTTATTTATCGCATGCTATCCTGATCGAATGATTTGATAGGGCAATACAAGTTAATTATTTATTACTATAGATCTGGGATTGTGATGAGGAAGATCAATGGAATTGTACAGCTGCATGGAAGGTAAGTAGACTGGATACATTGTAACCCACACCTTACTGATGGGTTTAACTGTGGGAGGAAACCGAACGACCTTGAGAAAACCTATGAGGTTGGAGATGGATGACCCCACTGTCACTTACAAGCAGAGAATAAAATCCATTCCACTTGACTCACTGACAGTCCTTATGATCTAAAGTGCAGTGCAGATGTTTAACCATTTGACTATTCTCCTATATGACTCACTTGAAACAACTGCAGACCAATGGCTTGCATTTCACGTAATCTTCAATTTTATGAACCCATTGTTTAAATCGTAAAAATATGAGCCCTGCAGAACTTGTGTAAAAAAAACAAAACATCTTGTATGACATTAGATATTATGAGATATATCGGGTGTGTATTTGTCCCCTCTCCCCCCCCCCTTTCAAAGAAAGTGGAGGACTATTA
The DNA here is from genome assembly GCA_948474765.1 of Patella depressa. Lineage (NCBI taxonomy): Eukaryota > Metazoa > Mollusca > Gastropoda > Patellidae > Patella > Patella depressa. The sequence goes on from OX419717.1 coordinate 58,809,755, forward strand.
AAATTGGTTCGTCAGTCTGTCTGTTCATCCATCTGTCTGTCCGTCACATTTTTTGGGACACAATAACTCTTTCTAATTGAGCTAGGTATTTATTAGGTCAATGCTTTGATGGAGTTCAAAGATGAGCAATGAGCATTGTCAGCTTAGGGTAAGCAGAGATAAGCAATCTGATTGGTTGATGCTTTGGGGCACGATATCTTGGGTTATAATGAAGTGAGAGCAACAAAACTCCAAATATAGATTCATTATGTCATGACCTTGACTTAGTTTGAGGGTGAGAATTTTCTGGTTGGGGTGTTAGGAGCGATAAGCAATTTGACTGATCACTTTGGAACATAACTCTGCTTTTAATTGAGCTAGAACGTTTGAACTTGATGTAGAGTAGATGTTCATCAGGTGAATGTCTTGACTGAGTCAATGATTAACATTTCGATGGTCGATGCAGAACCTAAGCAGAGCTAATAATTTCATTGGTTGATGCTTTGGGACAAGATAACTTTGATTCTATCTGATAAAGAGTGATGAAACTTACAGTTTAGTTTGATTGCTCGATACTTTTGAAAAAAATAGATGTGCGATGAAACAATATGTGTCATCTATTCATTTTGGGATTTCGGCGGGGGACATCAGCCTCACTGTTTCTTGTTATTTATTTGTGTTAGAATATATTGAGTGTGTATTTTATCATTTATTAGTGTTTAAATATATAAAGTGTGTATTTTAATAATTTTATGATTTATTAGTGTTAAAATATATCAAGTGAGTACATCATGATTTATAAATAAGTGTTAAAATAAATCGAGTGTGTATTTTTTTTATTAATTAAACATTCTTCTTAGACCAACATGTTTATGTGATCAATGCTGATCATAAATTGTTGTTAAAGGGACAGTCCCGATAAGAACAGAGTCTCAAAAATTAAAGTCCGAGAGTTTATGAAATTTATGGACCAAAATATAGAGGCATGGTGTATTTATCTTGTCTCAAAATTTCAGCTCAAAATATTGAGTTGTTTGGACGTGAACGTCAACACTGCTTATCCGGACACGTAACCCTTTTAATTAAGATTTCGGATCAATTTTTTCATTGGGTGCCCTAATAATCGATTCCGTTTCTTGAGAGGTCTATACAGTGAATGACCCATGTACTGTACTTGATAACAAAAGGTAAATTTCACCTACATATCATTTTTATAGAAAAAAGTCTGGTTTTATCCAGATACTGTATAATACAACGGTCTCCATTTCCAGATGAAGACTGTCAGATTTAAGTTATTTACAAGCGTATCATAAATATCGTGTTAGTTGGTCGGACTTAGGTAATGGGTTTTAAGGGAATTTAACACAAAATTAAGCAGTTTTATTCCTCAGAAAGTTATCAGGATTGGCCCTTTAACCATGTCCATCACTCCATCCAAACTTTCTTGTACTCGCTGTAAAGATATAAATGCATAGCCATTTGTTGCGAAAGTTCCTAAGTGTGAATCCATTTTGATTTTAGGTGGTTCATTTATTATCCAATGTGACACATTGTTTATGTCTCAGTAGGGATCATTCGTGAAAAGCCCAACTATTTGTATTGTAACATTTCTACTTGCATATCAGCCTTCTAAATGATGTGATTGGCTTTTTTTCCTTTTTCGAAAAAGATATAAGTCTTTGACCAAATTATAGAACATTATCTCATAGTCACGACAGCTAGGTTATGAGGGTTGATAATGTGACATGTCTTAAATTAAATTATAAAGGACAGGAGTGGATGTAGATAAAAATAGTTGGATAAACATTGCAATGAAACAACTTTTGATTTCTTGATCTTCCTTCTTATTCACAGGCACACAGTGGATCAGTTTGGAGAGTAACATGGTGCCATCCAGAATTTGGCCAGGTTATAGCTACTTGCTCTTTTGACCGAACTGCAGCAATCTGGGAGGAATTATTAGGTGAACAGTCAAGAGAAGGCAAACAATCACACTGGGTGAGAAGAACTAGCTTGGTAGATAGCCGAACCTCTGTTACTGATGTTAAGTTTGCTCCTAGACATTTAGGATTATTGTTGGTAAGATAACTGTTAATTGAGTTTCATTAGGCAGTTAGTTTTAAAAAAAAAATGATATTTTTTAGTATCAGAAATTCTTGAAATATTATGCTTTATTGAATAAACATACCAGGACCAATGTATTTTGACTTAGTGCAGAATAAACTATAACCGGTTCGTTTGTGCACGGGGTAGATGCTCATTAAGTGAACATCTGGACTGAGTTTTATGATGAGCATTTTCTGCTTAAACTAAGCAGAGATAAGCAATTTGATTTGTGTATGTTTTAAAAGAAAATAACTCTGATTCTAATAGAATGAAATTGATAAAACTTGGTGTATAATTTCATTACATCAATACCTTGACAAAATTTTATTGTAAGGTTAAGCAAAATGATAAGTGAGCAGAAAGTAATTCGATTGCTTTACATTTTAGAAAGTGATTAAAGAGGGACATTTGTTATCTTTTATGTATATCGAAATTATATTATGGGTATAGTATATGACAACATTATATTATTTTGTCATAATTCTAGATTTAGTCACACATTGTACAGGTATATCGAAATTATATTATGGGTATAGTATATGACAACATTATATATTTTTGTCATAATTCTAGAGTTAGTCACACATTGTTGCCAAATTAAAATTTTGCACCCTGTGTTTATAAATTTAGCTTATTTTCGGACTGAAATTGAATTTTGTGATTTTAAGTGTGTATGTTATAATACAATGAACCTATCCACATAAAGAAAGTCATGTGTCCATTTGACAAGAACTAGAACATGAGTAGGATATGCATCTTTCTCCGATGACCTACATTTCCGAAGGTTTATGACAACTTGCCCAAGGTCATCGAAAATATGCATATGGTGTAGTGTTTTAACATTCTCAAGACAAGTTATATAAAAAAAGATGGCATGGCTTCAAATCTGATTGGTTGATGTTGTGTTTGTACGTCATACTGATATTGAGGGGGAAGTGTAGGTTAATTCTGATTATGTACGCATTACAGATTGGTATAGTATTAAACGTTTGTTATCGTATAGCTGGACTATTTATGTCACAAAAATATTCATTAAAGTCTGTTTTTTTTTCTAGGCAACATGTTCTGCTGATTGTGTTGTTAGAATATACGAAGCTCATGATGTGATGAATCTCAGTCAATGGTCATTACAACATGAAATACAATGTGGTCTTAGTTGTAGTTGTTTGGCATGGAATCCATCTATGTTTAGGTAAAATTGGTTAACGATCAAAATTTAGATAACAATATCAAATGCATGGAGTGGGATTAAATGTTTTGTAAATGCTTTACTTAGGTCACTATGAATCTGACGAATTGTAATTATCATTTCTACTGTTGAGTGTTTCCACAAACTTGTATTTAAATCGAACAGCCAATGATCTTTTACATCCATTAGCAATACTTGTTTGTATACAGGACCCTGGTTTTGCAAGCCACCGGGTTACAAAGACAAGACACACATTCCTTTCAGATCCACACGGGCCATCCCTGATAAGTGACAACAGCGTTTGAATAATCCCTAAGGTTTTCTCGGCCAAAACCATGATTTGAACCCAATATATCCTGTTTGTGACTCCGCTGTTCTATTTCTATTTTCCAAATTCAGATTCCATCTACCTATGATAGCTGTAGGTAGTGATGATCCAAGTCCCACAGCAGGAGGTAAAGTTCATATCTATGAATATAGTGATGCTAACAGGTAAAATTGACATATTAATATTTTTAACAGTGGAAATGGGGCATATTAAATCCTTAGTCATACGAGTCGCTACAACTCAGTAATACCCCTGTCAGACCGAAGTGGTGTCCTTATTCACTGCTATGGCGATGGCAAATGGTTTTAGAGCGTGTTGAGATCGCCTTAAGCGAGGTGGAAACGCCAGCTATCATGCTGTGGTCAACATGGTCACCAGTGATCACCGAGTCACAGTGTTTATTTTGAGCATGTTCAAAACAAATGCCAAGGTTCTACAACTTTTTTTCAAGTTTGTAACTTTTTGGGATATTCTCATGCATTGTGTCCACGTTTGCCGTCGATCTTGGTCTGATGGGGGCATTATAAAAACGCTTGCTATCTAACCAAAAGAATGCAATTTTAATCATGTGTTGGTGCACTCGTAAAGGAACCCATGACAGTTGGATGAAGAGTAGATGGAAGTCCCTATTATCTGGATAAAATTTCCCATCGACTCGGAGTCTTTTTTAACTGGATAAAAGACCAACTGACATTAACTATACAATAGTGACTTTGTGAATAGTGGATATCCAGAAAAAAAAGTGAATAGTCCATTTGATTCAAATTTAGCCACCTTGTGGTGTGAACAGTATGAAATGACATTGAGTGTGATGATCAATTATAATCAACACTAAAAAGTTAGAAAGTTTTACTCCTATTAGAAATGTGAGTTTAAAGCACTCTATAACCTACAAAGAATTACTGAATTTATGATAGGTTTCACTTCAGCACCCTAATTTCAAATGGCTAAATCTCAGCAAGTTTTGGGGCTAGAGAGGTATAATTTAAGATTTGTAATCCTGAGGCCACATACTATTATAACATGTATATGTTATAACTGTTTTGGAGGGGATCATGTTCCAGATGCCATAGTGCATAAATGATCATTTTTACTGGATTAATGCAAGAAATTTATTTGGTCTAGCCATCACATAGTGAGATAAAATATTTTAATACTCATAATATTACATCCAAGCTCATGTAAGATAAATTTTTCTTGGGGATAAACTTGTTTTGTTTTTTCCTTTTGGCAGGTCCAAATAAGTATCTCCAATAATTGCTCACCAATAATGACATTTCTGCAAATTAATGAATGTTTTATTTGATGTCTCCTTTTGTTTGATCCCTATGAATTAACCATAATACTGTAATTATGGTTTCACACAATTTATATTATATATATACAGTATATTATATTATACAGTATATTTTATTAGTATTTAAATTTTTAACAGAAAATGGAGAAAAGTTGAAATCATATCAATGGTAACAGATTCTGTACATGATTTGGCTTTTGCACCAAATTTCGGGAAGCCCTATCATACCTTAGCCGTAGCTTCTAAAGATCTCAGTCTGTTTAGCATAAAACCAATTGGCAATCTAGGGTAAGTTTGAAATTTTAGACCTTGCACTAATAGGTATTGTTGATTAGAACTTGAAATAGAAAGGATATAATTGTCCCCCGCTTTTGGAAGAAAGTTGGGGGACTATTAAAATGGGTTTGTCCGTCTGTCTGTCCGTCACACTTTTTGGGACACAATAACTCTCTTCCTAATTGAGCTAGAATGTTCAAACTTGGTGTATGTGTTTATTAGGTCAATGCTTTGATGGAGTTCGAAGATGAGCATTTTCCGCTTAGGGTAAGCAGAGATAAGCAATTTGATTGGTTGATGCTTATTAGGTCAATGCCTTGATGGAGTTCGAAGATGCACATTTTCTGCTTAGGGTAGGCAGAGATAAGCAATTTGATTGGTTGATACTTTGGGACAAGATAACTTAGGTTCATCTTGATTGATGATTTTTATGCCAATACAATGACTGCATTCTCAGTAATGGATTCGACAGTAACAGTGTATAGAAACGATTGACTCGGACACAAGGTCCCTTTGTCAAGCGTGGGGGCCCTTTTGTCTGCCCTGCCCTTAGGGTCCCACTAACTAGGGTACATTTTCATTTTTCTCGTCGGTTTTAGCATTTTTCTTTATAAAACACTTTTGGATGACACTTCGTGTACAGTTTGATTGCTCGATACGTTTGAAAAAAATAAATGTGCGATTAATTAATATGTGTCATCTATTTATTTTGGGATTTGGGCGGGGGACATCAGCCTCACTATTGGCTTGTTGATATTCAGTTAAAACAACAACAGTGTTTATTTTTAAACAATAATTTACCTGCTTTATTCACATAATTATCAATATTCTTTGAAAATGATACAATAATTTGATAAAAAAAAAATGTATAGGAAGATTTTGGTAATTATGATAATTTTTTTAATTGAGCATAACATATATAGCTTTGTAGAAGTATTTATCCCGGTATTTGTTTTTAAAAACATACTGTGTATAAATAAGTTATTATATAAATTACTATTAATTGCTTTTTAATACATTAATCCTCAAGATAATTACAAAAGTTAGGTATGTCTACTTACAGAAAGGAGCCAGTCAGTGGTGGAGCTATCAGTAAATTTGATATGCACCGAATAGCTGAATTTACTGAACACGACTCCAAGGTATGCTGTGTCTTTCTTTATTTTAGATTTCAACTCGAATTACTTAATGAGTTTAGTTCAATTATCTGTTGTTTTCGTCGCTAATCAATAATCTTTCCATGAGTAGGATGATCTTTGTTGGAAATTGATCTGTAATTGCCTAGTTAAAATCTATTCCATATAGTCTGAAATATTTAATCTGTATTTAGTAACATCTCATCTGACTAACTTGAAATTTATGTACATTGTCTGTGTACATGAGATGAATAATTTTAATTATCAATGGACTAGTAATTGCTTCTTACTATTGCAGTTCCCACAAATAATTCTCTAGTAAGACGTTCCCCTCCCCTTTGTGTGACATTTTTTGAAGAAGAGTGCTTGAAGTAACATTATTTTTTATAGTCATGATTTGAGGAGGAAGGATCAGGAAGTAAACAAACTTGAATTAATGAAATCCTGCATAAAAAATGATGTCTGAGCCCATAGATTCCTTGAGTGGGCATAGCTATAAATTGAAATGGTCAACCCCATTCAATATTTTTATCAGATAATGACTTCTAGAATTATTAACCTATTTTAATTTTTGTGAAATTGCTAGTAGCAAAACTTATTACTTTTATCATGGAAAATGAAATGTTTGATTTTCTTTTTCAGGTATGGCGAGTAAGTTGGAATGTTTTTGGTACAGTACTATGTTCATCTGGTGATGATGGTTGTGTTAGATTATGGAAAGGTAGTACATATATATTATTAAATAATTAAATTACATGTACGTTACAATTTTGTTCATTTTTTCTGATTTTTTCCCGACACTGCAGTCTCATCTAATTTTCGAAGAAAGTTGGGGACTATTAAAATGGGTTTGTCTATTTATCTGTCTGTCTGTCCATCCGTCTGTCTGTCCGTTAGTCACTCTTTGGGACACAATAACTCTCTTTCTAATTGAGCTGGGGGGTTGGGATGGCCTGGCATAGAGATAGGGGCGCCTTATAAAACCTCGTGGGTTTCCTCCCACTGCTAAAGACCCCTTCACGCAAGCGCAATTATTGAAATAAAATTTAACCATATGTTTGTCCTGAAATGACCTAGTTTGTGTCGAGTGGACGTTAAACCACATTTCTCTCTCTCTCTCTCTCTTATTGAGCTAGAATGTTCAAACTTGGTGTAAGTATTTATTACCTTGATGGAGTTCAGGATAAGCAGAGCAATACGCAATTTGATTGGGCGAGACTTTGAAACTTGATGTAGGCGTTCATTAGGTCAATGTCTTGATGGAGTTCGAAGATAAGCAATGAGCATTGCTTGTTTACGGTAAGCAGAGATAAGCAATCTGATTGGTTGATGCTGTGGGGCGCGAGAAACTTTGGTTATGAATATAATGAAGTGAGAGAGACGAAACTCTAAATATAGATTCATTATCTATTTATTTTGGGATTTCAGCGGGGGACATCAGCCTCACTGTTGGCTTGTTACCTTTGTTTTTTTTATTGCGACGAATATCAATTTCAAAGATTTCTGATAAGTACTGAGTTATTGTTCTTTATTATGTCACAGAATCTTTCCAATGCACCAATGGTGTTATAAATTCATGTGGATGTATATTCTCTATCTGGATGTTGTGTTTATAATTTTCAGCAAACTATATGGGTTCCTGGAAATGCATTGAGGTTATGAGAGGGAATGGTAAAAAGTCTGAACAACAATTGGAACCTAAAACAACAGTAGTTACTGCATCCAATAATCAGAATATCAGGTACTACCATATTAAACCTGTCACTAACTAATCTCATAGAAACAAACTATATCCATTTCAACTATTACCCATTTGAACTCAGCATTATAAAAATAGAACTTACTTTACAAATAAAATGAATTCTGGTTCATTTTCTTACTCAATAATATAAATTCATTTGCATAAATTAAAGAGTAGACAGTTAGAAGGTCCTATTTGGCAAAGTTTATTTATTTGTGTCCTGAATTATTATTTATTGCTATAGATATCTTCTAGTCAAACTGAGTTTTCTTCTCACAGTAAGGAATTTTAGCACAAATGCTACACCAGTTGCATTTTTAAAAAAAATTGGAAAATACACTGAAGATCTTTTGATTTTCTACCAACAACTTAAAAAATTAAATTTGTCACTTATGGTATGTCCAAACATTTAAATGAAAAAAAATCAATAAAATAATTCAAATTGAAGTTGATACATAAACTTCTAATCTGCAGTCTTTTTATTTCATTTATTGTTAATTGTGTGTTATTTTACCCGGTATTGTTATGGAATTATTTTCCTCTTTTACACTATTTATTGCTTGATGATTTTTCTGCCATATTGCGTTAGGAATATAATAAGATATCAATATATTATACAAAGCTTATTTTTGTACAAATTTTGTTAATTATTTACATCTAGTAATTTGTTAAGCTTATGAATCGAAAACTATGTAACCATATGAATGATTAATTTTAAATTTTTGTGTTTTGAAAATTAACTCAACTTATTTAAATAAGAGATATATTTACATCGAACTATCAAAATAAAATTTCATATCAAAATCTCAGATTTTATTTCAAGAATATTATTTTAAAAACAAAAAGAAATTATTATCTCAAAACTGATGGATAAATTTTTATGTGCCATATTGATACCTTTTTTTTTGTGTGATTGTGATATTTAATGCATTAACTGTTATAAATAATGTACATTGCAGTCAATAATTTGCTTTATTGTTTATTATTTGAGTCATTTGTTATTTAATTGTATTTCGTAAATTGCCTTCTAAATCAAAATAATATGTTAAATTACATTTGAAGGGACATAATTACTAAAATTGTATGAAACCATAACATCTATAAATGTAAACATCTATTTTGAATCATTCCCTTACATATCAAAAGAATGAAAGATTATCAATTAGATTTGCTTCCAACATATTTGGTTTCAAAGCAAAGAAATAATATATTTAACCACCATAGTTAAAAGTATATAACGAAACACATTTATGTGGATAACAATTACTGGTTTATATACTAGCGACTATTCCAGGATGGTACTTTTGTCTTTGTCTAGCTTGAAGTTACCTATTAATTACTAAAATATTCCTTGATGTTCATTTGCAATTTTTACACCTTTAAACTACTACACTGAAGAAATAAGTAAACTGTCTGTACACTGATGCAAGTACGATTTTATGTTATACCATATACTACAAAATATGTATGGTCAAAATTAACTGACAACAAAATGTAATGTATTTGTTTATTTGTTGTATCACCTTTGTTTTTATTAACAATGAATTGTACATTTAAAATAATTTTGAATTAAATATTTTTGAAACTATTTTGTAGAGTTGTATAGTTTGTTTATAACATTTTATTGTTTGCATCAGTCAACAGCAGTCCATTCGCTACTTTTAATTTTTACTTTGTTTTCTCCTCCTCCTCAAATTTGACAGTTTTATATTGTGTAAGATAAGAATTGAAATGAGCATGAAATTTATCTTAAAGAGACTTCTGTAATGTAACTAATGTGACTAATGCTGTCTTACAAATGTCAACATGGCTAGTGTTATACCTTGAAGTAAATTTGTAGCTATTAAAGATGACCCGTCACAAAAAGTATGCAATAAGACTGGCCTAAGTTGAGGTCTTAACAGTCAAGTATTTCGGAAGATACAGTGCAAAATCTTGCAAAAAATATGTGTTCAAATTGTGTGTGAAATATTAATGGCAGCACAAGAATAGATCTGCTTTGTGGACAAGGTTGGTATGAGTATCAATTGTCTGGTAAACTCCATTTACATGTATGTGTAGAAACAGTGCCACACATTATCCATTCAGTACCTGCAATCTTCCCTATGGCAGAATAAATCCCGATAATTGATCTATACAGCAGACTATGACACTGTTTTACAAGTTAAATATTAGAAAACAAAGTTCTATTTTCTATTTCTTTTTTCCTGTAGATCACCGCCTCCTGGAATAATGAATATAAAACGGAACTCTGGTTGGCCATCTTTTAGTACCAATGCAGATAAAGGCAAACTTTATTACTGATGAACCAGTATGATGTACTGTTCTACTGCTGCCACCTGATTAATGCTCAAAATTAGGATTGTAACATTTAAGTTAAATGATTTTATTTAAGCCTGAAATAGTACATAAAATATTTGCAAATATCCTATATTCTAATATTGGCTAAGAAAAATAAATTTCTTCTCCATTGACACTTCTATATTTAGCCAAAATTTCAGAAAAAATTATTAACAATTTCATTTTCTATGCAGCTAAGGAGCATATATACTCTCCCAAAAAAGAAACGCAAAGTTATATTTCGTCGTCGGTATATCCTGGCTGTACCATCGCCTTGTTGCAACAAGAACAACGACTCGTCGCTGAACCCAAACTCAAACTGCTCTCCAGTGTTGCTGTGCACATGCCCACACCCTCGGTGTCTGAACCCATTAAAGTTGGATTTCATGATGGCGGCGTATTTCAAAACAGAAGCTCTAACGGGAACGTTTGCCTCGTTATTCGGTTTCACGTAAGCGTTTATGGATTGTCTGGGACGAGATTTTACGCCGTCCGGGAATTGCTGCTGCAGTACAGGAGTACAGGTCGCTGTTGAAAACCATTTACGCCAATGACGTAACCGGAAGTGACGATCCAGGACAGGTGGGGTCATTCTTGTTTGGCCTGAACTTGGGCGGTCACGTATTAAACTTCGCTGTCGGTACCTATCCCAAAGGCGAGAAATGAAATTAAGGGAAACATTCAGCAGGCTGGCTACATCTGTCTTGGATTCACCTGCCTGTAATCGACCAATAACAATAGCGTTGTCGCGTTGGTCTTCATTCAGATATGGCATCACTTGGTTCCTTGAGTGTTTACATGTGCAACTGATTTGGGAACCGAGAACCCCGGGATTTTAAAGACCTTAGATGTAGGTTCCATGCGAAACGCTCGCGAAGTTGTTAAATTCATGTTTCTTGGTGCAATCAAACGATAACAAATTTCGACAAAAATGATGACCAGTCACAATTAGTAACATTACATTTAAAACCAAGAATGAATTTCTTTTATCTTTACATAATGACATTAAACAAGTAAGATTTATGGAAAGAACCACTTCGTGTAAATAAAAAAATGATGAAAAACGGGTTGTGCGTTTCTTTTTTTAAAGAGTATATATAATATGATACATACCAATGAAAATGCACAAAGTTTTTTTTAAAAACATCCAAAATTGCATAGTGTGTATCTAGAAAGCAAACAAAACATACTCAAATGTGTTGCAGTAACTAGGGAGGTTGAAAATTTCCCAAACGAAATGTTTTTCCATTTTTTTGAACTTTAATTTATCATGAAAATAAAAGTTATGGCTATAAATTATGTCCCTTCAACGCCACTGTATTGATATACATATTCAGTAGGGATGTCCATGTGCATCTTTATACTTGCTGGAATTGAAACAAATCTTTTAAATTCTTGTAATAATGTTAATAGAAAATAATATATTGAACCTTCAATATAATTTGTGGGATTCATGTTGTTAATATTAGGTAACTAAGCAATTTCTTTGTCCTCTCCATAATATTGATTTTGCTTTATCATTTGGACTTATCTATAGTAGATATTTGAAACAGTTTGAGAAATATTGAAGGACTGTACTTATTCACTAAAAAACATTTTCTATTTAATAAAAAACAAAATAGTATTAAGCCTTATTGATATTCTTCCTACATATCTGTATGTTTCATGCAATTATTTTTGTAAATAAAAATTATGAACCTGTATTGATGTGAATGATTTTATATTTTGTTTTATTTTATTAATATTTTTTATGACTGTATATTTGAAAGTAGGCATGTATTTTTATTTAAAATTTTCTGAAATATTTTAAAAATTAAAGAATTTGTTATACTTCCAGCTGGTTGTGTTAGCCGTTTTAATACTTCTAGCTGGTTGTGTTAGTTTTGTTTTAGAGGGTGGAGTTTATCAGGAAAATAATATACACACAAGGATTAATGATATATAGGTTATTTGAAAAGGTTACTGCATTTAATAACAGGGGCCATTAGTTGGTTGTTTATGGTTAGTGTTACCATTCCAAAATTAGAATAATACTTTAAATATATTAAACTACAAACTAACATTTACACTTTTATTTAATTTTTTATAAATAAAACCAAGAGGAGATAATTGATTGATTGGTGTAGTATAATTTGTTAATTATGCTGACATATGGGAACATTTCAATTATTTTGAATATAGTTATCTCTTATATCCATTGAAGACAATATTATTCTGTAGAAACCACAAAACTATTTTCATCTTTTTTAATATTAATATGAAATGAATTATCTTTCAATTTCAGAATTTAAAAAAAATGTACACATATATGATTAATGCATAATTAGATTTACCGAATTTAAGTTATAATAAAATGACATAAATTGTTATTTAATTGTAATCTTTATTGTTTCAAAATTCCTATAAATCATGAAGATGTCTCACTACAATATTGTTGGGGCGCCTCGTGTCCAGTGCCTTGTGTCCAGCGCGACAATTGCTTCAGTTGCAAAATTCTCAGCTTGCATGGAAATAAGTGGTTATGTTTCAAATAGTGAAAAGAGTTGCCGAGTTGTGTTCTAATTCTGGTTTGGCAGCCATTTTAAAAACCACAGAAATATCGCGTAGCCGTTGGATTTTAAAAAATCACAAATTTATGTCGTAATGTTTTACTTTAATTTCAAAGTCCAGCCTCGTGGGTTTTCTGCGAGTGCTCCGGTTTCCCCCTCACTGCTAAAGACCCCTACACACAAGCGAATTATTGAAATAAAATTAAACCATGTTAGTCCCGAAATGACCTAGTTTGTGTCTAGTGGACGTTAACCCCCACCCATCTCTCACATGCAGCAAAACAGGTTACAGTATGAGAAGACCAAAACAATGAAAAACTAATTGAAAGTTCTTAATTAATTTTTCTGTCCGTTGGTCCGGCGTCCACAATTTATACAGTGTCTAAGGGCATGAGACGAAGAAGCCTATTGTTTTTCAGCGATTTCCGATAATAACTACCAGAGTTATGGCCCTTGATCACTTCAAAAAATCTTGTGGACGCTCTAGAGGCCAAAGTTAATATCCGATTGACTTTAAATTTATACACGGTGTTTAAGGTCATAAGAGGAAGAATCCTGTTGATTTTCAGCGATTTCCGATAATTAGTGCCAGTGTATGGCCCTTGTGGACGCTCTAGAGGCCATAGTTAATATCCGATTGACTTCGGATTGATACACAGAGTTTAAGGTGTTGAAACAAACAAGTATTTTGATTTTCAATGAATTTTGATAACTGAACAGCTATAACCGTGATATTAAATTTTCATATACTAATTGTTAGCGTGGGACAAAACTTTATAAAAAACAAACCAATTCAACTCTTAAACAGATTTTAGTGTATTATAAATGTTTCATTAACGAAAAAAGTAAAAATATGCGACAACCCTTGTTGACTGCCCGGACGATTTAGCTGCTGTGGGCGTATGTTTCGTTGTCTGGCAACCTATCTTTAAATTAAATATTTGAAATTTGGAATCTCAAAAAGGCGACAGTAGCATGAAGCTGATTCTTTACACGTTTGAGCACACAAAAGGATCGTTCACATTCCGTGTTTGCTATCGGCAATGCCAATAAACCGCAAAGCAATGCCAGTAATACCATCCTCATTGATGAGTCTCAAGCACACAGGAGGTGAAACTAATTCTGCAGGATACTGTTTGGTGTAGCCAACAAATTGCATCAGTTCATTTTCAAAGGAGTCTTCTATGTCTCTTGGATAATACCCTGGAATTAACGAGCATATTCAAGAAGTTCAATTTCTGACGAGGTGTGTAAGGCAAAGAGAAAGTCAAACTTGTGCTTCAGCTTCGAATAGATCTCCATTCTTCACACCATTTCCGTCAACAAGAATTCAAAATGGGAAGAAAATTAAATGTTATAAATTTTACTTGGTGTCCGTTCAACCTCTAAATCTTACCTCGTCGGATCGACCATTTCGGAGGGTTGGGATGGCCTAGTGGTCTAGAGTGTCGCGCTTCGACCTTCGGCTGTGGTTTCGAGCCCTGGTGTGAGCGTATGTGGCATGGAGATAGAGGCACCTTCTCAACCTCATGGGTTTCATCGGGCACTCTGGTTTCCTCCCACTGCTAAAGACCCCTACGCGCAAGCGAATTATTGAAATAAAAATGAAACCATACGTTAATCCCAAAATGACCTAGTTTGTGTCGAGTGGACGTTAAACTCCATTTCTCTCTCTCTATCGACCATTTCTCTTGAGTGCTCGCTGAAGTTATACACGATAACTCGAACCCTCCATCATTAACTTAGCTTTCTCTTCATAAGAAGGAAATTCTTCAGTGCCAACGGACTTCGCGAAATGTTGCAGACTTTCATAGAGGCTTACATATTATGTTCATGGGTCAATGTTTACTTTCTATTAGAGTTTTGCTGGTTGCACTGAACGCTCCAGAATTGTGTCCCCAACGTGCGGTTGCAACAATTTGGGAACATGGACCACTCCATTAATGGAAGCGGGAAGGATTGCCCATCGGTGTGTGGATGGTGAATTGAAGTTGTAGATAGCTTGTACCAATCCAAAAGAGCACTCGACAGCACATGTTCCAACCAAATTGAACGGGTGTGCAGAAGAAGGTGAAATCTCTGCCTCTGGTTTACCACTCACATCAACGAAGCGAAGAATGAAAGTCAACTTAAAGCCAGGTACTTCGCCGTTTTCACTTCTTAAACAATAGTGGACAGAATTTCTTGGGCCATCAGCTGAATGAACCCTTTACAAGTTGTGGAAGACAAATAGTAAACAGGTCCCTTTCCAGCATTTCCATATCGAGAGATATGACTCCCAAGAAACGATAGAACAGGGTCCCAAGCTTCGAATCGATGTGATATTCTGCTCACCCAAGAGTGATTCAGGCAACAATACTGTTTCTGTGAAGAAGGCTGTTTTCCTTTTGAGAAGTATTTGCTTAAATCATTGAAGCCAGAAGTAAAATAAGTCAGATTGTCATGAAAGAGTTCACAGGCAGAACAATACACTTTTCCAGAACATGACGGTCTCGCCGTTTGGAAGACGAAATTAAATATCTTGTTCTTCCTTTGCCATACAAACGTGCATGAGTTCTTGAAAATTAACAGCTATGAAGCAAGTCTGGAGTTCATCAGTCACATCCTATCAAATCGGAAGCGGACTGCGTTGCTTCAGATTCTGGTTCCATTTCCACTTCACCAGGAGTCGGATTTGAAGAAAGATGAGAAGTCCAGAAAACAATATTTGGTATGCTAGCCACCGTTTCGTTTTCGACCTTCTTTCTTAGTTCTTTTCGCCCGTTTCTCATTCCCACTTTGATATGAGCGTTAAATGTCCCGGGTCCGGTCGATAGTTAGAACAATCTGATTTACCTCCTTTCTTCTGGAGAGCTTCATCGTTTGCATGTTTCCAAGTTTGCGGAAGAGATCGGTATGGGCTCGATGCCGCCCGCGGGGGAGGGGGGGAGTCGGGGCAGAACCCGAAATGCAGAAAAGTTTACAGACAGTGGCGCACCGACCGCGTGGAACCCCCAAAAATTGATTTTTGCATTTTGACGGCCGCAAACGCATTTTCCTGCTATTCCAGCTCGTGGACAAAGCAACTTCAAAGTAATATAGCCCAATTAAGGTGCCTGACTGGAATTCCATTCAAACGATCAGTCGTTTATAGTCCACGAAGACGAAACCGTTGGGAGAACAGTTTGACAAATTAAATGCCGCAAACGCGTTTTCCTGCAATTCCAGCCCGGAACAAAGCAACTTCAAACTTTAGATGATTGACTCAAATTCCAATCAATCAATTGTTTACAGTCCACAAAATTTAACTGCCGCAAACGCGTTTACCTGCTATTCCATCCTCTGAATACAGCAACTTAAAGGGACAATAACACACTTGCTGGCTTGACAGATCCAGAAAATAAATAATACCCCTATTCTAAGTACTACTTTAAGTTCCCTACCTATTGTGTAAATTATCCATTACATCATATTTTACTTGTCCAGAGGGTTCGAACATATTTTAAAATCCAAGTCACATTTGAAAAGGTTTACGTTAGGCTTTTCAAATCATTTAGTTGAATTTTTCCAATTTTTTTTAAATTAAGTGTGTTAAGATGGAATTTGCATTATCAATTAATTGGAATATTGTAAAATAATGCAATTTGTTGACCAGAATAAAGATTTGGACATATAATTCAGTTTCAACAAGAGTGGTATTGAGCCTTTAAATGTGATCCAACATAGTATACCTGGGTGAACTGAATCCCAACCACCAATCAATCGTTGCTGGGTATATGAGGGACTCTGTGAGAAAATGCGTTTTTCTGCTATTCCAGCCCGTGGCCAACTACAAAATGTTCAGTGGTTTTGTAAGCGAAACTCCGTACTCCATGCTGACCGGTATTCAAACCACCCGATCAGACTGTTATGCAAATTCCTGAAGCAATGACCCGAGAAATCCCTCTCTAATCAAACGCAACACTGCGCGGAGTATGACTGTTATGTTGCAGCTGATGCACAAATAGTAACCGATGCCCAGACAAAATGTTTTAATCGATAGCCACTTCTGTACAAATTCGTAGTATTCAATTACAAGAAAAGAAAATTAGTGTTTTATTAGATTTCGGGCTCTGTATTCCGACCAGAAGATGAAATAAAAAGAAAAATTCTCTTTACCCGAGGGTAGCTGTTTAAGCTTTATTTGTTTGTGTAAATGATTTGGTGTTGTTGGTGGTATTGAGGTGATGTTATGACACATTTTCTTTTACAAACAAGTTGACCACACATTTTCTTTTACAAACAAGTTGACCAGTTTCCATCAGAATTTAGAACCAAAGTTTAAATCGTCGTTTATGTTTTGATCTATTTTTCGTAAAAGTTACGATTACAATTTCTTATTAAACAAATCCAATCATTTCTTATTTTCCGAAATGCATTCCAATACTTGTGGACACTCTACAGGTCACAATTTTAATCCGATTTTGACGAAACTTGACATTGGCATGTATCGGATTGAAACTTTATGGATTATGGGTGGCCCCTGATTATACGAAAACTCATGTTTCTAACTCGTGGACACTCTAAAGGTTACAATTTTTATCCGATTTAGATGAAACTTGAAATATATGTTTATAACCTAAAGATCTCGGATCCATCGTTATTCCCGCAAATTGGACCGCAACTTTCCGGATTATGGCCCATGATTCTACGAAAAAAATCGCTCCTTATACTCGTAGTTCCCCGGAGGTCACAATTTGTATCCGATTTAAAATAAAACATTCAAATATATCACCGTAATACTATAATGATGACTGAGTTCGAATTTCGTGAAAATCGGGCCGAAACTGTCGGACAAAATGGCAGCTCTATGTATACGCAAATAATGTAAAAGTATGTAATACCAAGGTTGTGGGCCCCTAGCGTGATTATTGCATATTCTTTTGAATGGAATACATGCGTAACACACAATTAAACGGTCTGCAATACAAGAATAATTAAATACGAAATCTATTTAGTTCCGAATGGCATACAATTATCGCTATTAAATTTGTTGTGCGAGTTTACAAATTAATTTGAATGAAAAGTTTATTTCATTGCTTTCTTTCTCACATTTCTGCGTATATATAAGCCCTATAAGTTGGGTAAATGGGGTCATCATCAAACCAATGGTTCGTTTACGTGCACGCCAACTTTCATGACCTCAATTGATGATACACACGGAGTAAACTGCCAATGATACAACACACCTAGTCACCATGGCTCCCCATGACACGTATAACTAACAGCAGACTATACTCTACTGGCGAAAGAATACATTTATAGCGGTGAAATAATTTTATTATTCAAACCGAGAATACATTTTCGAATAGGCTAGTAAGATCAGCACGTTACTATATCAATATTTTGCGCTGTGAATGCCAATCCTATCCTATATACCATCCGATGATAATAGATAAAGCACATAACCGTTACACTTTTATTTTGCAATTTTTTTTATGTAGCTTAGCATGGCGGGGTTCCCCCCCTTCCCCCTTCCCCCCTGATGGTTCCGCCCCTGGTGAATAAGACAATAACACACTTTATGCCACACTAAAACAACAGTCAAATGAAGTCAGCGCGTTAGCGGTCCATCGATTTCGTTAAATAGAGTTGTCTCCCTATATACCAAAGTGGTATTTGGTATACTTATAATGCATAGCGTTATTATTTTCTACAAAAAATGTAAATTTAGATAATTATATTTAAGTAAAATAAATTCATACCATAAAACAAACAATAGGTATATATTCGTTTGTTCTAAACATTTCGAAACTAACGTATAAATCAACAAAAAAAAAAAAAAAAAAAATCCTCCAGTGCCCCAAATTTTTGTACTCGATTAGGTTTTTTTTGGTTTTTTCTTTTAAAAGGAAGAAAAAAAATCACGCTTATAATTATCCGTAATTCTATAAGAAGTCGAATTGAAATAAATTTCTTTGCATAAAAGACTATAATTTCTAACATTATCTACTTAACTTACCCTAAATTCATTTCAAATTTGATATCCTTTCAATTTCATTGAGAAAAAGCCCGTGGACCCTTTTTTTATGTTAACGTAAATTATAAACATAGCATATTGACTTGCATTATAATTATGATAAGTAACAAAAACGATTTCCCGACTGTCTTCATCTCACTCACAACTTTTTTTCGTTTTCTCCACTTTTTTTTAGACACAAATAATCTATTAGTATTAGAATCGATTAGATACGGTGAACAATATCAAACATGAATTTGTATATTTTCTCTTTTAATTATTTAGTTTCGGATATTACAACTTCCTCGAAATAAATAAATTGTCTTTTTATGTCTTTAATACGAAGTGTGAAACAAAATAGAAATTTGCTACATAATTGATGATATGGATTTTTCTGGCACTGAAATATTAAAAATAGGTTTTACCGTCGGCTCTATGCCAAAAACACGAATCACGCGCAGCAAATGTCAAGGTCGATTTGTCTGTATAATATGTAAGGGAAATACTGTATCTATAATCATGTTTATTAGTCAATGGATTTATTAGGGGGCACTAAATATCCGCGAACAGCTAATCCCGCATACAATCCGACGTCACAGTGTAGTGTGTCGTATCGAAAATTATTTGTGAAAACTTCCCATGATGCATGTGTAACCCCACCCAGTGCTGTCAAGTGACGTGTGTGCTGGCGGTGCGAGTGTTTGTATGTCTACTAGGATAACCCTCTCCATGACGGGGCCGGCAAATTTGGCTCTATAGCCCGGCGTCCGGCTTGGAGACCCCACGGATTACCGATTGTGAATACTTGGATGTCAATGTGAAGGATATACGTGTATCAAACTGGCCAAAATAGCAGACACATTGCTCAGCAGTATGGGGTGCTTTCGGCGGAAAGAAGACGAAGATGATAAGATGCGAAAAGAAGCGAATAAACGGATAGAAAGACAGTTACAGAAAGATAAACAGTTATATAGGGCCACACACCGGCTCTTATTATTAGGTGTGTATACAAGCATTATTTAATCAGCGTCTATGTGGTCAGAATAGCGGTATATTTGGACTAAACATGCTCGCCATTGCCAAGATTTATTCTAATAACCAATATAATGAGATGGTATTCGTTGTTTTTTTTTCTAGGTGCCGGGGAATCTGGAAAATCTACAATTGTAAAACAAATGAGGATTTTACATGTAAATGGATTCGGACCAGAGTGAGTGATAGTTCTTCTTTTTATCTTAAAAAATATTCGTTTATTTCTGTCGCTATGACCAACGACGGGTAATAGAAGGCCGTATTATGCATGCATGACTGTATCCAATATCGGTAGATAGGGGGAATAGCATTGTCTATTACCGATACATCGAAAGTATACTCGCATTGTTTTGCCTTTGAACCCCATAATGATTTTAAATGCCTGTCATATCTATTTTAGTGAAAGAAAACAGAAAATAGAAGACATAAAACGGAATATAAAAGATGCAATTTTGGTGAGTACGAGTCGTGAGATATACCTGTTACCCCTAAACATGGACTTGCCGTCTAAAAATGGCGGACATCGTGTTTTAGTATCTTGATACTTGACTATTATTCATGTTTTTAGCCATTATTTGATGCTATATTGGTTTAGATACACCGGTTGCTAACTTCAAGACCATTTTTACAATGCATCAATCGTAGACTAATATAAATAGACAGTGCGAGGGTTAAATTTAGTTTGACACTCAGTAAACACAAGAAAACATGTTGAAATCGATGTCGCAAATTTGACATCTCCGGCTACCTAGAGAACAGAAAAATAGATATTTTGTTTACTGAAGTAGCAACATTGTTTGTTCTTTAACGTTTGTTTGATAAGTGATAATTGTTAGCAATAGTACACAATGTATACAAGTCAAAATAAATACAAGGAATATTATTATCACTAGGCTGATCATACTGGGCAATATAAAACACCAAATATAATAGTCTAATAATAACTAAATGTCTATAAAGCCATTTTGCCTTTAAAGGAACATACCCAATAAAGTTTGAGAATAGACAGTCATTAGATATACAATAATTCCCATGTAGTAATGAGGTTATTGAAAAGTTAAGCATATTAATATTAATCTGCTTCTGATATATATTGTGCTATATATAAACTAAATATGATTAGCCCCTATTATTATTTACAAAGACATGAAAACATGAAATGATCAAAGGAAATACACAAGATTAAACCACAGAAGATACATGCATTTATATATTTGACAAGTAAATATGGAAGGTTTTATCTTTTATTTCCATGTGTACACTATCATAATTTTCGTAAATCCCTGCAGCTCATACTCTTCCCCACCCCCCTCAAACGTAATTATTCACAGTTAATTGTAACTATTCTCAGCTCCCATTTCAACAGTCTACGAAATAATCATTTCTAATTATAGACTTGTGGTTGAATAGGTCCTATTATGTGATGTCATGCAGGTACCTGTATGTAAATTTAGAAAATTATTGATCACAAAAATATTGAAAAATTGCCAATGTGATTACCTGGGCATTATTTATATTCTTTCACACTTTTTGATTAAAGTTCTATTTATATTTTCCGAAAAAATCTGCCCAAGATCCTTTGCAAGATATAATGTCTCAAACAATAATATATACATAATTGTAATTAATTGATCATTAGACCAAACAAATGAATGTCATAACCAGAAAGGACAGAATTAAAAAAAAAACCAGCATTTAGTTGTCATGACGGTTTGTCAGAAGTTCCAATATCATCTATACGTGTTCTATTTTGCAAATAATGTATGCTGTTTGGAGGGATTTTGTCGAAATTCCCCTACCCTTAAACAAAAACTTCTTGTAGATTACAACTGACCAGCTTAGTTATTTGAAAAAATTAGATTCTAACTTTGTACAAAGTGGGATGTTATAAATCACAACTATATTGAGTTCTAAATTTGCAAACAGGTAATCTTTATCAGATACTGAATTTATAATCATTTTTCACCAGACCATCAGTAGTTGAGAAGTTTTTGAAAATTGTATTCATAGAAAAAGTATCTGTCTGGCCAGATTTACAAAAAAATATACAAATAACAAAGCGGCATTTCGTTTGTATTTGAAGACTGCCAACCGGACAATCTTATGATCAGCAAATAATTTTAATACAAAAATAAAACAAAGACTGGTTATGTTATGTATATGTTTAAAAAGGGTATGGTAAGACACTGATTACTATTATAAGTCAAAACGAAATATAGATCTGTATTTTTATCTACATGTACTACACATCTGGCATACTAAAATTTCTCTGAAATATAGCACCCACAAAAAAATATTACAGTACATATTTCATAAATGTCCTAAAGTTCCTGTTAATCAGATCTAAAGTTTTATAGTAGAAGGAGAATTGCTATTTATAATCTATGTGGTGTAGACAGTAGTATTGTGATTCACATGACTTTATGATAATATACATGTACTGGTATGAATTCATAATAGTATTATCTCAGGTTAACACCATCATTTATTAATATATATCTACATATGGCAGCACAAAATCCATGAAGCAAGTAGGCCTAAGTCTTACCAAACAAGCGTTCGGTCTAAAATGTGCTATATGTCCAATCCCATTTCCCTGTGTTGCAATGTATTATCCATGTGACAGAGTCTGTAGTAGCTTTGTAAAAAAAAGAATGGTAATAGTATATGGTATAGGGCTACCAGAATAAACTAGAACTACTTGTATCATAAAAAATTTAAGCTGAAAATTTATGAAAACCAGTGATTTATTTTTCTTGCCGCTCGAACTCGTATGCCCTCAGTCTCATGTAACAATGCCTCTTCGTTTCAGAGGAATGATCAGTTCGCTGAAATTTGTCTATGGGACTGTTGTTACTTCTCTCTAGCTGAGTTACTTTTTTTGAGGCAAATCGTAGTTTGGGGTCAAGCATGACAAAGATTACTATATTAAGATTATGTTTAGAATCTGTTTAACCATTTCAATTGCATTTAAAACTTGTGAATGATAAACATTAGTATCCTCTATAAATTGTTTTTGTAAGTGATTGTTTATATGGCCTATTTACTGTGTAATTCTATACTGCTCTAATATTAGTAAGCTATTTTTTTATTCATTATAAGCTTGCATGAAACTGAGACATACACAACTTTACATGTATGTTCAGCCATGGCCTTTGGACGCTGGTTCACCAACCAGGAACCCATTTTCGATCTGGGTGTTGCGAGAAAATTTCTAAGGATTGTCCAGCTCGTTTTCCTGTTATCATTGAGCAGTATGTTAAAGATCCTATGACAATAAGACATCTGAATAAGAGTAAAATATAGTGATGCTGATGGGGTAAAATTTCCGTCATAGCACATTGCATGATGTAGGCCCGCCTATCTTTGCCGAATAGTTTACAAATCTTAGGATGTAGAGTTTTAACATTGTAATTGGAGAGAGGTAATGATGTGTAATGGAATATGTACTTTGCATAGTATTATTGAAAGAGATCATGAAATACAACATAATAATATATCCCCTGTTAGTACACAACCTGTACTGTACAACATGAGCTAATCTTTAACCACTGGATTATTAAAGGATAGACATTTAACACCGAGAGTCTTTTCCAATATGTTGTAGCCATGATCATTTACTTTGTACAATAGTTATGAATCCATGATTGCCAATGGTAGGTAAAGAAGTACATGTAATATATCGAAATAAGGTCAATATACACAAACAACAAAATGTTTCATAATTTTATCTACAGCTTAGATGTTATGCATCTGACTTGACTACTTTTCTTGCTGATTTTAAATAGACACCGTAATATTGTATGTTACACATACATGTATATGTATAATTAACATAACATTGCAAAGTAAAATTAACCATGTGCTAGTCCCAAAGTAACCTAGTAAGAGTGGATGAGTATTTCTTTAAGCTTCATAGGAAATCATTTCATTTATTTCAATCTGAATTGATTTATGAACGGTCGCCAAAATGGACCCGAAATTACATGTAGTCTTGAATGAACTCTGGTACAATATTATATTCTTTTTGATTTATGAGTTGAATCATGAATGTGGGTAACCTTTATTATTACCTGCATGTAATACTAGTATTGGGAACTTTCTAGATTAAATCAGATTAACTACTGCATTAAGACTGATAATCTCCTGTATATTGTTTTAACAAAACGTATATCGTATATTATATATTGTTTTCTACTGGCTTGATAAAGGAATTAAACATACATGTATTGGCAAGTTTTATGGTCATGTAATAAATAGTTCATGTAATATAAGTCTTTTCTTGGAACTTTATCTTTTGTGAGCTATTACTTAATTATACATTGTTCATTAGAAATATTTACCACAGATTATGATAAGTTTCATGTTAGGGTCATTTACATGTACCAAGTTTGATGCCCGGTTTTGAAAGATTTTCAATCTTAGTCCTTGTGGGAGGCAAAATGGGGAATTGTCTCTCATCCTCACGCACCCAACCCCTTTAGCATTTAGATTGCATATATGACTAGAAAATGTAAATAATTGTATATGTTAGTCTCAAATAACAAGTAGTATATAGAGAAGTTTCTTTTCTTTAGTCTGTCCTAAGTGGTGCCTTAAAGTAGAAATTTTGCACAGATTGATTTTGGCAAAGAGTTATGGATTAAAATAAACACAACAGTTGTACGGAAAACAATTACTGTATAATTTTTTAATCAGAGATATACATGTAATAGTACATGTATAAGTTGTGGATTTTTTTCATTTACTTATATTGAAATACACTATCTGGAGCATATTTACAGTATGTTTAATAAAATAATAATAAAAGCAGTTCTGATTACATAGATTTTATTGTTCATATTTATGAGAGTTGGTCACCTTTCTCATACCTGTTATTCAAATTAGTACATGGCTGGAGGCACTGACATAGTTATGAGGTGAGGCAAGAAGGAAATAAGGTCATTTGAGGGACAAATTATTTTTTCTTTGGAAGTCAATTAAATGACTACAATATTATTTTATGATTAGAAAATTGAATTACATGTAACAATGCTTCATGGATATGTTCATTCGTGAAATAATTTTTTGGTGACAGTAATTTTCTCATAATTGTGGTCAGATCTTATCCACTCCCACATTATTCCAGTACACCTGTGTCATTTTAAACTATTTGTGTTTTACGCAGTGTGATGTCATCATAATAAATATGAAGAAAGTAGCCTATATATCACCCTATAAAGCTGTTTACAACAAACATGTCATCAGCGTTAACCCTTTCAGCTCAGAGCTACCTCAACATGTGTAGGCAGATAATAACATGTCATCAGTTTTAACCCTTTAGATAGATACAATGTAATTTTGGTAATGTTTTAGCTGTATTAAGGCTTCAGGTAATAGAAAAAGCATAGACTTTTTTAGTGTCATTTTAGGTAAATTGTAAATGGTTATTCTGATGGTTGACTAGGGAAAGAGACAGAGCTTGAGCTGGATCTTAGTTCTATGATGACTTGATGAGGAATGAATTTTTTTGAGATGTAATCTTTTATTATGAGTAAGCCCATGTGTAAATGGTGTCAATGTGGTCTTGAAGTTTCAGAGACATCGATACATACAAAATACATTTAAATGTGACACATTTTTCTTTGTTTTCCCTTCATACATACATGTATATGTATGGCTATATAAATTTGGGTAGTCTAGAAGATTGGGTAGTCTAAGTAATAAAGAGGTAATATGTGGGATACATTCTAAAAATATATCATTAGATCTTAATGTGTTGGTTGTCTGCTTAAACTCTGTTCTATTTTCAATTATCATAAAGCATGTATTTTCTACTAAACTGTAGAACCAGTAGCTGGAACCAATGGCATTATGGATAGGTTTTTGGCCCAAACTCTTACTATATTATTATTTACAGTAAAAACATGAGGGGAACCTTACTAACTGGCATAAAAATATCTGATCTCATGGACACTTACAAAACTAGGTACATTAATGGTATGAAAGAAAGTAATATTTTAACTGATATCTAGCATACTGTACTACTAAAGAGTCCACAAAAGTAATTACTGTTTTAGTAAGAGATACCTCATTGTACTCCCCTGATTAATGGCTACCAAATTTGTTTTTAGGTACAATGTTCATAACTGCTGAAAGCTGACCTTGTCTCCGGTTTGGGAATATTTTTTGGGCAGGGGAATTTCTTTCAATATAATTTTATGTTGTCATGTCATCAATGTGATTTATAAAGATATTGTCAATCTCTAGCTATAGGCTAAGTACTTATATTAGTAACTATATGAATGAAAATGTCACATGAATGTTGGGATGAGCTATCTACTATGAAGATCAGTAAGATCACATATAATACCATATTTAGTGTAATTAGCGACTGACTCAAACAGGTTAGAGAGAATAACTGTCATTCTTATAAATATCCTGTATTAGTCCTGTTGCTAAGGGCTTTTTTTTTCATGGAAAGAATGAATAAACCTTATATGAAATGGTTCTGTGTATATGTACCTTAAACTGTTGAATTCACTTGATGATGAATAATATTTTGAGAATTTTGTGCTTTGTTTTTGTAAACCAATGCACTGGAAATTGTAATTATGGTATATTTAGTTGTGTTATTGAGTACATTGTAAATCCTGATAGGTATATATGTACATATGTATTTATTGATCGTATATCATTACTTACCTCCTATATATAATCTACTGTACAAAACAATCAATAAACATGCCTGGTATCAAACCATTAAAACACATTCTTATATTACAACCGGACAAAGTTGGAGAGAGGAAAAGAGAAATAGAATTTAACAATCATTCAATGAATTAGTTTTTTGGGGACTAACATATAATCTTTCTTTTTCACTTCTTTTAACAGGAACTGGACAGTTCCATTTGACTACAATTGGTTTTTATACACCCACATTGAAATGTTTTCATATATTGTCATCGTCCCCATCTGTCCAATTGACTTAAGATTTATACACAGAACTTAAGGGAATGAGACAAAGGAGCCTATAGAATTGTAACAATTTCTGATAATTTCTACCAGAATAATCTCCCTTGATCTTTTGAAAAATTGTGCAGAAGCTCTTAGAGTCAACAGGTATCATCTGATTCAATTGAAATATGTACAAACAGTGCTTAACGTCTTCATAATAACTCAATGGATTGCTACTCTTAATCAATTTTTAGTGTCTTGTGAAAGCTTTCATTAGTGACAAAAGAAAAAATATGTAACAACCCTTGAATGATTTAGCTGCTGTGGGTACATGTTTTAAAATGACAATCATTAAACGATTTTAGCTGTTTATATTAGTTTTGCAAATTTAGCCCTTTACATTTAAAAGCATATAAAATCAAGCCTGGAAATAAGGCACCTGTCACTGACAATGTCAGACACAGACGTCCGGCACTAAGTTGAAAATGTCAGGTACTATTTCATTAGTGTCTGACATTTTGTCAGTTACATCTTCAACCTTGTGGGTTTCCTCCGGGCACTCCGGTTTCCTCCCACTGCTAAAGACCCCTACGAGCAAGCAAATTATTGAAATAAAATTAAAACCATATGTTAGTCCCGAAATGACCTAGTTTGTGTCAAATGGACGTTAAATCCCATTTCTCTCTCTCCCTCTCTCTCAGTTACATCTAAAACCGTTATTTCCAGGCCTGTATAAAATGAAGGGCAATATGCGTAAAATACAAAACACTGCATGATCACGATTCTTCTGGTCTAAAACATGATGCCGCTTCTCAATATATTAACACAATGTTTTGGTAATTATTTTTCTTTGGCTTAAAGTCATTTTAAGGCCTCAGGGAAACTGGGAACTTATTACTTCTGCATTAATCTCTAGAGGGTCACAATGAATGAAAATTGCTTGTCGGTCTCATAACATTGTTGACCTTTAGTTTTTGAAGTTTAGACCTCTTTTTTGCTCTGTCCATGTCCTTGATGATAAAGCAATGATAAAGATAACAATATGGAAACCAGTTCAATTAAATTATCCTTAAAGTACATCAAGTTAGGATTGCAACTGAATAACACTGTAATACTTAGATGGTTTTGAAGAAAAAACAGTAGTTGATTTATCCTTTGGTATCATTTATCTGTCGTTTTTTAAGGGAAAATTTATATTTTTAATTCGGCAGCTCTATTCATCTTATTGGGTTAGGTTCAAATGTGAGAGTTATTCTATATTCTCTTCATTCAAAATGTCATACATGGATATATATTGAAAATAGTTTTAATTGTTCAGGAAGTCTTGTCTTGTAACTACATTGTAATTACTTCTCACTTCTGTCCCTCTAATTATCCATATTTGTACATTTGACATTTATGTATCAATGTTGTTGATTAATATCTGCTTCATTAAGAACATAACAGAGTTTTATTGATGAAAGGATGTTTTTCTTTGATGATTTTCTGTAGTAGTTTGGAATGCATGGGATCTCTCAGACTTCTCTTTATCCTCATAGCCACGATGGCTAAGTGAATAAGACGCTGGCTTGCTAGCCTAGAGTTTGTGGGTTTTATCCCAGTCCCAGTGTTGTCTAAGTTCATTGGGATTTTACGGCATGGTTTCGCCTTGTCAGTTGTGTACATGTAGGTTGGAGGGCTTAGCAAGGAGAGCTGTTTAGTAGTTCTGATGGGACAAAATACCAAGCTTTCATGTACACATAGGCATGCAAGTAAAAGATCCCTTGACAGTTGAAATTCGATACAAAAGTAGACTGTAGCGCCATTGTCCGGGCAAAATTTCCCTCATAGCAATGTGTATGGGGTATGCCTGTCTTCAGTAGAATGGTTGGGGCAGAACAGTAGGATGTTAAACCTCATTTCATTTCATTCATTTACTTTTATCCTCTTCCCATAGATTCTTCTAACACTTTATAAGGAAAAGATTATTTATAAATAATCTAAACTACCAATACTACCACCATTTCATTTCTTTGAATTCAGGGAGTTGATAATATGTTTCAATGTACATTGTAATTGCATGACAAAAAAAAATCTACAGAATGGACAATAACATGTATGTAGGCTACATGTACGTCAGGAAAAAAATTAGTTCTGTGATTGCTACAGTCATTCCATGTTTTATTAGATAGAATATGGTAAAATTATTGTTTAAGATTGTTACTATGCCTGAAGATATTGTCAACTTCTCTTCCTACTACTTCCAATATTACAATGTATTTTGAATGTGTATGGTATGCCCGAGAGAAATGGTGGAATTTTCAGCATCACATTTTTACTCTAGACTGTTTCTATTATAGGAGATACTTGACAGATATGGAATCTGTTTTATAAGTGTAAATAAAATGATGCATTAGATGCATCCTATTTTCAAACTGAATTTCTAATAATAGAAGGAGATATACGAGGAAAGGTAATTATTTAAAGGCCCAGCAAGACAGTAAAAGAATATGTACCGTTTCAATAAAGACTGTTGTTGTGCCATTAGTTGAGTATGAAAAGACCTTCATGAAGAATAGTCTGGCTTGTACAAAATAGATAGAAAATTATTATTACTTTATTTGTCTGAAGAAAAATAAAATTGGCTGTGTGAAATCCATGGACACCCATGTAAACTTGAAATACCGGTACTCATAACACAATTTAGAATTGATCGATTTGAATAGCTTTTGAACCAAGGTGTACTTTTCATTGTGTAATGGTCTTAAACTCTATAATATTTAAAATCTCTGACTGTCATTTGGTAGATTTATAATCCCTTACAAACTTAAGCATTTTGATAGGCGAATCAGTTGAAAAAGAGTTCAGTTCCTTTCAGTATTTACAAAGATTCTCTGCAGATGATAAATTTGTATAAACAGGACATGGTCAAAACAGCTCGACACCACCTATTATTCTGCTGAAATCATTTGATTGGTCTCTTTATCTTCGGATTGATTCCAAGGTGGTGTAGATCCTATGTCATTGATATTTCGATTTCATTTTCTTGATTAAAGGTTAAATTATCAATTTGAGTACATTTCGGGTGGAGTATTTAAAATTAAATATTAATGGAAACTTGCAAGTGACAGTTTATGACAAAATTGGTGAGCCCTCTTGAAATCAGAACTTTGTGATCTAATATTTCGAAGGGGAATGGGGTTGTTCTCTCGTTGATTCATGTAAATTGTCTTTTGCTGAACTTGTAATTCTCCACTGACAAAAAGTGGCATATTTACGTACCAGTACAGTCAGAAGTCCCCAAACTGTTTTCTGATATCTTTACACACAATAGAATGCACTCTGATACTGCTTAGTGCAATAATATTTAACTCCCTACTAGGTAAGTTTTTATTGTATTATCTAAGGTGCTTACATTCATTCAACTTATATTTTACTACTGTTGAATAAAAGTCAAATTATTTATGTGATATAAGTGTAACTCACTTTTTTTCATTCACATTTTAAAACCCCAACATTTGCAGTGGTTTATTTACGTTATTTAAATGTAGGAAAATAAATTGAATGGAGTATTGAAAAGAGGGTTTCATTTATGAAGTTTGTGTATGTGTAGCTTCAATAACTCTGCTAGAGAATATATTATATATGTTCACACACCATGGTAATGTGATAGGCTTTAATAGCATTCAGCTGCTCAATGTGTTAGGATCATTACAGCTATATATAGAATGTTAAGAATATAAATTGAGGTTAGATCTATTCTTGTCATTATATGCATGATAAATATTTGAACCAACATATTGTACTATGTACAATGTAGATGTGGTGATCACAGACATATTACTTCTTACTTGACTTAATTAAGAAATGTGTCGCACCCTATATTATATTTAATGCTTAAAAAATTTAAGAGCTGTTTTCATTATTAAGTGTACAATAACCCCTTTAAAACTATGAAAATGGAATGTTACTCAATCTGAACCTAGAGCTGTACAGCTAATACTGTGATGTACAAATGGGTTGTTGTAAACTCAATATTCGTACCAGAACTGGCCATGAAGTGAGGTGGTCTACTTGATCTAGGATCAAGCATGGTTGAGTGAAAATTTGGTTCTGTAGTAATGTATACCCAGCTTAATTTAAAGGAGCTAAATCGCTAACATTTGGGACGTAGAAATTGACACAAGTGGAACGCAACGCATATAATACTGTTATATGAATGTATATAAACTAATTTACATTCAATGGTTTCCATTTCTACTCTAATTTCAAATCAGTTATGTTCGGCGAAATAAGCCAGCAGTCTTAATCGAATGCAAATTTCTAGCATCTGGTTATTCCAGTCTACAAATGCCATTTCATTTGGTGCAATGTTTCTTGTCTCATTCCTCGAGTCTCTTGGTAAAATGTTTATTTTGTCTTAAATATTGGATATCAGAAGCCCATCTTTTTCCGGTAAGAACACAGCATCAATGTTGATTTAAATTGAGAAATATAATTTGTGTTTTCAATGTTTAAGATTTTGGATGATATGGAGTTAGAGACATAGAAGTTAGAGACATAGCTACTTTAACTTTCCTGCAGAGATAGTGTAAATGATTTTAACATACTGAATTGGGGGACCAGTGTCGTGTAAATATGGTTTTATTGTCATTTCTTCCCTTCAGTTACGACTCTTGCGACTGAGAAATAGACTAGTAGAAAATAAATCAGATACATTTCCCAAAGTAAATAAGTTTCAGACAACTGAGTTCAAAATTTTGGCAATTGGTGTCTAAATCTGATATGACAGAATTATTCACCATTGTATGAATTGAGAGCTTCACACTCTTGTCGAGGAATGCAGTATATTTGCCTAGTGGTTTCATTGTAAGTTGACACACCTAAAGTGGCTGAAATCCAGATTTATTTTTATTTCATGAGAAAGAAGTTTTTGTCTTTAGATAGGACATCGTTGGGCAAAAAGATGCAATGTCTGCCCAGATACATGTATATCTAAGAAATAACACCGGTTAAAAAAATATGGCTACTTACCTGTATTTTATATTATTTATACCACAGTGAACAATGGTTACTGTAAGATTTAGCCATTTTAAAAATGTGCTGGACTGATCCTGAAATCTCTTCTAAAATCTCTTCTAAAATCTTTTCTATTATGTACCGTACTAAAGACTGATAAAAGAGACCGACAAATAACTGTTTCCTTAGAGATTGAGATGATTTCATCCAGTATTGCTCCCAACATGTGTACATTTAAAATGAACCATGCCTCTAAAGTACTCTGTGATCTGCATTTAGGCTCTCTTCAAGGTACCGCAACATATGATTTTTGTCACAAAAATTATTTATAAATGACCTGGTTAAATAAGTTATTTTCAAACATTTCTAGATAATACATTTTAACATTTTTTTCTGATGATGATGTTGTTTATATTCTTGTAATTATATGAAATATTGCGCAATAACATTCCTCTACACAACTGCCATTGAATTGCAGTCTTTGAAGGGAAAATACATACATGTATTGTTAGTTTTTAGGTAGCAGATTCAAAAATGACAAATAATGAAGATTCTTTACTGCGATGTTAGAGTGTCATTATGATTTTAAAGGTGCATAACTTCTAAGTCTTTCCATATCAAACATTAAATGTTATATTTATTTTGTAGAAAATTTAAGATTTTTCTTGTGATATTAAAAACATTGTTGGTAAATTTATTTCACAAAAAAAAGGCAATCTGGTAATTGATTACGACAGCAGCCGAGGGCGATGTGCTGCATTGTATCTACAGGGTTAACCTAAGGGGTTAGTATCTTGCATCATTTATAGCTCGAAGTATCAAAGGTGTCCCAAGTACATGTAGATGTAGGTGTAGTTACATAACTACGAAATGTAAGAATTTATTAAATACAATTGTCAATATTTGTGGAATTAAGGCCGTCTTAATTAGTGCTCACTCAAATATTCACATTCAAGTATTTTCTCTATCTATATAAAATCTAACATATTTCTAAATGGGCTGTCATTGACATCACCTCTATAATCCAGCCCTCCTACTCTGCCAGCTTGTATAATGCTTATTGTCAGACTTGTGTTCATACCTAAAGAACAAGATTATTGTCACACAAAAATTGGTTTATTGTCATTAGGATCGTTGATCATTAATGTTCAGGGTTTAATGTGCAGCTTCTCAAAATAAAAGCATGGACCACTGAATGAAATACATTCTAATTGAGGTAGGGGTTTTAGGTCAGATTGTCAAATAGGTGTC
The DNA here is from genome assembly GCA_948474765.1 of Patella depressa. NCBI lineage: Eukaryota > Metazoa > Mollusca > Gastropoda > Patellidae > Patella > Patella depressa. Next base: position 58,842,890 of record OX419717.1, read on the forward strand.
TTGAGGTATCTAGTTATTTGATATATATAATTTGATACATACAATGAAAAAGAAGTTGTAGTAATATTAAATTTAGTAAATATTAATGAGACAGCCACATGTTTAAATGGTCCTCTATACTTGTATATATATATTATATATATATATATATATATATATAGGTCAGCTATCTGTCGCTTAACTAAACATACATTGCAATCCTATCCTTACTCACAAGCTATTTATAGAATGAAAAATGCTGAATATAAACTTCAATGTTTGTTGCTAGGTTTATTTAGTGTTGAAAATAAGCAGACAGTTCAGTTGGCCCATTCACTGGTGATCTTATTAAAGCCTTCTCGACATATATATATATATATGTATGGTCTAGTAGTCACTAGTACCGGCTCTTGTTTGCCTTATACACCACTGATCAAATTGTGCAACTCGAAAATAAAATTCTCTTTCATCAATGGTGTGTTTCTTCCTTCTTAGTTATGTAACCAGATTACTTGAGATTTGTAACTCCCTGTGGTTTTATTTTTAGCAGAGAATCTATGTTACATGTATAACGTGATGCATGCTGTTGCAGACTATACAGTACTTAAACTACATTCATATCATTATCTCCCACATCAGATAACAACACAACTAGCATGATTATATAGATGGAACTACCATTATCTACCACATTTACTGCAACTAGATTCCATTCATTTGACCTGTAGACAAAGACTGACAAGCATTCCAGCTCTCCCCACAACTTTATTCTAGTAATAATTGATGCAAGTGGTGGCTGTGCATGAAGCAGGGAATCACTGAGAGCAGTAGTCCCAGATACATCATTGTAGTAAATAAAACTCGTTAATACAGGGTGAATGACTTTTGCAAACCATTATCTTTGTCCGGTGCAACTACATGTACAAATGTATCTGCAGCTCTGCAGCTCTGTCAAGTATATCGTTCAGACACTTATTGTTAAGCCAGTTAAAAATCATCAAGGTATTTAAGAGAGGGCCGTGTTGCGTTCACACGTACTATGGGAAAACTAGTTTAACTATTCTGACCTCTTCGGTTACAGAGAGTTAACTACGGATAGTTAACTATATGCATGGGTAGCTTCATATACTTTATTTGATAACACTGGCACTGCCTGACCCGGTCATTTTTCCAGGAATGTAACTTACTGTTTACTGCGCATGCTCAAAGCAAGCTGGAGACAGGGTTTAAAGCCAACCTGTTCAGACGGCCAAGATGAAACAGTTTAAAGACAGGTCGCGAGCTGGTGTTTTTAAACTAGTTTATTTGCCCCAAATTTGTGTTCCGACTATGAAGTTAAACAGGGTTATCGACCCTTGGGCTTTAAACCAGTTCAACTTAAGCAAATCGATTCTAGAAAAAAATACAAACACAATTCCCTTGTGGGGTACGCTATTAGCTTTAAACTTTTTGAAATGCTTAAACTGACTGATATTTAATGTGTCCTGTGAAATCTGAGACTACCCCTTTAAACCTGACTATGCAATTGAATGAGATTTTATAAATTAAGATATATTATATTTGAAGTAGAGCTTTATGTTACTGTTGGGCATATTTTCACCCTTCAGACAGATTGCATCCGCTCAGAGTCCACTTAGCACGCACCGTTTGTAATCTGCACATATCAAACTGTAGTATCTCATAATCTTCGTTATTATGTACGTCAACTAATCACATTACTGAATATCCGAAAATATTTGCTGTTGTTGCCGTTATTTTTGTATAGTTGAAATAAATTAAACAGTCAACAGATTTTTAATATATAATACGTGTTTCTGAATTCTGGTTAAGTGGACATAAATCCTTAGATACGTGTATAATGTATATGTTTGTGTGAGCTCAATTTGGGCTGTGACGCAGCAAAAATTTGATCAGTTCCTCCCACTGAAATATATTATTGTAAGCAACTCCACTTGTACCACTAAACCGTTCTTTATTAAAACGAATAAAAACTAACACAGATTATCTTGCACATGAAGTAGTGCCTTGGATCTTTAACTTCTGGTTCCACATTAGTGATAACACAGACATGAACTAGAATAGCCAAAGCTTGTTCCTGTATTTTAGAATATGATTTTGCATTCTTTCCATTTAAGTCATAGGTTATGGAGAAGTTTAGTGAGTTCTTCTCTTTATTTAATAAAAAAACATATTGTTTGGTTGTTGATCAATAGAGGACTATCATGGTGGTAATCCATTAAATACCCTGAACAGATTAGTAAACGGAAATTACATAGAAATTCACACATGAACGGGGTAATCTTGCCGCGAGGTGAAATCTAAGCTCAACATGAACACAGTGTTATTTTACTTATTGCATCATATTATTGTTGTAGAAAAATTACTACATCCTTTGAAATCTCTGATACATTAGTCTTATGTGGGAACGTTTTATTTAACCTCATTCAATCTACATTGCTTCTTGAAATATTTTTTGATGATGGTAATTTTCTCGTAATTGTGGTCAGGCCATCATCCCAGTACACTTGTGTCATTTTAAACTATTTGTAATTTACACAGTGTGATGTTATCATAAATTTGAAGAATATAACCTACATATCACCCTATGAAGATGTTAACAAGAAATATGTCATCAATGCTAACCCTTTCAGTTCAGAGCTACTTCAACATTGGTAGACTGATATTGATAATAACATTTCATCGGTGTTAACCGTGTAGACAATTAAAATATAATATTGATAATGTTTTAGCGTAATCAAAAAGCATAAGGCTTTCAGTGACTTGTCAGTGTAGGAATTGCATAGGACTTGGATTATCCATGTCATGATGCGTGGTTGAATATAGTCAGAAGTGTGTGACTATACACAATGTTTAAGGTCATGAGACGAAGAAGCCTCTTGATTTTCAGTGATTTCCGATAATTACTGCCAGAGTTATGGCCCTTGATCACTTTGAAAAATCTTGTGAATATTCTAGAGGCCAAAGTTAATATCCGATTGACTTTAAATATATACACAGTGTTTAAGGTCTTGAGACAAACAAACATATTGATTTTCAATGAATTTTGATCGAACAGCTAAATATTAAATGTCTCGTATACTAAATGTTAGCATGGGGCAGAACTTTATACAAATCAAACAAATTCTAATGATTTTCTGATAATTACTTAATGAGTTGTTACTATTAATCAGATTTAAGTGTATTATAAATGTTTCATTATCGAAAAAAGTAAAGATATGCGACAACTCTTGTTGACTGCTCGGACGATTTACATGTAGCTGCTGTGGGCCTATGTTTCGTTGCCTGAAAACCTATCTTTATGAAGGTCTGACCAGTGTGTTATTAACATTATTGATTATATGGAAGAGCACATTGTTAATTGTGATTCATCTAATATATAAAAAATACACTTGATTTAAACACAAAACCTGTCTCCAACCTTGGTCAATTACAGCAGATAATTGACTAGGTTAAATAATTATAAGACTTGAAAAAATTGAATTTTTGTGTTTGGAGATAGAATTCTCCACAACAGGTAGACATCAGTGTCAAAATTGGCTACTATTAATGCTTTCATTCAGCTTTACCTTCAAAAAAACCCATTTATGCATGCACTTGTGAATGACATGATTCTAGAAAACTTGTGTTATAAGATGTGCTAATATTTTCAGCAGTTATACTTATATCATAGATCTTTGTGAATCAATTTTACAATTAATTATATACATGTAATCTCGTTGTGTACATACTGTGTTATGATACAACCACATACATGTAGTATCTGATTTGTCAGGAAGAAAATCTGAAAAATATAATGATTAAAGAAAGATTAAATCAACTATTCAAGGAAGGCTGTATGTAAATATAAGGCCATTGAAAACCATCAAGACATTTCTCACAAAGAAGGCCAGGTAGAGATCTTGGACAAATTTATTTAATGAGCTTTGTATGGTGGAGTGAACAAAGATTATTTCTACAATTGATACTGTGCAGTAAAATACATACAGTATTGGGATATGTATGGGATGCAAAAGGCTAACCATCCCCATGACAAAGAATTTTGTTTCATTGTGTTATCCTTAAAGTAGTGATGCATGACCTGCATTTTTACGGAAAATATCAAATTTCCCAAGGCTTAATTCACGCTAATATGTACATTACACATATTTATTATTTAATTGAGAAAACAAAATCAAAATATCAACGCTAGGTAGGTAATCGCCCTTACATGTATTAAAAACCTTCCAATTAATTTGGTTCACAGCAAAAGAATATATTGGTACTCTTATAATGTACAGAGCAGCATAGATTAACAGAATTTGGTTTACAGCAAATAAAAATGTTAAATAGGAAGCACCATAGATTGGTGGTATTTTCAATTTGTCAAATCATTGTAAATACTGAACAGAATTGAATTATATTTGGACTGATATTTCAGTTAAAGATTCTACTTTAACAATATTGTACATCTGGTTTTCAAAGGATTCCTAAAATTTTAAAACTGGAAGTTGAGGTTCGAATAGTATTTAAGATGACTTTTATCTTTCTAGCAAAAATCTATTTGTGTAAGTCTTTTTTTTTTTATTGGAAATCAATTTCATTTAGTTACAATCTATTTTATTCCATTCAATCCCTACCTTTCAATTGAGATATTTAAATTATTTGTCAAGAGATCGTGGTCTTTGAAAATGTGATGGCTTTCATAAACGGGTAAACATGAAAACAGACATCAATTGCTAAAAAGATATTTGTAAACAAGGAAAAACTCTCAGATCTATATTTTACACAAAGCAATTATTTTTTAATATTTTCTTAATATAAACAAATGAAAACTACAGATTTATTGCCTGGGATTACCACCTATATTAACATTAAATCACACACGACATAACACAGCTTCTTGACATTGTAACAAAACAGTAGAAGAATTCTATTCTTCAATTATCAATGAATTTAATGCCTATCACTTTATGGTTCTAAAACTTAAGTGAATTAAGATAGTAGTAGTATTTCTATATGTATTTCAGTAATTTATTTGTTTATTTATTCCAGACAATAACAGGTGCTATGAGCACATTAAACCCACCTGCTACCTTAGAAAATACTGAAAACCAATTTAGAGTGGATTATATTCAAGATGTAGCCAGTCAATCCGACTTTGAATATCCTCCTGTAAGTTGATTTTATATCTTTACTTCGAATTTATCTAATATCATGTGCCTTCATTCATCTCAACGATTTGAGTATTTATATAAATTTCTAACAATGCACTGAAACGTTTGTCAATTATGAGTGATCTCTGAGTGAAATTTCCTTAATATTTGAAAAGTATGCAAGAATCAAAAGTAATTGAGCGAGCGTGTGAAATACTAATTACGAAAGCAAAATAATTCTACTATGAACTAGTATGATGCTGTTAGATTCTAGTTAATTAATGTTTCATAATATAGAAGTTGTTATTTTTGCTATGGTAACTGATCAACTAATAATTATACTGGTACTTATATTGTATATATATTTATGTTAAGGTCTAGACCCCACAAGCACATTTTAGCATTATATTGATTGTACTATAGGCTACCTTGACAACTCAACTCAATGCTATTTATAGCAACAAAATCAATATGTAGGTCAATGGCATACTGTCAGCTGCATGCCATATTAATTTATGAGATGTTGTGCATGGCAGTTCAGAGGTCACCAAATTTGCTGAATGATTTCAGCTTGATTACTATAATTGCCCTGCAGAACGATATTATTTTATCCTAATGCATTGTTTATAAATAATAATTTCAAAAGAGTTCTTGATTTCCAAAGCTGTATATCAATTTCAAATCATTGGTAATAGCTCTCTGTTGTCTTTGAAAAGAATGGAGATAAAATGATTAATTGGCATTGGCCTAAAATTTTATACAGCGACATTGAAATGTGGTCATATATTGTCTGGCGTCCACAATTGCTTGTGGATGCTCTAAAGGCTTAAGTTAATATCTGATTGATTATAAATGTGTATGCTGTCTTAAACTTCATAAGATGAAGAATTCTATGGATTTGAAATGATTTCCAATAATTACCTCCAAAGTTATGGTCCTTGATCACTTTGAAAAATCTTGTGGACACTCTCAAGGCTTAAGTTAATATCTGATAGACATTAAAACTATATACAGAGGTTAAGGTCACAAGATGAAGAAGACTATTGATTTTCAGTGATTTCCGATAATCACTGCCAGAGTTATGGCCCTTGATCACTTTGGACACTTTACAGGTTAAAGTTACATGTAATATCCGATTGATGCAGTGTTTAAGGTCATGAGAAGAATAAGTCTATTGATTTTGGATGCTTTAGAGGCTAAAGTTAATATTCAATTGACTTTATATTTAATACAGTTTCTGTGGTCGTGAGACAAAGAAGCCTATCAATTCAAATGATAATGGAAATTGATATTAAATATTCTGTATGCTAAATGTCAGAATAGGGCAGAACTAGAAGCCAATGGGTTGTTACTCTTAATAAAGACTCTTAATCAGATTTTGTTGTAATTGTTTTCATTTCTGACAAAAGACAAAAATATGTGACAATCCTTGTTTGACCCCTTGGACGACTTAGCTGCTGTGGGCACATGTTTTGTTGCACTGTAACCTATCTTCGATGTTTTTAAAGCAATATTTTATTAGCACTTTGTCAAATAAAAGCTGTTTTATTTATCTGGGATAGGTGCAAGAAATAAAAGGATAGTTTGAAACAGGGATGCACGTCATATAAGCAAATGCATAGAGTTATAATGAAGTGAAAAACATAGAAATACTGCAATTAGTGGAAGTAACTTTGTCGCATTGTTTCAAATCTAACATATAAGGAAATATTTGATGTTGAAATACGGAACTTTATTGATTTTACAGTTTCTATCCAGATATTTTTATCATAGTATGACAAATATGGCCGTACCACAAACCCCTCCAAGGCCACCACAATCACCATAGCCTTTGTAAAGAGCAGGGTATTTTGTAGTTGTGTTTGTGTCCAATTCTTCCGTTAGTGTGAGGGTTGGGTAGGAATGTAGTTGAAAATATGTGCTGTTTATCATAAGACTTGTAATCTATGCAAGCCATGGTTTTGATCCCAGGTTTGTATGTGATTGTGTATTTTAAAGGACAATATTGGTGTCAGTCACTATCACATGTGTGATAGAACTAGTTAAACACTTTTCAAATATAATTTTAACACAGAGATCATTGCTACGATAGGTGAGTAATAAAGATTTCATGAATCGAAAGTGACAAACGAACGCCAAACGAAACACGAGTAATCCCACTACGTGTATATTATAACTGACTTTTTATGAATTGTCAGATATCCTCTCAAAGTCTCACACAACAACTTTTTGTCTTCGAAGGAATTATTAGTGTTCAGAAATTCGCCCATGTATCTGTTATCACTTGTCACTTCAGTCGTGTTTTCCTTTGGCGTTCCTCATTTCCGATTCAGGAAACCTTTATTACTCATCTATCGTAGCAATGATCTCTGTGTTAAAGTTATATTTGGAATGTGTTTAACCTGTTCTATCCCATATACTCGGTATATATAATGTGATAATGACTGACACCAATATTGTCGTTTCTCCAGGTACTCCAGTTTAAAAAACCCTATTCACAAGTGACACCCCACCCCTTTCCAAGCAAGATGTATCCTTTCCAAATTCATGCTTCTGTACATGTTTTTTTTGCAGGAATTCTATGAACATACAGAAATATTGTGGAAAGATAAAGGAGTACAAGGTTGTTTTGAAAGATCTAATGAATATCAACTTATTGATTGTGCACAGTAGTAAGTATAATAGTGTTGATTGTGTAGTATATTAGTTACATAGGTAAGAAAGAGTAATAAATACATGTATTTATGTGCATATCATCATGCATCCACTCATTAATTATACTGTATGTAAAATGTGAGTCATGTTTGTTTGAAAAATTAGCTGGCTGCCATTTGTGTTTTTGGAGGGTAGTCGAGTCAACTGCACTGTTGATTAATTATATAAGTACACTACAATGATGATGCATTCAAATTTTTTATAAGGAAAAGTCTCAGCTTTCATTATGGAAGATTGGATATAAAGAGCTGACATTTCTCACTATATTAGTTAAAAACTTGATGATGTAAAAGGAATATGCTGAAAATTTCTTCATATTGCTTCACTCTAAGCCGAAAAAAATTTATTTTAAAATCTTTGTAGCCTTGATTGGCATTGGTAGCACTGTCAAGATAATGAACAGATGTTCAGGAGCGGATCCAGGAATTTTTGCAGGAGGGGGTTTGCCAGGTTTCTGTTACGGAAATCTGCCATCATCGTCTCTAAATTACATAGGCATACATACAAATTGAGCTTTTTAAACAGAGAAATCATTTTTATACTGATGTAGGATCACTTTGTGATGTAATTTCATTGATGCAAGGCATTATTTTTTTTTTATGTAGCTGAGCGGGGGGGGGGGGGGGGGGGGGGGGGGTGGTGGACACCCCAACCCCCCCCCTCTGGATCCGTGCCTGATGTTGAACAGCAGGTCAGATTTGAATCCAATGAAAATCAGTCAAATGTGATACCATCAAGAGTTGATTGTTGTCTTTTCATGTTAATAAATGTCTAATTAATCGTTTATATATCATTTAGGGCCTAAAGAAAGATCTGCTTTAGGCAGATATACCGCTTGTATAATGCATGTTTATATATGCAAATTAAATGGCAAAATGTAAAGAAATAACCTATAGGTTATGTTAAGAACTTTGTCTCTAGTTAATGTTCGGCTTGTTATTAGTGATTACTAATATGTACACATGTACAGAAATAACTGGACCAGGTCCGCTTTCCATAGTTAATACCAAATATCAGATCTTTTCTGGATTCCTGATTAAGACTACTCCACTCCCGTTCTGGACAATACTGAATTTACACTATCAACAGATATGATTTTTTGCATTATGAGTGAATATTGCACAGTGTATGCAGTGTGCTAGGTTTGTTCCCTCTTGTATATGTGTATGTTGAAAAGTCAAGTGATATCATAGATTTGCATAATATCAAAGATAAGTCAAAAACAGCATTTTGGGCATTTACTGGTTGAGAATAAGACATGATACAATTATATGGAATACAAGTTACATGAAGAGTTTATTTCAGCGATGTTTCGATAAGGGTTGTCCCGCCTTTCTCCCTTCCATTTCTTATTCTTCAAAATTTGAAAATCAAAACAAGTCTTCATTAATAAGTTAAATAGATTGGATCTAAATTGCTGTATCTGTATAGACAATATTAGGTTTAAGATTCCAAAATGTAATTAATGAGAGGAACGTTGATATTTTAGCTCTTTGTTTTATCTTTTAATATTTTTAAATCCATGTGATGTAGGTTTTGTATTGTAGTCATGTTGTACTCCTGACTGGCATATGGCCAATTGTGGAGTTCATTTTAAAAACATATGGATTAATCTTGTCTACAATTATTAGTCTGTCTGACTTGGTGTTCAACATGTACATTGTAGCATCCTCCACCTGTATGCAACAAACTCACACTTATTATAATGTCAGAGAGTTATCATTCCAGTTGGTTTGGGGGAAATTGGGGTGTGTGAAGGGGTGCTATTACATGTATGTGAATTACAGCGATTGGTTTTGGGAAAGAGGGAAGGGGAATGCACTGGAATCTACCTCAAGTAAAAAGTACAAAAAATTGTTGTGACCAAACTTTTTTGTATAAATCTCACCAACTGCTTCAGTCGCTCTTAATATTAGCTAAAGTTTTTAAAATTCCTATAAAATATCACTGACCAATTGTAGACATAACTTGTGCCAATCAGCTTATTCTGTAAATATTGACAGGATGCCAGTTACTTCAAAAACAAGCTTACTCCAAATCCTTAAAAACAACTTTGGATTAAGGGATTTTGTGGATAGCTTTCAGGAGAATCTTAGTGAAAGCATATATATATATGATCCATGGTGAAAGTTATAGATTTTTTAGGCACCGTGTCAAACATGAACACTATAACCATTTTAAATGTAGTATATCTGTTGACTGGTACATACATTTATTCCAATTTTGATGCGCTAGATTAGGTCAGGGGTTTATGGTGGCTAAGTCGTTAACCTGAAGGTTGGGTGTTCGATCCCTGCATTGGCTGAGAAAGTTCATCCAGATTTTGCAGTGTGCTTCCTCTTGTCAGTGATGAAGGACATAATATGGCCTGACAAGGACAGCTGTCGAGTCATTCGGATGGGATGAAAATAAAAGTCCTGTGTATACATCATATGTGCACATAAAGGATCCATTGACAGTTGGAATTCGATAAAAGAGTAGGCTGTAGAGCCGCTGTCAGGGCAAAATTTTCCTCCTAGCACTCTGTATGGCGTATGCCCGTCTTCATTAGCCCAGTTTGGAGCAGAACAGAGAATGTTAAACTCTGAAGTGTATATTATATAAAATTATCTGTCTTCTAATTGTAACTTGGCCCTGTAGAAAAACAAGTTTTTTAGGCCATGACAACTGGTTTCGTATAATACTATTTTAATTTCTTTGTTTTTCAAAAATTTCATTGTGTTAATTTGATTGTCAATGGGCATTTATGCGTAGGATGTCATGTGGAGGAAGCCTATAGACTCATTTTAATCTAAAATCAAAGATACAAGTAAGATACATGTATGGCTATAGGCATATTATATAATTATCTTCATTAAGATCTACAAGGACATGTATATAATGACTGGCGTTATTAATATTGGGAGAAGTATTCACTTTTTACAGTAAAAAAAAAAACTTGAAGTAACAAAAGTAGGTATACTGTCATAAATATGTTATGCTTGGTCACTTTTCTGCCATCTTGTTAACAAGATACAACACCATTAAAGAAGACATTTTACACATTTAAAGAGAGGGGGAAGGGGCTGTCAACACAATGTCAAATGTAGTAGTTTTAATTGTTCCATTTTGAACAGAATGTCATGTTGGATTTTCAATCGGCATATAATTTGTTTTATGACAAAGTAGACATTGTACAATCAGTGGTACTAATATGACTATATCTTATGCATGATAATTGAGTTTTAGAACCAGAGACATCATTCATTTAGGACATTTCTGTCTTCAATTCATCAGTGACTAAAACCTCACCTATGCAAACTTTGGTATACCAGTATTTGGAATACTAAAAACTTTTAGAAAGACTATCAGGGAAGTTGAAAGATACCTAAAAGGAACTAGAATAATGGTTTGCAAAAGTCCTTCACCCCATATTGACCCATTTTATTCAATGAAATATATCCTGGATTGTTCCTTTAACAGAGAAGTATAAAACTTACATAAGCTCATATATATATCCCAAGAAGCCAATTATTTATCTGAATGTACATGTAATGTATATGTATGTTTGACCCAGTTTACTGTGTAACTTCGCAATATTATTATCCATATTAATTTTCATTCAGACATAAATGTCTTTTTATTTCATACATAATTTTGATTGCAGTCAGCCATAACTTACAAATCTATTTCCAAAAATGCCTAGTAAAGTTAGACAGTTGTGTGTTGTGTGTGTTAAGTTATTCAAGATTATTTTTTAGCATGTATGATTGCGTTCAGACAGTGCACTAGTATTGTTTTGATATAAATGATTTAGTATGTGCAGGCTGATATTATGTATAAAGATTAAATCGATTGATGTGCTGTTTTCTAGCTCTTGAACAAGTCAGTTAGATTGAGTGTAGAGATCTGGTCATGATAGGTTCACAACTTCACACTCAAGACTAATTTAGTAACAGTCAACTAGATGGCTGCTAAAAATAACCTTTGATAGAGTTACATGGATGTTCAGACAGATCAGGCAAACTGCAGCTCACATACAGGGGTGAACTCAGAATACCACTGACTTCTCTACTTATTTATTTATAAAACTAATTTAATTACTTCTTATAGCAACCAATGTGTAGGCAATATAAACACTGGCTGTAGAATGCATACAGTTTGGCTTAATTATTAAAGACACTGATCATAATTCTGGGTTAATTCCGTTAAGTTTTTTTTACAGCAGTCGTCACCCTCTGTGAATATACAAATACCATCTAAAAAGTGTTTGGTTAAATTGTTTGATGGGTTTCTTTTTAATCGGAAAGAATCCATGTTGGAAGGTTATCTACCGTTAATATTTTGGCTTAGATTTCTAAATTAGATATCAGATAATCACTATAGAGTATATTTTAATGTGGATGAAGCAGTGACAAATTGGATATTGTCTCAAAAATACAAATGATGATTAGCAGCTTTTACCCTCATTCTATACAAAATGTCAGGATGTTAGTTAACTGCCAACATGGCAAAATACAGATTATGTTAAGAATTTAATGCCACTGTCTAATCAGAACACATGGCATGCTGTATGCCCATGTTCATTAGCCCATTTGGTGCAGAAAACTTGGATGATACCCCATTTCATAAATCTATTTGGACTTTAGAACTAGTATTAAATTTCTGAATTATGAGTCGTAAATTTTGTACGCATTTTGCAAAGACATCTTTTCATTCATATTTTAATTGTTAAAGCTTTTAAATGCAATACATGAAAATAGTTGTAAGTGGTGGTTTTTAAAACTCAGTGAGATTGCTTATTGGGGCATACATAGGAACCATATAGTAATATGAATGTTCTGTTGCTGGCTTTAAGTAGATGTTAATGATATTACAAGAAGAAAAGTAAGACTGTGACGATGTTATTAAGTAGATGTTTGAGATTACTAAAAAAGAAGTAAAACTGTAGGTGGGAAGAATGTAGAGGGACAACTTATAGTAAAAGAGTGATAAATTATTGGGCCTTGACCTTAAATTCAACAGATTTGTCAGCTATAAATAGTAACAAATAAATCATACTCAGGAGACCTGAGAGAAACTCAGCAAATAAAAACACCCGTTTATCTACAGAGATAGATTATATATGTTAGAAATAAAACAATAGAAGAAAGCCTTGAGGCCAGTTAGCTGTTGGCTTCTTCTACAACTGTCACGCTAAATGATAAAAGTTATACTTTGTAGGCAGGTTTGCTTCAAGGGAAGGATAAATATAGTCATGTTTTTTTTAAATAGCTCTTTCTATATTTGGATTTTTATCTAGTAGGATCTATTGTAGGCTGATATTTTAAGGACAGCTGTAAAAAAATTCTCATTAACCAATGAAAGACGTGCACTACTTTCACTGATAAATATCTTGATAAATTAATTTTTAAGCATACACATAAAATAACACTTCACTATTAAACTGACGATGAGGTAGTTTTTAATGGTGTGCATATTGTATAATAAATGTAATTATTCTTCAATGAAAATGATAAAAAATATATTTAAAGAATAAAGAAAAGTATTCCACCAATCTCCCTACATATAAGGATTCATATCCCAGTCTGAGTAAAGGGGTTGTGTACTGTAGATGATAATCTGTGTAAGACACTGGCTCGCTAGCCTGGATGTCACAGCTTCGATCCCTGTTTTTGCCAAGAAAGTTCATCAGGATTTTCTGGCATGGCTCCCCCTTGACAGTGCAGGATACAGGGCCTGACAAGTATAGCAATCTAGTCATTTGGATGGGATGAAAACCAAGGTTTTGTGTACACATTGGCATGCACATAAAAGATCCCTTGGCATTGCAATTAGATGTAAGAGTAGGCCGTAGCACTGCTGTCCGGGCAAAATTTCCCTCATAGCACGTCTTCATTAGCCCAGTCAGAGCAAAACAGTAGGACGGTCAACCCCTTTTCATTTCATTTCTATATTTGTTCAAGGAATAGGGTCACCTGCCTTATCTTGTGGGTTTCCTCCTTCCAAAAACCCCAGCATGTAAGTATATTATTTGAAATGACCCGTTAAGTGGACGTTAAACCCCCATTCCTCCTCTCTTTCTTTGAGTGAAGCTTTTTACTGCATTCCCTCTTTAAAGACACTGATCTTCATTCAGGTGATTTTGTATGCCTTGCAAACTTTAATACCTGTATTGTGAATCACTAAAAAGAATATCAGTCAGAAAATTGTTCAATTCTTTAGGTATTAGCAGAGAGATGATCAATTAAGAATTTCTCGCTTCTTTTGCAAATGATATAAACAGCCACTCAGTGTTGGGTAACATTTGGACATTTTTTAATGTAAATTTTATAAAGCTTGGAGATTATCTATCTTTGATATTTTGTTTTTGTATGTTAATATTTTTAGCATATTAAATTGCAAAAAATAAGATATTATCCCAAAAATGTTTTATCATCAGCGTCTTCAGTGATCACCTGGGAGATAAAATTCTGTTACTTCTATGTCACAATTCTTCCGCATATTACACATGTAACTATTGTGACATCTTGAAATGACCACATAATTGACATCATGGAAAATTCCATTCCATTTTTCTCAATAGTAAATTCCACTTTAATCCATTTGTATTGGTTGAGTGATGTTATTGACAAATATTAATCAGACAACAATTATGGGTGTGGTCCATTAAGACAAACAATACTGATAGTTTATCAGTTTACATTAGATACAAATAATATCAATTAAATTAACAATCAAACTACTAGACTAGTAGTCCTAGTTGTATCTGTAGAGAATTCTCGTCCAATAGTTAGACTCAACTGTAGCCATGGAAACATCTTTTCCAAAACATTTGATCTATGGATAGGAAATTAAAAATGAATATCAGCAAATATTCTTAGAATTTGCTTCAGGCTTGTGTTGTTCAAGTTGAATCTAGCTTAACTTTGACCTAACAAGCATATTCTATAGTCTTCAGGCAGATAGGTGTGGTGTGAATTTGTGTTTAAAAAGATATTAAAAATTATAATGTAAATTGTTGATTGCATTAATAATGTTGTTAGTCATTCGTATTATTATGTTAATAAGCTGATATAACAAACCAGTTATATTAAAAGGCCTGATGATGTTCCGAAAGCGAAAGTGCTAGCAGCTTAATGCAATGTTTCTTTCCGCAACATTTATACATTAATGGGATGTATGTATTATATAATATATGCTGTCGATAAGTAGTTTTATGGTAGATTTCATCTGTTACTAATGAATTTAAATTTATATCACTTTATATTTAGCTGTCAAATGCTATTTATAGTAACACTCTGACTCAACATTATAAAGTCGGCTATAAATAGATTGATGAAGACAACAGGTCAATGCATCTGACTGTATGTAGTTTGAGGTCAATAGCAGTGTTTATCACTATAATTATTGAGGTATGCTGACTGCTTGATGATTATATTCTTGTTACTGAGCAAAAGCCTTTACTATAAATTCACATTGATCTGTATTTGATTACTGATCTGTTTTGTTATAATATTCGAAAACAATGAACAAGACGTGTCCCCCTCTTGCAAGTCTGTATTATCATTAAAATTATTTGTGAAAGATAGTTCAAAGACCTGTATAAACAATGAAGCTGGTTACTAAAACCAGTTTGCCTTGTTGTTATCTGTATATGGGCGTTGGGTGGCCGAATGGTTAACGTGTGCATGTTGTATCGGAAGGTCTGTAATTCCATCAATGGCATGGTTTTGATTCCCTGCTTCCCTGGGTAGAATATTATGGTTCATATTTTCAATCTTTTCAGTGATTGAAGAAGAGCATGTGGCTTAACCTAGTATACACGTGACATGCTCTATCATATGAGATAATGTAGTAATAATTAACATAGTTAACAGTATTTAGAATAGGCCACATTTACAAACTTTCATACTATACAAGCAGTCTTTACAATAGTATATTGGATTGTTCCACAGATTGTTAAAATCAATGAATGCTAAGAAAAGTTATTGTCAACCAAATTTACATTACTTACCAGTCAGATAAACAATAACTCAATTCTATTGAGGGACATTGAGACCAAGATGGTAGCTGATTGACGTTTTTTCCTTTTAACCATCTAAATGAATATCAAAATACTTTCAAAAAAATTTTGGTATGCCAACAATAGATTTAGCATCAGCAAAACTAGAAACCTATTGGTAGTAGCATCATCAGGAATAGTTAGAAACCAATCAAATTTTCAGAATTTTTTATAATTATTTAATGGGCTGTTTTTAATATTTTATAAATTCCAACTTAAGTTGAATTTAAATGGTCTACATTCGAAGTGAGTTATTTCATATAGAATTTAGGATAAGATTATTATTTTCTGTACACAAAAAAAAGGTAAACTGAAAAATGTTGTCCAACCTTATAGAAAGGGTAAGCATACTCAACATTGGGCACTACTTCAATGACTATTAATTGGCTTGAAGCTTTAATATTAAATCAGTATTACTATGTCCCATAACGAGTTCAATAGCAGGAATTGATCAAATTTATAGGAAATGTGAAAACGATCTTATTGAAAACCATGTGAGCTGTATCATTAGGTCTGTCATTGAGTCAGCTGGTGTGGTTTCAATCCCATGGCTGTACATGACAAGCAGTAAGGTAGCTGGTCCAACCTCTTTGGTTTTCTCCATGTCCTCCGGTTTCCTCCCACTGCTAAAGACCCCTATGCGCAAGTGAATTATTGAAATCAATTTGAACCATATGTTGAAGTTAAATGCCATTTCTCTCTCTCTCTTGAAAACATAAAATGACATATAAGGTTACATGTGTACACAAACAAAGCCCAATGTAAAAGTTTTTAATGCTAATTTCTAGTTATGGAATCAGCAAGTTAATTTTGTCTTCCTGGTCTAAAAATAGCTCTTTTTTTACTATAACAGTGAAACAGACTACCTGGCAACCTCTTTACAGGTAGAGCTATATCAATATAAAATGTCAAAGCTATGTCTAAATCTAATCACATTATATCTCGTTAATACCATATAAATAAAGACACTCAAGTATGAATGAGATATTTATCTACCTGCTAAAAATGCAAAATAGGTAGAGCACTGAACATCCCCTCACGGTTCCATTGATAAGTTCTATTCACTGGTACTGTGTATATATTTGTGATGGAGAGAGAGGAATTGATTTTGCTAGTCATGACATTGTGTTGATGATTTTGTTTGGGTATGCTGCCATGTAACAGTTTCTTAAAGTAATAATCCAATACTACCTGGTTTAGAATTAGCTGCCAAAATCCAGGAAGTTAAATTTTTCACATTAAAGTAATTAATATGACAAATGATATTGTTATTAGTTTGTTTGTAAAGTGTTGTGTAGGGCAGTGGTTGTGTAAACCTAAATAAACCTTGTTGAATCAATGTCTACATTCTTTTAAGTTGATGAAGCTTATAGTGACTGGCCTGTATACGACAGGCCTGTACCTGTACCAATCAAATGTAAAATTAGAAAAGACAGATCAATTTATTTTAACATGCTAATGGAATTCAACAACAATATGGTGATTTCTCATGTAATCAAAGGTTACTATGTAAATAAAACCAACCTCAACAAATTTCTCCTTCAATTAAAAAAATAATAAGATGCTTTTAGTGACATTTTATACTGTGTGTTATTGATTGGGGAGGATAATTGAGGTTTCACTAACTCAAATAATCAGTTGACCTCAAATTTTCTATAGATCGTGGTCACACAAGGTTGGCATTTAGTTATAGAATATAAAACAATTATTGTACAAATATTGCTGGTATTATTGTTGATCTGGTTACTCATCATCTACATAATTTATTAATATAATGTTTTACCGTAATTACATGTCTGCTTATACAGTTCACTTGTATTTAATAGAGTCTAGAATTTACACTATTACAATATATTTCTTAATTCAGAGGCGTGGTGACCCATGATTTTGCATGAGGAACAAGGTCACGTCCGGGCCCCCCAAAAAACAATATTTATATGTATGTGCATGGGGGGGGGGGGGTCCCTCCTGCTGTTTGTGAGCATCATTTAAGAATTTTGATTTTGAAAATTGAATCTCTTACAAGAATATCAATCGAAAGTGGTAGGCCTACAATTTTATCACAAATTGGCGTCCTTTATAAATTTTATTAGCAGGTCGGCGCCACCTATCAACAATGGGTAAAATCTTATATGGTCCTCCTTTTAAACTGATTGAATCCATGGTACTGTGTGTTGTTACCTTAATTAGATAATAAACATAGATTTACATACATTTAGTTAGGATTATGCTGTTAATAAGTACATTTATATATTTACTGATGATATTTATCACCCAATCTGTATGAAATTTATATACAATATTTAGATTAGTAAAATGGAAAAGCCTGTTGAATTTCAACAATTTCTGTGAATCTTTTACAGAGATAAGGCCCTTGTTTCAGTTTGAAGAACCTTGTGAACCCTCAAACGATGAAAATTATAATCTGATCTGTATGAAATTGTCTTTTAAATGCCCCCAATTACATATGTACCTACAAAAGAATAAATATGTGACAACCCTTTTCAACCACTCAAACGATTTAGCTGCTGTGTGCGTATGTTTCATTTCCTGGCAACTTTTATTTAAGAAAATATTTCATGAAATGCTGGAAATATTTGCAAATTATTTCCATCAAAGTTTTGTACTAAGTTTTGAGTGTGAAATATTTATTTAGTATGTTATGTTTTTTATTGAAATTTCTATTGAATCTTTAATGATTTTATTTTAACTATTTGGGTTAGATTTAGACTTATAACTAAGTATTTCGATTTGATGTGTAAAAAATATTTAGACAAGTTTTTTTTTTTACAAATTTTCCTGAATTATGTAAGAAAATTGAAATATTGTATATGCATGTTTTAGCAGAGATTTCCCTGTTGCATTGGTTTTTATACGCCCACATTGAATGAAATGTGGTCGTATATTGTTGTCGTCCCTGTTCGTCCGTCAGGCATCCACAATTGCTTGTGGACGCTCTAGAGGCTAAATTTAATATCCGATTGACTATATATTTCTACACAGTAGTTAAGGTCATGAGACGAAGAAGCCTATTGATTTTCAGTGTTTAAGGTAGTGAGACGAAGAAGCCGATTGATTTTCAAAATGGGGCAATTTATATTTTGTGTTTTAATGTGTTTTTAAGAATGTGTTATTTTATGAGATGTTATAATTGTTTTTGTTTGTATTTTTAGTTTTTTAGACAGAGTACATATAGTTAAAGAACCAGACTACACACCTACAGAACAGGTAAATATCAATATATATAAATCACACTACTCTATAGTTGAATCCTGAGACTTGCTGTGTGTAATACTTACAGTTATGGTAAGGAAAGAATCCAGGCCATGGATCCCTTGACATTGAAAATTTGAAGATATCACTTGGCATTGGTAAAAGAAAATGTATATTAAATAAGCAGCCTGTAGTTTATAGTTATACGCAATTGATTTATGAATTTGAAAACTGAAGATTGGCGGAAATCAAATTTCAGACTCTGCAGTTGGGATAATATTGAAGAGAGCAAGAATTGGATAAGGTTGTATAATGAATATATATGTATTTTAATTTTCTATATTTTCAGGATATTCTACGATGTCGTGTTTTGACGTCTGGTATTTTTGAAACAAGGTTTACAGTTGATAAAGTTAATTTTCAGTATGTATTTCTTAAGTCAAAGTTTTTAAATGCAATAAAAACCATTTTCCTCCATTTGTGCTGTCCTACTAAGATTGCAGACGAAATGCATCTTGATTAAAATGTGTGCAAATTTAATCACTTACCCTTTTGTGTGGGGGTTACCAATTACCATGTCCAGTTACCATAGAATTTTCAATTTAATGAATAATGGAAGAAAATTTATGAATTTTTTAGCCATCGTGCAGGTTTATGTAATTAGAAGTAGATATTAATAGATACATAATATTTTGGAAAACTGAATGCTGTCTTTAATTAATGTAAAAAAATAAATAATAACATCTCTCTTTCATAAAAATAGACAGAATTAAAATATATTTAATTTAAATGAAACGTGTTTCAAGAATTATAACAAGACCAGATCTGGTTATTATAAGTTGTAGCACATTGTTACAAAGTATTTTATGTAATATTTTCATATGTAGGAAGATTATAAGATTTATTAGTAAACAGAGAGTTGAATAACCTGTATTTATTAATTAGTAAGTGTTTGATATGATGATAGACTCGTGGTACATTAGATATGATGATATACTAGAAACACTAGTGTTAGAAAACTGATAAATGAAATAATCCTGTGTCCAGTCAACACAGAACTTTTGTTTACTAATGCCTATAGAAAATTATATCCTAGTAAACATAGATACTGTAATAGATTCTACATAAATTATAGTGATAAGCTTTCTAATCTCATTAATCATACACATTTTGACAGGATTTAGATATTGGAGCTTTACAAAAATGTACTTATCTTGCTGTTAATAGGATTAAAACTTTCTGTAAATGGGACAGATTAGTTTTATTCAATTCTTACTTATGTAATCATTTTTGTATTAAGAATATATTAGAAATCAAGTTATAAGTAGAACCCTGATTGTGTTACAAGTAAAACCCTGGTTGCGTTACAATACCGGTAATGGTTGATAATGCCCGGATGTTGAATTGAAATGTACATGGCCCTTCCTTGCATTCAATTATTATAATGTGAAGATAAACAAGGACATTTGATAGATTATAGATTGTTTAATTCAAAACTACACAAATCACCAATAGCTCTTATCATTGTTTATTGTAGTGTTAAGTTGAAGAGACACGCCTTTTTTATAACGCACATTCCTGTCTGTTAGTAAACAATTTGATTGTGGACACTCTACAGGTCACAATTCTCAACCGATTTTGACATAACTTGAAATATGGATTTATCTTCAAAAGATGTTGTTTCCGATATTGGCATGTAAAGGATCAAAACAACATGGATTGTGGACACTCTAGAGGTCACAAATTTCATTGGACTTTGATGATACTTGAAATGCATCTTTATAACCCAATAATCTTGGCTCCTGTCGATATTTGTGCATATCTGATCTTAACTTACTGAATTATGGCCTCTGATTATACAAAATATCACGTATTTAGCTTGTGGTTCCTCTTGAGGTCACAATCACAAGTAATGTCGGTTAAGTTCAAATTTTGTGAAAATCAAACCAAAACTGCTTCACAAAATGGCTGCCCCATGTACGCAAATAGTGTAAAAATATGGTATATCAAGTTAATGAACCCTCTAGATCCAATTTTGATGATGTTTATAACCCAAAGTGTAACTTACTGAATAATGGCCCTTGATTTTACGAAAAATCACTATTTTAGTTTGTGGTCCCTCTAGCTGTCACAATTTTTATCCAATTAAAGAACTATTTGAATATTTGTGACACCCTAATGATGGTTGGTTTGAATTTTGTAAAAAAATTATACCAAAATTATCGGCCTGTGCATGTCATTAGCTTAAAAGTGTGTAATACCAAGGTTGTTGACATTCTAGAATCACAATTTTTATCCTATTTTGATGAAACTTGAAATGTATGATTATAATCCAAAGATCTTTGTTCCTTCATGTCGGACTTTTAACTTCTTGGATTTTGGCCCCTGGATGTACATTTTAAAAAAATGTTTAAATGCTTCTTCGTTACATCCTAATGATGGTTGAGTTATAATTTCAAGGAAATCTGACCGAAATGGCCTGACAAAATGGTCGCTCCTTGTACGCAATTAGTGTAAAAGTATGTAAGACCAAGGTTGTGGACTCTGGAAGGTTGTGATGAAACTTGAAATATATCTTTATGTTCTAAATATCTCAATCCATTTTGATACTTGCGTATTTCAGCCTATATCTTCCTGGGTTACTGCCCCTAACTATATGAAAAATCCCCTTTTTTTGACGTGTTCTCTCGCAAAATTTGGCCGTATATTACCTGGCAACCACTGGTTAGCCTGTACATGTATGATGTCAGTAAAGTTTTTCTGTCTGAGAATGATAAACTTATTACACTCATTTTTGGGGCCATTTTGCAATTTTTGCACTTTCAATACTTTTTCTGTCAAATGTCTCAGATTGCCTACATAAATCATTGAAGTCGTGTAGAGAAAACCATAAAATTATTGTTGGCTTGATGTTACTCTAGGGTATCACTATAACACTTGATGTTAGTGTCTACTAACTACATAACCCTAAGACCCATATCTTATCTGGAGCCAGGCTGACCCACCTATACTGAAACCCACAGAATGTGCAGAGTCAGTGTAATATGAGAATTGTATCCTATACATTTTTATAGGTACAAAATGTGGTAATATATTGCCGTCGCCCCTGTTGGTCCATCATCCACAATTTCTTGTGAACACTCCACAGACTACATTTATCATCTGATTGTATTGAAAATAATATTTATGTTGTTTACATTAGTGATATGAAGAGGCCTATCAAATTTCAATAATTTCTCGATTTATGGCCCTTGTTTTATTTTTTTGCACCTTGTGAACGCTCATCCGATCTATATGAAATTTACATGTATCATTTGAAATTAGTATGTTAGGAGCGAAATTACCTAGTTTGTGTCGAGTGAACGTTCAACAACATTTTTCTCTTTAAAGTTGTGGCCCTTGTGAAGGCACAAACGACAAATGTTATCATTGTATCTGCATAAAATTTTTATTGATCATTGATGTATCAGCCTGTCAATTTTCAGCAGTTTTTGTCAACTACATGTACTTATAGCGTTATGGCCCTTGTTTTACTTTGTTGAACTTTGTGAACGCTTTAACGACAAAAGTTTTCCGATCCGTCATTGATGATGCTGTTGGACTGACAAAGAAAGTGACCTAGTTGTATGTACAAATTGATAGTGGTATATCAGATATTTCAGTCAGGGCAAAATTCTCCCCACTCATTGAATGGGTCATCAAAGAAATTAACTCCATTCCATGTTCAGTGTTATTATTTTATTTATATAATATCTTTCAGTATGTTTGATGTTGGTGGGCAGAGAGATGAGAGAAGAAAATGGATTCAGTGTTTTAATGATGTGACGGCCATTATATTTGTAACTGCTTGTAGTGGCTATAATTTAGTGTTACGTGAAGACCCTAGCCAAAACCGACTCCGTGAATCTTTAGATCTTTTTAGAAGCATCTGGAATAACAGGTTATTTTTTATTTTTGTCACTAAATTAGGTGATCTATTTTGATAAGGAGGGGACCAGGTTAATTTCAGAGATTTTCTCAAAGCCGAATCACTGTCATCTTTGATGGGGATTTACTAATTGGACATATTAACACAAGGTACGATTTTATGTATACACAATTACTGAGTTTAGTAATTTGCAACATTTCGAGAGAGATACTTTTGTCTTTATCAAGTAAATGATACAAATATGTAAATAGTAGATAAACATAAATAGAATATTTGTTGCATATCCTCATTGAAACTTTGTATAGTATCCATGAAATTGTACCTTGTGCTAATTTTCCATCATCAAAATTTTATTAATTTGGCAAAAACTGTTTTCAAATGATATTCCATTGTCAAAACAACACTGTATAAAATTGATTCCATAATTTTTGACTTCCAAAATGACTTTTGGCCCTGTTATTGGCTTGCGGTAGATAATGCAGATTGTTCCCCATGTTTCAGCTGGTATGTACCATTGGATTCCTAAATATATTTCCAAATGCACGCCTTGATAGCTGAAATGTCTGTTGATATATATGACTCATAATATTGCCGATTATGAATTCTTATGCACGACATATAACTGTCGACAGAATGACAATGTGACGGAAAATATGGGTTATGTAGATGGTGTTCCAAGACATCAAATTCAAAACATCGGTTTTGGATTCTAAGCAAGATGGCTGAAAAAAAATTTAAACTACAGATTATAAGCAAATGCAAAGAAAATTTATTCATTAAAATGAAAGTAATTGAATTATAGAGAGATTCTCTAATTGATATGTATATTTTTTGTTTGTGCATTTTTCAGATGGCTACGTACTATATCTGTAATTCTCTTCCTGAATAAACAGGATTTGTTAGCACAAAAAGTCTCGGGAGGTAGATCAAGAATAGAGGAATATTTTCCTGATTATGCCCGGTACCAGACGCCGCCCGATGGTAAATTACACCATATTTTTATTGCTTAGGTTACTGTGTGTATTATTACTTATAGAGATATGTCATTTTGAAATAGAATATATCATATAATCTATTGTAAACAGTTGACTGGTTTATAGTAACATTTTGAGATGTAATGGATCCTCACTATCGCGATTGGGTGTGGCTAGTAGCCTGTTTAGACACGCAAATTGAACTGGTTTAAATTCCCTTATGATCTTTAAACTAGTTGAACTTAGTTAAACTGGTTTACAATACCTGTGAACACAATACTATTGAGTTTTAATTTTAATATCCCTGGCAAATTTGAACTAGTTTACATATAAGTATTTGAATAGGCTATTAGACAGGTTGAAATAACTGTGTTTGTATATTGAAGTAAACTATAAATATAACATATGAATATTATATTTATAGCTGTTAGTGAGGCAGGTGATGATCCTGAAGTTGTTCGCGCCAAGTATTTTATTAGAGATGAATTTTTGGTAAGTCTTTATTTTCTTACAGTGATGCTTAAATATTCCCAACAGATTGAGACTTAATAAACATTGTTTCATTATACCACTTGAATAAGCATACTGTTTAAGTTATTTGACCATACTTGTCGTCTGAGTTCTGGGTACATACAAGTTGATTTGTTAATAACTGTGCCAAGGGGGATAATTTCAAACTATGCTTGGCTTGGTGTCTATCACCAGTTGTTTTAGTGAGGTTGATTTGACCTAGTCTCTCCCGTAATCTGGAAAAACCTAGCACGTCAAATTTTGGTGAAAATTGAGTTAGACCCATATTTGGACTTAGTATACACATGTATCTACATAATCTAGATAATAGGTTTTTATCTCCTTAACTGAAAATAAAAGGCTTCTAATTATCTTCATCTAAAAAGACAAAATGAAATTTGTTTTATATTCAGTAGCTTAATTCTGAAACAGAACAGTTTTCCTTTGGTTTCTTAAATCTACATTCAACAATGTCACTAGGTTTTTCGAGAATTCGGGAGTAGTGTTCTAAAATGATGAGATGTAAATTTAACATCAGTCATATAATAACATTTTAGGAGTAAGCCTCGTTTCTATTGTTTCAGTATTTGCAAATACTTTCAACCATAGCAACTGTTGATTATTCTGATTTCTGTTCATTTTCCTGCATATTTATTTGACCTTTTTTTGATCACTACCATTATGCAGTAATACTATGCTAGTCACATAATAAAATTCAAAGGGATGAAATCAGCTTAGTGAACAATGGCCTTAACTTAGATTGAGATGCCATTGTTATTGTGCTTAGTGAGGGGGTGCATGCCCATGTGTGCTGTGTTAAAAGGCCTGCCATCGAGTCAACTGGCGTGGTTTCAGTTCCCTGGTTGAATGTGACAGGTAGTAGGGTCGCCTGTCCAACACTCGTGGATTTTCTCGGGTTCCTCCGGTTTCTTTCCACTGCTAAACACCCCTACACGCAAGCGAATTATTACAATAGAATTGAACGATATGTTAGTCCAGAAATGGCCTAGTCTGTGTTGAGTGAACATTAAACACCATTTCTCTATCTCTCTTATTGGGCTTAGTTATAAGCTATGTAGATTCCAAATTTATATTTGTAATTATTTTCTATTTACAGAGAATCAGTACAGCTAGTGGTGAAGGGCGACATTACTGCTACCCTCACTTTACATGTGCTGTAGATACAGAAAATATCCGGCGTGTTTTTAACGACTGCCGAGACATAATTCAGAGAATGCATCTACGTCAATACGAACTACTGTGATTAGTGGCCTCCGACAGGCTATGGCCTCTTATTTTACATCGTGTAAAGTTATTGTACCTGTTTATCGAGACTGAATATTTCTCCAGCGTAAAAAACAGGAGAAAGCAATTAGTGCGGTACTTTTGCTTCAGACAGGACTAATCTAAGCCTTGTCAAATAAGAGTAACTGACACAAGCAGACTTCACATTGTACTTATACAAATCCACATTGTTATTCTGTTGATAAGGTATTTATTTACCAAGTTGTATCGGTAACCAGGACTTTCCCTGCCTGTAAACAAATAAGATGGCGGCTCTGTGATTTTTCAAACTTGAATGTGTTAATATATCGGTCCACCTGTTACAGAACAACATAATACAGTGTGGGATCCGACCCAAGTCATGGAAACAAACTGTTAATCAAAGGTCTCCAGAACTACCAAAATGGATTACACTTGTGGAGCTGTATATGAGAATAAGTGTGTATAATATATACACTTTTTATGTACGTTTTGTTGCTCCTAATGTGAATATTATATCAATGTACCATACAGCGGTACCGTCTAATTATTGTTATATATGCTGGCTGTGTGCAGGTCATCTACTGACACCAGAAACTGTATGACCAGAATAATTGACATAATTGTAATTAGTTCATGCATTATTTCCTGTATTACACCTGTACAGTGCTGTAAATTCCCCCTCCCCCCTTCTTCCCTTTCTGCCCTTTCCCCCTCCGTTCCTTCCCATACTTTATTTTTATGGTAGTTTCATCTCTCCATTGCTGATAACAAGACAAAAAATATTGTCCTATTTGAAAAAAATAAAACCCAACAAAATGGCAGGGCAATTTTAAATGTTTATAATAAACTGTAATTAAAATCTAGAAATGGAAATAACTTGCCTGAAATGGAAATTTGTCCTTTGAATTCAGAAATTTGTACGAATGTTTGAAATTGAGTTGTGAGTTACCTGTAATGATGAAGAGATGATTCCCACCTGTTTTTCTGCCTGCCTACTGTTGATATATATAAACTATGATTCAATTATCTCTTGTTGAATGAAGGCTGCGATTGTCAAAATCTTCTATTATTATTATTATTATTATTAATTATGGGTGATTGTCCTTGTAAGAATCATTATCGGGCCAATACACCAGTTGCTCACAAACTTATAGTCATTATTATATGATTCTTGGTTTTTATTTAAAATAAAAGAAAATTTGTACATATCTTGTGCTATTATGATGGCCTGACTATTGAAAGGAGATAGTGAATGGTGATTTTATTCCTTACAATATTCAGCCTCCTGCAAATGGAATTATTTATTTCATTTTGAATTTTTAACAGTTTTTCTATTGTTTTTTTTTCTTTCTATTATTGTCTAAAACTGTTATGTGGCTGCTGAGTTCAGTTTCAAACCAAGTTTTAATATTTGGATCTGGTGCGCTTCAGTTGTTCTTGTTACTATGTGTTCACTGTTTATTCACTTACATTATAAATCTACCTACAATCTACTGATGCATTTTATCACATGCTGATTAACGCAGGGTTATAAATTATAATAAGATATATGTAAGTTATAATAATAATACTATATAAAGGGGATTTTTTTTTTCATTTTCATTCAAAACTGTGTGCATCTAAAATGAATTGTTTAATTGATTAATTATCGTTGGTTATGTTTTGAATTAAAGACGATATCCAAGCTTTAAAAAATGCCAAAAATCTGGAACATTTTTATATTCTTTCGAAAGTTCTCCCTTTGGAAAACACAATGAGACATTGCATTTATCTAAGAACTATCCTTACAATTAAATAATATATTTCATTAGGAACCAATTTTTATTGTTAGGAATTGTATAGAAAAAAGCAAATATTATTATTTAATTTTTTGTTATGTATAGTGACTTTGTATTTTTTTATGATTAGTTTTCTGATTGCTATGTTAATAATTAGATAATTGCACCATTTCATCCATGGTAGAGGAACTTGAACATTACTGTTTAAATATGGATACACGTAGCTACATAATAGTTGATATTATCTATTTTCAAACAAAAACCTGAGTGTGTAGCTTTCTATATTTAGGTACAAAACTAATATAAAAACTCAACCAATGATCAACAAAAAATGACTTTCTAAAACTTTATGCACAATAAAAAAAAAATATGAATCTCAAAAATGTCCTTAATTCCTTTGATTTTTTTAAAAGTTTAATTGAAGTAGTAATATAATAACATTGTGTAAACTATAATTAATAATTTATGTATATTAATTCTCAGCCATATGATATGTAAGTAATAATATTGATATATTTAATTTTGACTTTTCTGTGTTACTGATTTGAAACCTCAGTTAAGCCAAGTTCTTTTCATCTAATCGTTATGTAAATTAATCGTACTATAATTAATATTTTTATTTTATACCTGTATCCAGAAGTTATAATTACTGTGTTTAATGATTGTCAACCTTGATCCAGTCTTTGTATTACAACTTACAATGAAACCACTTAAAGACAGTGGGTTGGTGGGAAAATAATACCATTTGGCAAAATATTTTCTAAAATCTGTACATGTAGCAAAATCTCTGTATTAAAGTTCAAACTGAAATGCTATGTAAGTGATAGAAATTTTGATACTAAATGAAATTTTGATACTAAATGAAATTTTGATACTAAATGAAATTTTTAGGGTAAAATGTAATAAAATGTGTAATGTTCGGTTGATTTTAGGTATGCATTCAGTCATGAACAGGATCTCTGAAGAAATTTGAAATGTATTAAGAGAAAGATTAAATTGATCAAATTTTCAATTAATGTTTTATAATAAACATTCAAGTTGAATTTCTTGTTGAGCATTTAACAATATTCTTATTTAAAATCTTTGCACTCTACAAATTCTGTATTTGACCAAATATGTGTCTATACTCTCCTGAATTTCAGCAAAAGTCATAATTTGATAAGCCATGTCGGTTTTTTTTCTGCTTGAAAAGAGTTGCATCACTAGGATGTAATTCTGAAGTTACATATTGTGAATTATTACATTTGTTGAAACAATGGATGTGTAATGTTTAGAGTATGTACATTTATTTGGTTGAATATGGTTATGATCAAACTGAGTGATTATTATTTATAAACAGCCGTTAAGAAATTTGATGTCACAAGTAATATTGAGTTGAATCTGTTTATATATTTCTGTCATATTTAATTTGGCATATTCCTCAAACTTTCTCTCACATATTATTATCTGTTTTTGCGATTGTAATCTTGTGTTTAAATTTGAAAATGATGCTCATGTATATTGATAAAAAGATATGAATGCTCTGAATTCATGTCATATAATGCTTGCTCTAATGTTTCTGAAACTAAAGGATAACTATTTTAATTGTTGTTGCTTGCAAGTTTTTAATAATGATGCGTGACCCATTCTTCATTTGCTGTACTATTTTATCATTTTGATACAAATTTGCGTTGGCCATGTTAGAATTGATTTCATCTTTACTATACTAAATGTGGTTTATATTTTTAAAAATTTGTTTTGTCCATATCATTCATTTAAGTAATTGATATACATTATAATATAAGCTATTATTAATACATCATTTCAAATTATAAAATTATCACCTGCAGGATTAGTCTATTAGTTCATTTTAAATGTACAATACAAAATGCTGTGCAAAGAAAGTGATACAATGTAAAGCCTTATTCAGTTCTGCAATAGGAAAGCATAAGGGCTGGGACAGTCCATTTATACAAGAGGGATATGGTAGCAGTTTGATACATGGATTAGGTCATTCTTCAATAGCTTTTGCAACTAAAAAAAACCAAAAAAAAAGCAATTAAGAAATGGTGGTCTGTATCCTTGCTCATTTTAATCCTAAGTCCAAACTACTAATCTGATTTGATATTAAAATTTGTTATTGAAATCTACTTGCATAATAGAACTGTTGTAATTAAATATTAATGAAAGAATGAATATGTATGAAACTGCATGTTTAATGTATTGTCCCAGACCTTGATAAGTACCAAGTAACTAAAGAAGTTTGAAACTTGTGTAGTAATGATATAACTTGCTTAGCAAGGTTTCTTTAAGTGTCTTATACCAGTAGTCCATTGAAATACTTCAATTTATTTCTGTTTTCTTTATGTTCATTTTTAGTTCCAGTTATTTGTAAAATTTAACCGAAGTAATGTTTATTTTATCCTAGAGCTACTTAAAATAGGGTTGTATTTACTAACCAAACCTTGTTTAATAAATCCATTATCCTATTTCAGAACTGAAATTATTACAATCAAATTTTAATTTCTTGCAGCCCGTGTCACTTGTTGAGTATTTTTCAATGTAACCAATATATCTGTCATATAGTAACAATCTCCTTCACTGTAACAGAAAGGGTAGAGAAAATTTCGTAATAAAATGATGATGCAGACAAAGGAATTGACATAATTTTCTTGATTTTCCTGCTAGATTGTATGAAAGACTGGTGTTTATTTTTTGGCAGAAAGTAGCATGGGTCTGTATCCGTTTCCTGATTTAGTCATATTTACTGTTGTCAGTGCCAAGGGGTTTATTAAATGCTAGAATATTTTCTATGGGTTTCTTCAGAAATAAAGAAATGGTTGAAGATTTATGATTGATCTAATTTGATATAAAGCAAAAGCTGTCTGGATATATTTCAGAATGCAAATGTTTAGTAGAGGAAATTGTGTTTAAAATACAAAGTTAAAGCCCCAATAACACTCTTGTTGTAACTGAAAAATATGTCCCAATCTTCATTCTGGTCAACAAATCGTATTATTTTAGAATATTCCAATTAAATGATGATATTAATTTCATCTTAACACACCTTATTTAAAAAATTGGAAAAATTCAACCAATTGATTTGAAAAGTTTAACGTAAACCTTTTCAATTATGACTTGATATTTTCGAACCCTCTGGTCAAATAAAATAGCATGTAATGGATAATCTACACAACAGGTAGGACACTTAAACATCTAGTACTTAGAATAAGGGTATTATTTATTTTCTGGAGCTACCAAGCCAGCAAGAATGTTATTGTCCCTTTAAAAGATCAAGTTGTCTTCTTAGCTTTCCCATGAATTGTACTTTTATGGAGAGTGGTGATGAAAATTGATAGCTGTGTGAAATTTAGAAACAAATCAGAAGTGATGTTGAGTGGTCTAAAAGAAGAAATATACATTCTAATCCAGAAAGAATTTTACTCTTGCCAGTGGAATAAAATTATGCTTTCTCAATATACATGAATGATATCGATATGGTAATGTTTCTTTCCTTAGTCAACATATACTTCAGTGGTAAGGACATACTAGTTGTCAAATCTTCTGACTAATCAAAACTTTTTGCATCAACATTTAGCCTTTTTGCCTACAGAGATATATAGTGAGCTACTGAGTGAAGAATATACCCATTTATGCAAAAGTTCATAACATTCAAGTCATATATAAACTAATTACATCAGGATTTTCCTGCATGGTTTCCCCTTGTCGGTGGTATAGGATGGAGGGTCTAGTCATTTGGATGGTACAAAAACAGATCCCTTGGCAGATGGAATTCGATATGAGAGTATTAATCAACATTAAGTTTGTTTCTTGTACATTTTGCCTTGGAGAGACATAAACTAACTGTCTATCACGCAATATCTGTATAAACCACATTCAACTGTGGTGTATTTCTTAATAACACTGGATGAATATAATCATACTTATGGCCAATCCTTTAGAATACACAAGTAATATATTTTTTAATACATTTATCATGCATACTGTAATGGTTAATTTACATGCTGCCTGAAAAGGGTGTCTATGTAATAAAATCTATATATCTATACCCCTCAAGAAACTGCTGTGAAGTTTAACCAATTCTTCATTATACTTATTTCTGGGAAATATACATGTATCTCCCTCTAAACTACTGAGTAGTCCAAATGTATTTCTTAGTACCACCTCCAACCTTGTGGGTTTTCTCCGGGTCCTCTGGTTTCCTCCCACTGCTAAAGACTCTATGCACAAGCAAAAATTAAAATAAAATTGAAAAATATATTAGTCCCAAAATGACCTAGTTTGGGTCTTGTGGACTTTAAACCCAATTACACTCTCTCTCCCATGTCATACACACACACTGCCTCACTGAATTTACATATATATCCTACACTAAGTATTGATACAATTTAAAAGTATGCACAAAGAGGATAGGAAATGGCAGGAATGTAAATATCTCCCGCATCACTGACTGCATCCTCCATATCTCTAATAATACATGTGCATGTGACTAAACAAGTACTTAACAAATGCCTTCACATATATATAAAGAAAGATTCAAGAGAATAAAATAGATTTTTATTTTGTTTACATTATGGTTTTAAAGAAAAAGTTAATTATTACATTATACTATTTACCGTAGGATAATCTTTATTTTAATGCAACACAAAAAAAGCTCTTGTAATGCATCTCAATATAACAATAATAACAACATGCAAATCTTTGAATTTAATAATAAGTACATATTATTGTATATCTGATAATTTAATAGTAACTATGATAACTAGTGGTTGAACGCGAGTGTGTAAAAATTCATGGTCGGTCATTGAATTGAGTGGCATGGTGCGATTCCCCACTTGAACATGACAAGGAGTAGCATTGCCTCTCCAGTCTCTGGATTTTCTCCTGGTCCTCCCATTTCCTTCCACTGCTTAAGACCCCTACATGAACCTCTCTCTCCCCAAGGAAGTGTTTGTAACGCTTGTACAACATAAGATTCATACTACAATAAATGTAATCAATACAATTTCTTTTAAAATGTAATCATTACAACTTTATTTTAAATGCAATCATTACAGTTACAATAAATTTCTTTGGGTATGTTTTTAAATTGACAGTGATGTAATTAAGATTACATATGTTGAGGAAATATATCATTAATTAATTAATAATACATATATTTCAGTTGTATTCAAAAAAATTATCAGATTTTTGAATTTAGTCACAAGCCAAAATCATAATCTGGATTCCCTGCTCTGTAGGATATTAAGAAATGCTTATGACTTTCTTTATCAAACATTGTGGCTTTGACAGCTGGTAACTGATACATTGTTTTAATCCAGACAAACAGATTAGGGAACTCAGCTTCTGTTAGTTTAAAACCCTTTTCTTCAAGCAATGGGAATCTTTCAAACCATGGCCAAAGTGCAAAGTCAACCATACAAGGTCTATCATTTCCTATAAAACAAAAGTACATTAGTATAATAATGACTTTTAAATCTTAACTGCATATTTAGTTTTGATACAGTAGCTATAAAAAAGTGGCATATCCTGATTAAAGGACGAACAAACATTTTCTATATTTCTATATCAAAAAACCATAGTAGATGATTAACACAAAAAAATTTCATTCAGGTGCATCTCTTTCATGACATTGGTCAAAATACCAGCAAGACCATAGATGACCATGTGAATTCAACAAGAAGTCAAGGAAACATAAGATGACCTAACTTATGTTAGGACTGATAGAGCAATATGCTTTTTGGAAAGACCACTATTTATTATGTCCCATCCATGCCCAGACTATATAATGGTCAATAAATAACCAACAATCTTTGTTTTTTTAAATAAACACTCGAACTACTAAAATTAGGAGCAGCGGACGAAATAAGTAACAATATCATTGACACTACAACAACGAAATAGCCTGCTGGTGTTTATTTTCTTGATAACTGTGCCATTGCAACCTGTTTCACAGAGAATTACTAACGAAATATTCACTGCGGGATCAGTTTGGTGCCATTGATGACACTTTTTATTTATATTATTATAGGCACTATTCCATTTTTCTGGATTTAGCTCCCTTTAAACATGGCTATGATATACTGATTTGATGGCCATAACTTAAAATGCCTAAAAGTACTACTCCATTGTTCTACTAGATTTTGCACCATTTAAACTTGGCTAATATATACTGATATACCTCCAAAATATTTGCCTCTTTTTCCAAGCTCTTCGTCATATCTTTTTAAGCTTTTTTTGAAGTCTTCCAAGTCTTCACCATGTCTTGCAAGTTTATAAAAGTGTCCAATTACCTAGAATTTTAAAAAAGAATATATACACAATATATCTTTGAAACACAAGGAAAAATTGAACTCCAAGAATTGAACGTTTGCTTTCATGACCCAATATTTCTGTTTTAAATGAGGAATCCCAGATATATTCAAGTGAATAAAACTGGTTAATTTGAGGTGAAAGACTCTTCTCCCGTCAAAAGTCAAAACCTAGTAACTCACTTTTTCTTTTATCAAAATTGAGTTAAGACCAAATTTGTAGTTCATTCATTACGTTTTCCTTTGTTTTCTCAAAATAAGAAAAACGTGAGTTACTATGTTTTGCCTTTTGACAGGAGTCTTGCAAACCTATCATTGGCTACAATACAAGAACTGCAGTAAATACACCTTAATAACATGGTTCCTTAAATTTGTATATGTGAAACTTCTTGATACAAGACATACAAGTTAACCATGTTTAACAAAACCAAGTGATTGTAAGGATTACTGTGGCAACTTTAATCAGCATTTCAAGAAGATATGTATCTCTGAACTTACCTTTCCAAAAGTATCAATAAGCATCTGATCTCGTGCTTTTTGATACGGATCAGATGGAGTTAATTTGTCACCAGGATAAACATCATCCAAATATTGACTACAGATGTTCGATTCATATATAACTTTATCATTGATCTCTAATGTTGGAACCAAACCAAATGGATTTCTCTCCAAAAACCATTCGGGTTTCTTCAATAAGTGAACATTGACATTTTCATGGCTGAAATATTAAATAATTGATCATAATTTAGAAATTCCTCTGCATTTTCTGCAATCTGCTATTCAAGATGGGACCAAATATCATTATTGAACTTTCAGTATTTATAAAGAGTAAATCTAGTAAATGCAGGATAACCGCACTACACACAAAACAAAAATCTACAAGATAAACCTGTGGACATGACAGAAAACAGATATTGCAAAAATTAAACAAATATCAAATCAAGTGTATGTTTAATAAATAGGTCATAGGATCTTTAACTAAAATGGTCTATCTACTGTGATATTTATTTATTATCATCATATATAACAAGATCTACTTACGGAATGTTTTTGTGTTGTAAAACAAGTCTTGTTCTCTGAGCAAAAGGACAGAATCTCATACTGTAAATTCTAAGAACTCCATTTTCCAATGGTGGATAAGCCGAACCTGAATAATAAATTTATCATTCATTTATTTGTGTTAACAAATTAAATAAAAATGTAAGCCTAACAAATATAAACCCACCAATATCTTTTTTTTTTTCTTTTTTTTTTGAATTATGGCAAAAACATCATAGCACAGAGGCAGATCCAGTGGGGGATGCGAGAGATGTGCCCTTTTTACTGCTGAAAGTTTACTTAGACAAAAATATCAGCCAAATAGCTCTTAGAATGTCTACACATGCAAGGAAATGACAGATAATTGTCTTGGGGGACTCAACCCCAGCGCAGAGGCATGCACCGTCTCTGCAGTAAGTGCCCTCAGTTTGCAGCGCCCCCCCCCCTTTTCAAAATTCCTAGATCTGCCCCTGTTGTATGTTCTAATATACATACAGTATATTATGGTCCAATATTATGTCAATTTATATTAAGTTATTAATACCACAACTGCAATATGGTAGCCTATTGTGTCAAATGAGATAGATTTCCCTTTACGAAAAGCCAGATTGGTGCCGCAAATAGAGACGATTCGTCATATTATGGTTTATTATTATAATCACTTGATCGCAAAATTTCGAGAAGTTCCTCTTCTGCCAATGCTTCTCTATAATAAAAGTTCCCTCTCATATTTTTGGTGTCAGTAACGTTTCTTCGAACTTATCAATTATTATTTATTATTAAAGAAAATTTTCAGTTGCTCACTTCTATCACTGTGCTCGTCCGGTGCATGGAGTTGGATGCCAGTATACAGGAACACAGTACTCAAGAACTGAGAAAGGCCATGTTCACGTGCTAGTTCTATTCAGATGGCGTACGTGTTCATCATTGACTGGACTGCTTTCTTTCCGCTTCCATATTATTAAAAATATTCAAAACCCGACAGACGGCGCGACGCTTCCCGACAAACTGAGCATTCATACACGCCAAGACCATAGCCTTCCCCGACACAGACATACCCCTACCCCACCCCATTTTCAAAAACTCCTCGCCTAATGACCGATCTTACAATTCTGAGCTCTTTTCAGATTTCTATTTTTTTTTCATGAAAATTTTAGGGGCGGGGGGGGGGGGGCACCTCGCACGCCTCGCACGCCTATGCCTGCCCCCTATCGGCTTTGTAGTGAATA
Source organism: Patella depressa (assembly GCA_948474765.1). NCBI lineage: Eukaryota > Metazoa > Mollusca > Gastropoda > Patellidae > Patella > Patella depressa. The sequence goes on from OX419717.1 coordinate 58,879,028, forward strand.
ATTTTCAAAATCACAACATATAGCGTGTGTGCTTAGAAAATAAGATTTAATTTGAAATTCTGTCAGCAGTATCTCTTAATCGGTGCTGACCACGTAACTGAATGTAAAAAATATTTGCTGTAGTTTGACGTAACTACATGTGGTTACAATTTATGTGTTCACAATTAATAGAGAAAAAAGATTTTGAAAGTATTCACTGATTCAACTTGGTCGTCGTTTTATTCTTTCTATTATTAATATTCCATCAAGAGGAATTTTTTTAATGAAAATGGCTGACTAAATTACTACGTGCACCAAACAACGATAATTTTTTGGTTAGGGCGGTCTAAACGCGGGTAAATTTAGAGTAGCTATTGGCTAACAACACGCATAAACAACCTTATTTGCATATTGCATACATAATATTTATTCTATTTTGTGTGGGATGGCATGCAGCGCTAAAGACGATAACCTCGCACGTACTATGCTGTAATTAAAATTTAACATCCGCTTGGTCGTAAAATGCGTAATAAACTTGACCAAAAAAAAAAAAAAAAAAAATATAGTTCGGGTCATGAGCACGGATCACTCATTCACTTGTTTTCCTCAATTGCATACGGCCATCTCTATCTTCTTGGTGTTAAATGTCTGCTTCCACATAATATTAAGTAATATTGCAGACAAGATTTACCATGATTAGTTTTCAAATTGTGTTAATGAAAATTATTTATTTTTGTAAATATATAAGTATTGCATACTCTGTATCTATGGGTCATTCGACCTAATTACTGAAATAAACTATTATTATTATTATTGCAGACAAGACGTAGGAGAGCCGAAGCTGATTCCTGTTTTTTAGAATATGATTTTGCAATCTTTCCACAAATTAAATAAAAATGTAAGCCTAACAAATATAAACCCACCAATATCTTTTTTTTTTCTTTTTTTTTTGAATTATGGCAAAAACATCATAGCACAGAGGCAGATCCAGTGGGGGATGCGAGGGATGTGCCCTTTTTACTGCTGAAAGTTTACTTAGACGAAAATATCAGCCAAATAGCTCTTAGAATGTCTACACATGCAAGGAAATGACAGATAATTGTCTTGGGGGACTCAACCCCAGCGCAGAGGCATGCACCGTCTCTGCAGTAAGTGCCCTCAGTTTGCAGCGCCCCCTCCCCTTTTCAAAATTCCTAGATCTGCCCCTGTTGTATGTTCTAATATACATACAGTATATTATGGTCCAATATTATGTCAATTTATATTAAGTTATTAATACCACAACTGCAATATGGTAGCCTATTGTGTCAAATGAGACAGATTTCCCTTTACGAAAAGCCAGATTGGTGCCGCAAATAGAGACGATTCGTCATATTATGGTTTATTATTATAATGATCGCAAAATTTCGAGAAGTTCCCTTCTGCCAACGCTTCTCTATAATAAAAGTTCCCTCTCATATTTTTGGTGTCAGTAACGTTTCTTCGAACTTATCAATTATTATTTATTATTAAAGAAAATTTTCAGTTGCTCACTTCTATCACTGTGCTCGTCCGGTGCATGGAGTTGGATGCCAGTATACAGGAACACAGTACTCAAGAACTGAGAAAGGCCATGTGCACGTGCTAGTTCTATTCAGATGGCGTACGTGTTCATCATTGACTGGACTGCTTTCTTTCCGCTTCCATATTATTAAAAATATTCAAAACCCGACAGACGGCGCGACGCTTCCCGACAAACTGAGCATTCATACACGCCAAGACCATAGCCTTCCCCGACACAGCCATACCCCTACCCCACCCCATTTTCAAAAACTCCTCGCCTAATGACCGATCTTACAATTCTGAGCTCTTTTCAGATTTCTATTTTTTTTCATGAAAATTTTAGGGGCGGGGGGGGGGGGGGCCCACCTCGCACGCCTCGCACGCCTATGCCTGCCCCCTATCGGCTTTGTAGTGAATAATTTTCAAAATCACAACATATAGCGTGTGTGCTTAGAAAATAAGATTTAATTTGAAATTCTGTCAGCAGTATCTCTTAATCGGTGCTGACCACGTAACTGAATGTAAAAAATATTTGCTGTAGTTTGACGTAACTACATGTGGTTACAATTTATGTGTTCACAATTAATAGAAAAAAAAGATTTTGAAAATATTCACTGATTCAACTTGGTCGTCGTTTTATTCTTTCTATTATTCATATTCCATCAAGAGGAATTTTTTTAATGAAAATGGCTGACTAAATTACTACCAAACAACGATAATTTTTCATTGGTTAGGGCCGTCTAAACGCGGGTAAATTTAGAGTAGCTATTGGCTAACAACACGCATAAACAACCTCAATCTGTTTCACAGAGAATTACTTAGGAATTAACTCTGTAACAGATGAGTGTCCATAGCACGTGCGTTGACTGCAGTCATTGGCTCAACGGCTCGTGCAATGTTTACTTAACACCTAACTGCTTCGGGCAAAATGACGCATTTTACTCATTTTAATACCCATTTACACTTAATAGGAAATATTTTTTAACTTCAATTACTTCAAACGTCTTTATTTATTTTTCTGTTACCTCAAAAAAATGTTTGAGAATTTAATTTGTCGGAGTAAAAAAGTTAATATACCGTACTAATTAAGCCTCGCCGATGTCATGCTTATCAGTGATTGTAGCGGCCAAGCGAATATTCACTGCGGGATCAGTTTGAAACAACCTTATATGCATACATAATATTTATTCTATTTTGTGCGGGATGGCATGCAGCGCTAAAGACGATAACCTCGCACGTACTATGCTGTAATTAAAATTTAACATCCGCTTGGTCGTAAAATGCGTAATAAACTTGACCAAAAAAACAAAAAAAATATAGTTCGGGTCATGAGCACGGATCACTCATTCACTTGTTTTCCTCAATTGCATACGGCCATCTCTATCTTCTTGGTGTTAAATGTCTGCTTCCACATAATATTAAGTAATATTGCAGACAAGATTTACCATGATTAGTTTTCAAATTGTGTTAATGAAAATTATTTATTTTTGTAAATATATAAGTATTGCATACTCTGTATCTATGGGTCATTCGACCTAATTACTGAAATAAACTATTATTATTATTATTGCAGACAAGACGTAGGAGAGCCGAAGCTGATTCCTGTTTTTTAGAATATGATTTTGCAATCTTTCCACGGGTCACTCATCCACTTGTTTTCCTCAATTACATACGTCCATCTCTTCTTGGTGTTTAACGTCTGCTTCCACATAAGTGATATTGCAGACAAGACGAAGAATATGATTTTGCAATCTTTCCATTTTGGCCTTAGGCCATGGATTGGGTTTAGTGGGAAGTTCTTCCCTTTATTTAATTTAAAACATATCTTAATAATAATAATAATAATATTTATTGTTTATAGACCATTACACAAATGTCTCAACAGTCTGAACATAGTTATATGAACGATCATTTTAATGGAAATAAATAAAACATAAAATCATGAAAATAATAACATAAATATAAATATAAAATAGTTTTCAGGAGCAAAAATGTTGTCGAAAGATATGGGTTTTCAGGTTTGATTTGAACAGAGAAAGTTTTGTGATAGCTCTCAGATCAAGTGGAAGACTGTTCCACAGTTTAGGTGCTGCCACACTTAGGGCACGGTCACCGTACTGTTTGGAGGTTTTCTTCCCATGATCTTTGGAAGAGAAGGGCAACAGCTTCACCTCAGTGCTACTCCTAGTACAATATGCCGGTTGCCAAACGTTTATAATATCGGTGAGGTAGTAAGGCGCTGACTCACTATGGCGTATAATTTTGAAAATGATGCAGACAATTTTAAAAATAATTCGCTGCTCGACTGGAAGCCAGTGTAGCTCTTTTAAAATAGGCGTCATATCTGCATGACGATCTAGCTTCCATCTGGTGACCAGCCTGGCTGCAGAATTCTGAATATGCTGTATTTTTTTGATTTTGTAGGTTGGAAGACCATAGAACAAACTATTGCAATAATCAAGTTTCGATGTCACAAAAGCATGCACTAATTTCTCGGTGCCGACTTGATCTAAAAGATGTCGAATTTTACCAATGCGCCATAGTGAGTGAGATGCCCTACCACATACACTCTTGATCTGCTCGTCCATAAGTCCCGCGGAGTTCATCATCACCCCCAGATCTCGGACAGTTGCCGACGGAGATATAATTACCTCTCCAACGCGCACACCACCCCCAACTACTCGCAGACTTGCGTCTTTCCTGCGTGATGAGAACCGAACTATTCAATGCGAGCAAATTTGCTCGCATCCTGTCACGGATCTCATCAACACGGCCTCAATTTTGGTAGATGATCTCTTCTGCTTCTGGATTGGTAGATGTCACCGTTTGGGATTAGTGTTTAGGTGCCATGCCCGTCCTATCGTGACCTCCACTATCCCACTCTATGGGTTTGGTATCTGTTTCCTTTGCGGAATAGAGTCCGTCTGGCCGTAACTCCCCTTTACTCCACTATCCTGCTAGTTTGGTAGATGTCATCTTTGTGGGATTTGTGTTTAGTTGCCAGGCCCGTCTTATCGTGACCTCCCCTTACTCCACTGTCCCACTCTGTAGGTTTGGTGTCTGTTTTTTTTTTAACGGAATAGTGTTTTGATGCCGAGTCCGTCTGATCGTGACTCTCCCTTACTCCACTATCCTGCAAGTTTGGTATAAATCCCCTAATGTAGTTTATTGTTTAGATGCCGAGCCCGTCTAACCGTAGCCCCCTCTTACTTCACTATTCTACTTAGTCCAACCGTGTCCATTAGGGCGTGGATTTGTTTGAAGATTTGCAGTTTCAGATCTGGTCTCGGGAAGAGTAAGTTCTTAGTGTTGAATGGTATGTTGTTGGTCTCCATCATTCTCACTAGTTCCCTTCTCTCCTCCTTGTATACCCCGCAGTCTACCAGGACATGGTTGGTGGTACATTCTCACAGACGATGACTTGGTGTTTGTAGTCTTGCAGCCGCTCTTTCACCCTTAGTTTTGATATGAGTCTGCATTTCTCTAGGACCCTCTGGTACAGCTGCCTGATTTCCAAAATGACTTCTGGTCTTGAGTCCGAGTTGTCATTTTTGATTGAAATCAGACTGCTCAGAGAGTCGCTTGGGATGACGAACTTACTAGTCTTTTGATGGGAGATCCATGATATAGCGTCACGAATGGCCACGACCTCTGCAGTGTATACCGAACAGTTATTGGGCAGTTTCCTGCTTATTCCCTGTTCCCCGTTTGGTAGGTATATTCCAAACGAGCTGGTGCCCCTTTCAGGGTTGCGTGAGCCATCCGTGTACACATGGTCCCAGTCATCAGACGGCCAGCTGTTGTCTTCCAGGTGTTCTAAAGAGAAAGCACGTTGTTTTTCTTGTCGGTTTTCTGTAATAGATCTAGATTGACCGGCGGTATAGGGAGCGTCCAAGGGGCGATCGCTGGGGGGTCGTGTCCATTTATCACGAGCTCCCACAGTCGCGGTTCCTTTTTCCTTTATTCCCTAGCCGAAACTTTTCTTTCTGGGGTCTCTCACATATCTTGTCTTCTGTAGACTGACAAAAGTAGGGGATCTTTCGCCCAGTTGCGAGATCTTAGCCCAATACCTTGTCGCTAGTTCTTTTCTTCTTAGGGATAGGGACAGCTCCCTGGCCTCCTGTAGTAGTGCCTCTCTCCTAGTCCCAACTCCTACGCCAGTCGCAATACACAGAGCTTTGTATTGGATGGTGGCAAGCTTACTTAAGAGTTTTGGGGCGCAGTTCATGAAAGCCAAAGAGACGTAGTCTAATATATAGCGTAGAGCACGATACACCATCATTAATGTAACTCTATTGGCACCCCATGTGCTACCCGTTATTTTTCTCATTAAGTTTAGGATTTTGGAACACCTATCTACAGTCAAGTCGATGTGCGGTTTCCAGGTCAGCCTTCGGTCAAAGATTACGCCAAGGAACTTGGTTTGGTCTTTAAACTCGATGGTTTTCCCGTTCATACACAGAGTCATTCTGCTTATCCCACTATCCCTGCTCACGAGCATGCCGACCGTTTTCTTCTCTTTGACTTTATATCCCCAGTCGTTTGCCCATGTCATGAATTTGTCTAAGGCCTTTGGCGTGTTCTTTTCTAGTTCACAGAAGTTCCTCCCTTTCCTCCATATTGTAATGTCATCAACAAATTTAGTTAACTCAGTTTTGGCGTCGAGGTAGGACGATTTCTGTATGTCGTTGATCATGATGTTGAAGAGAGTATACTGATGACCGATAATAATACTATAAATAGTATGCAATATGCACGTAAGATTGTTTATGCGTGCTGTTGCCAATAGCTACTGTAAAGAAGGGTTTAATATAGGCTATGCCTGTTCCCCAATCCCTATTCAGATAGAAATCTGAATAAAAATATTGCTTATAAAAAAGAAAAAATGATAATTTCACGCATTTATACGGCTCTAACCAATGAAAAATTATCGCTGTTTGGTGCACGCCATTTTTATAAAAAAAAAATTCCTCTTGTTGGAATATGAATAACAGAAAGAATAAAACGATGACCAAGATGACCAAGTTGAATAAGTGAATATTTTCAAAATCATTTTTCTATAAATTGTAACCATATAGCCTAAATCGTAACCACATAGACGGCTCTCGGGTCGGTAAAGTGGTAATTTGGCGTAAAATCTGAACGTCTTGTGTTATAAAACACTCGGTTCATTTCTCGCAAATTTCATTAAAATGACTTATAATACTAAGGCAGTGATCCATGGTGATTACCGATTAAGATTAAGCGGATTAATATCATTAAATTGCCCGGACAAAGTTCATCGAAAATTAGACGGAGTTTCACGCATGCGCAGGGGTAATCTGCGCAAGGAGGGCAATCTGCGCCTAACATATACATACATACAAAGGTAACGGATATCGCGAACTCGTTATAATCATTGTATTGTATGTATGATACAAACCTGCTACATAAGATTTCTGCGACATTTTCAACAAGTTGAAAACTTGTTTAAACATAAACTGTCCTTCGGAGATATCACCAAAACAAATTCGTCCTATATTGCTATCTACAGGTCTAAAAAGTTTGTTTACCTTTGAACCGTATCTTGAGTATCCAGACAACATTTATTATTTACAATATAAAAAAAGCCCGGCAACATAATACTTGATATCAAAGACTTTATCAATATGGAAGCATAGTAGTGTAACTAATTTCGTTGTAGAATATTCATTTACCATAATGACTCGACATTTCCTAAATATAAACACTGCGAACCTACATTATGGTAAGGGGTCAATTGATATCAAGTGATAAACTATTTGTAACGTAAAGAAAATGTCGAATAAAAGCAAGCCTAAAATATGCTTTCTTCTTTTCGAAGTGAAATGAAATGGTGGTCTAATGTCCTTCAGTTCTGATGACGGGGATACGCATGCCGTATATACTATGAGGGAAATTTTGCCAAGACACCGGCTATATGGTATTTGTATCGAATTGGAACTTCTTATTTATCTTGTACTGTAGCGAGCCAACGTCTTATAACGCACTGATCCACCGTGGCACCTTCTTCCCTATGAAGGGGGGTTGGTCTAGAGTGCCGGCGCGCTTCGACCTCTAGCTGGCCGGTCACCTCTGGTTTGCGGCTGTGGTTTCGAGCCCTGGTGTGAGCGTATGTGGCATGGAGATAGGGGCGCCTTCTCAACCTCGTGGGTTTCCTCCGGGCACTCCGGTTAGTGACCCCTACGCGCATGTGAATTATTGAAATCAAATTAAAAACCTTATGTTAGTCCCGAAATGACCTAGTTTGTGTTGAGTGGACGTTAAACCCCATTTCTCTCTCTCTCTCTCTCCCTCTCTCTCTCTCTCTCTCTCTCTCTCTTCCCTATGAATAAAGGGTATATACATAGGCCTACTATCTAATTGTTGCCGAAAATCTTCTAAAACAAATTGTCTATCCAATTATCTCCAAAAAAGTTCTCTTTCTTCAATCCCCACAGGGTATATCCTATATCTCGCGAAATCTGCCGATTTTGTGTGTTCTTCTTTTAATTCAAAAGATGTAATCTGACATAACTTGTTCTGATATACTTGCATGTATAGAACACTAAATATATTTGAATAATATTCCAGTACATTCTATTCGTAAATATTCTACTCGTGTTGATTGTCTCTCTTTTTGTTGTGAGCGTACTTTATTTGTAAATTACAGCACCGGATTCTATTGCATATGGCAGGCCTATTAAGAACAAGGCGGTGTTTGTCTCATATTCCTAAGTGCGTTTGTTTGCTCCAATGTGATTTTTTATCTATTTTTTTTTGCAATTGTTTGTTGCTCCACGTGGGCGGTTTTTATGCAATAAAATCTAGTCTATTTTATCTTATTCAACCGAAGGATTGGAGGCGACATTTTTCAGTGTAGCGTTCCGAAATATAGTACAAATGTCATAAACCGTACATACCATTGACGGTTCATGGTAGATAATATAAACTAATAGATTCACAGATATGGGGCGGGCGGGCGAATGGTTTAACGAATACTCAGATCATTCTGTCATTGAGTCCATGAGCTTGGTTTTGATTTCCCGTTTAAACGTGACAAGATAGGGTCGCCTGTCGAGGTTTTCTTCCACTGCAAAAGACCCACACGCACTGGCGATTGTTGAAAGAAAATAAAATTCATATATGTTGTACCGAAATTACCTAGTACCAAAACTACATGTAACCCCTCCTCTCTCTCTCTCTCTTTCTCTCTCTCTCCCTCACTCTCACACTCTCTCAGATATATGAATTAATTGACAAGTACCGGTATGTATGACTGAGCGGATATACTTTAGAATATTCCAATTAAATGATGATATAAATTTCATCTTAACACACCTAATGTAAAAAATTGGAAAAATTCAACCAATTGATTTGAAAAGTCTAACGTAAACCTTTTCAAATGTGACTTGGATTTTAAAATATTTTCGGACCCTCTGGACAAATAAAATAGGTTGTAATGGATAATTTACACAACAGGTAGGACATTTAAACATCTAGTACTTAGAATAAGGGTATTATTTATTTTCTGGAGCTACCAAGCCAGCAAGAATGTTATTGTCCCTTTAAGTAAGTAATGGAAGATGTCAGAATTTATAGTATAGTACAGTTCACAGAGTTATAATTTTGTTGTTGTTTGTAGCGGACATACACTGGAGTGGGACTTCGGATTTACACGTTATTGGTAGTGCGTATTAAAATATTTAGTTTACGTTGATTGAAAAAAAAGGTTTTTTTCTATTGACGGAAAGGAGAAGTTACAGTATATTGTTTAATCGTTTATTGACATTATTGTGACTTGTACAAGTGGTCTATTGACAATAGAGACTTTTGGCAAGTGCATTTCTCCTATCCGTATCACGTATCCGTATCGTAAACGTGATACGTTGAGTCAGAGCAGTTTTAGAGTTTTGGCAGATTCTCGCGTCGCGTACACTGAGCTGAGTTTAGTTCTATTACAGCATGATCCAAGATCACCATCGGTACTAGTCAAGTGCCTAGCCTACAATTTCTCAGAGTGAATGAAGTCGCTTGACAGTCGCTGAGCTATTTAAACAAAAAAATAAAATAATGTTGCATCTTATTTAAAAAATCCTTGACTTCGACTCGACAGCAATTTTTGGTTTCACAGATTTATCATGTATACCCCTTTACTATAGAATCACTTAAATGTATCACGTAGTTCAACCAGCATACAGACAGACGGGAAAAGTATGAAAATTCAGAGAAAAACCCATCAAAAATAATGATTAAATTCCTGTCTTTCTTATGGTTAAATTCAATCTAATTAAAATTCAGATCTATATTTCGTTTCGTTTTTTATACTTTCGACAGCCTCATGTCGTGAAGACAAGTAAAACGAAATTTTGAACTATAAAAACGAAACGAAATAGGATCTGTGTTTTAATCAGATTGGGTTAAATTCACATCAAATATACACCTTCTGTTCTAGAATACAATTGGATTTATAAAAACGCCATGATACAACATTTTAGCGTCTAAAAAAACAACAATGTTATACGGACCTACTCCGTGTGAAAGCTGTTCGATACGTACTGCTGTATCCGTGTGCCCAAACACGTATGAGAAATACACACACATTGATGACGTCACACGCAAAATCCATACGGATACGCGATATGTAATAGGAATTTACGCTTGCCAAAACTCTCTATTCAATACCAGGAATAAACCTACGAGGTTGAGAGGGCGCCCCTATCTCCAAGCCACGTACGCTCACACCAGAGATCAAACTGCAAACCAGAGCTGACCGACCAGCTAGAGGTCGAAATGAAATGAATTGAAATTGGGTTTCACGTCCTACTGTTCTGCTCCTAACCTGGACTAATGAAGACGGCATGGGCATACGCCATACAGTGAGCTATGGGGGAAATTTTGCTAGGACAGCGGCGCTACGGCCTACTCTTATATCAATTTCCAACTGCCAAGGGATCTTTTACTTTTACGTGCACGCCAAAGTGTACACAGTACCTCGGTTTTTTGTACCATCCGAACCATTAGACAGCTGTCTTTGTCAGGCCTTCCGTCCTGCATCACTGACAAGGGTTAAACTACGCCGGAAAATCTGGATGAACTTTCTCGGCCAATGCCGGGATCGAACACCCGACCTCCAGGCTAGCGAGCTAGCGTTTTACCCAGTTAGCCACGTGATCCCCAAACTATACAAATATATATAAAGGCAGATTCAAGTACAAAAAATAGTTTTTATTATGTTTTTATAAAAAATAACAACTATAAAAGTATTAGAGTACATGTAAATTTAACATAATAAAAAAATCTACAATAATCTGTGTTAAATGTTTTGAATTTCTGATGAGGGTTTCCTAGAAATATTCGCATTTCATCCCCAATGTACAACATAAAATATACACATGAATTTGGGATTCGAATTATGCCGCCCCTCCCTTTTAAAAATATGTTCCATCAAGCAAAATCAGGTCATCTATTTAACTCTTTCAACTTATTTTTATCTAAAAATATGATATTTATAATTACCAAATAGACTAACAATTAAGCAATTTAATTATCATGTGGAGTAAATTAATGTGCAAGTCACTCCAGCAATGTTTTGTAAGCAAATAACACAACTGCCAATGGTTGATATGTTCTCTAAAGATATAATGGTTTTGGTTAGAATGTAACTGATATTTTTAAACACATATATTTTATATTATGTAAATCAAAAAATAAAGTTGTAATCTAAGTACATGTAAGTTACTACACAAGAATAATGGGATTTTTGAATTGATTCATAGACCAAAGTCGTAATCTGGATTCCCTTCTCTGTGAGATTTTATAAAATGCATATGACTTGCTTTATCAAACATGATGGCTTTGACAGCTGGTAACTGACACATAGTTTTAACCCAGGCAGACAGATTAGGGAACTCAGCTTCTGTTAGTTTAAAACCCTTTTCTTCAATCAGCTCCAATCTTTCAAAAAATGGCCAAAGTGCAAAGTCAACCATACAAGGTCTATTGTTTCCTATAAAACAAAAGTACATTAGTAATGACTTGGATGTCTTAACTGAATATAGATTTATTTTGTTACTGTTAGTTTTTCGAGTAGTGCATCATATAGAAGACTAACAAACATTTTCTATATTGTAGTTTATCAAAAATAAGGACTGGATAGTGTTTTTCAGTAGTAATCTAAACAATAGTAGATCATATATCATTAAAACAAAAAATCTATTTTCGATGCCACCTCAATTTCCATGATCATCTTCAAAAGACCAGTAAGATCCCTTTTTCCCCTTTTGCATGCCTATTTTTGTTCATTTTTTGGTCTATAGGATGGACAAAATGGGTTGGATTAACATATCCTGCCAGGTTTTGGTAAATATTCATGATTTTGAGGTGGAAGGATAACAGGGTTATCAGGTTGGCTACAGTGATATGTATGGCAACAAGTTACATGTTTTAGTATCTCAAAATTTTGGTGGTCAACCTCATACAAATTTTGGTGCAAACACATGACCATTTGTTCCTCTATCTGTAGTGAAAAGCATTCAGCCCAACGAAAATTTGGGAAAAAGGTTAGAGATGGGCAAATAGTCAATGGAGAAATGATGGTGGTCTGCATCCTATATTGATTTACTAGATTTAGTTCCCTTCGAACTTGACTATTATGATTATTGATGCACATGTATACATACCTCCAAAATATTTGCCTCTTTTTGAAAGCTCCTTGTCGTATCTTTCTAAACATCTTTTGAATTCGTCAATGTCTTCACCAGTCCTTAAAATTTTATAATACAGCCCAGCTGCCTGGAATTTTAAAGAGATATATACACAATATATACGATATTATATATTTATCTTTGAAACACTTTTAAATTAAAGAGAGAGAGAAATGGGGTTTAACATCCACTCGACTAAAACTAGCTCCATTCGGGACTATCATATAATATGGTTCAATTTTATTTCAGTAATTCCCTTGCAGGTAGGGGACTTTAGTCGTGGGTCGAAACCGGAGAAAACCCACAAGGTTGGAAGGCAACCCTACTCCTTGTCACATACAACCATGCCAGTTGATCCAATGACAGACCTTATGATACAACAAGAACTCACTAAGCATTCAGTCATCCACCCTGCCCCCCTTTAAATTAAACTCCCCTAATTGTACCCTTACATTCATGAACCATAACATGGTTCCTTAAATTTGTATTAAAATGTGCAATTTCTTGATACAAGACATACAAGTTAACCATGTTTAACAAAACCAAGTGATTGTAAGGATTACTGTGGTAACTTTTAATCAGCATTTCAAGAAGATATGTATCTCTGAACTCACCTTTCCAAAAGTATCAATAAGCATCTGATCTCGTGCTTTTTGATACGGATCAGATGGAGTTAATTTGTCACCAGGATAAACATCATCCAAATATTGACTACAGATGTTAGATTCATATATAACTTTATCATTGATCTCTAATGTTGGAACCAAACCAAATGGATTTCTCTCCAAAAACCATTCGGGTTTCTTCTTTAAGTGAACATTGACATTTTCATGGCTGAAATATTAAATAAATGAAAATGTACTCATAGAAGGGAAAAAATGTAGAAATTTACCCAGCATTTTCTGTATTTTGATATTCAAGGTGTGACAGAGTGTACATCATAAACAGTAGGCCTATTTGATGCCAGATATCCGGGTGGTCCGAAACATTGTAGATCTTCTGGCTATTTTACATAATGTTATTACTGCAGTTGTGAGCTCATTTCAAAATAATACCTAACTATGTTCAAGTCAACTATAGTAAACAATGACAAACTGAATTACAACAAGTATATAGGGGTTGTTTTTTTTTCTTTTGTTTTCCTGGCCATTGAATGGAAATAATGATTTTATTTGTACCATAAAAATTCTCTGAATCAATTGTTAAGCCTACCTGACATACTACATAATATCATTTAAGCACTGCAAAAAGACAAATCAGTGCCCCCCAAAAAGGATGGAAGATATCAGCCGGATTGTGACTAACAAAGACTTAAAACTGGATTAGGCTATCTACAGTGATATTTTTTGTCATCATATATAAAAACATCTACTTACGGAATGTTTTTGTGTTGTAAAACAAGTCTTGTTCTCTGAGCATAAGGACAGAATCTCATACTGTAAATTCTAAGAACTCCATTTTCCAATGGTGGATAAGCGGAACCTGAATAATAAATTTATCATTCATTTATTTGCACTAAAAAATTATAATAAAAACACCAGCTAGTGAAATTTGAAGCCACCATCCTAATTTTGAAAGGCAGCAAGAACATCATAAACCAAACATAACAAGCCAACAGTGAGGCTGATGATGTCCCCCGCCGAAATCCCAAAATAAATAGATGACACATATTAATTAATCGCACATTTATTTTTTTCAAACGTATCCAGCAATCAAACTATACATGAAGTGTCATCCAAAAGAAGAATGCTAAAACCGACGAGAAAAATGAAAATGTACCCTAGTTAGGGGGACCCTAAAGGCAGACAAAAGGGCCCCCACAATTGACAAAAGTGGCCAAGGGAAAGGGCCCTCGTGTCCGGGTCAATCGTTTCTATACACTGTTACTGTCGAATCCATTACTGAATGAGAATGCAGTCATTGTATTGGCATAAAAATCATCACTCAAGATGCACCTAAGTTATCTTGTCCCAAAGTATCAACCAATCAAATTGCTTATCTCTACCTACCCTAAGAAGAAAATGCTCATCTTCGAACTCCATCACGGCATACACACCTATTTTGAACATTTTAACTCAATTAGAAGGAGAGTTATTGTGTTCCAAAGTCTCGGCAAATCAAATTGCTTATCGCTCTGCTTACCCTGAGCAGAAAATGCTCATTATCGATCTTAGTCAAGGCATTACTGTAATGAAACTATACACCAAGTTTCAGCATTCTCACTTAATTAGAACTAAAGTTATCGTGTCCCAAAGCATCAACCAATCAAATCGCTTATCTCTGCTTACCCTAAGCGGAAAATGCTCATCTTCGAACTCCATCAAGGCATTGACCTAATAAGCATATACACCAAGTTTGAACATTTTAACTCAATTAGAAGGAGAGTTATTGTGTTCCAAAGTCTCGACCAATCAAATTGCGTATCGCTCTGCTTACCCTGAGCAGAAAATGCTCATTATTAAACTTAGTCAAGGTATTACTATAATGAAAGTATACACCAAGTTTCATCAATCTCCCTTAATTAGAACTAAAGTTATCGTGTCCCAAAGTATCAACCAATCAAATTGCTTATCTCTGCTTACCCTAAGCGGAAAATGCTCAGCTTCGAACTCCATCAAGGCATTAACCTAATAAACACATACACCAAGTTTGAACATTCTAGCTCAATTAGGAAGAGAGTTATTGTGTCCCAAAAAGTGTGACGGACAGACGGACAGACGGACAGACAGACAGACAGACAGACAGACAGACGGACAGACAGACAGACAGACGGACGAACCCATTTTAATAGTTCCCCAACTTTCTTCGAAAGGCGGGGGACAAAAAATATCATAAATAACTAAATGAATACTATAAGCTTATTATTTGTTGTTATAGGCTGAAATAATCATTCAAGAGGATCGGAGGTGTATTGATTTAAACGATAGACGTGTACCGGTACATATTCTCATAATATATCGGCTACACCTCCATAATTTATACAAAACCTCAAAACTTTAATCTGCCTACGTATTTGAAACGGTGCCCAACCCTATCAACATTCAAATCATATCTATTCTAACACTATGTTTAGAATTGTGTTATTAACATGGAATCTGTGCACCGCGCACAGTCTGTGTAAACTAGCGCAAAACAATGTTCACATTATTTTATGATGAAAAATACATACAACACTATAAGTGATTCTGCGAAGCCATATGAAATACTCATGTCAAATAATAAACAATTTTTATACACCGTGACCCAGTCACCTTGTATATCTTTTAATAAATGCCCATTCTTATTCATCGAAAAATTTACATTTTGAGACAAGCAGATGCACATGACCCAAAAATGTTGATAAGTTACTTCTGTCAGCGTTTCGAACATTTTTTTTTTATCTGGAGCGGTAAAATCAGCAAGAAAAAAATCTCTTTTGTAATGTTTCTTCATACATAGTCTAGTTCGATTATATAATATAACGGTAACAGATATCCCGAGCTTACGTTATGTTAGAAGTAACATGCTGGGGGTACTTAATGTGTCGGTCGTCGAGGTGAAAGGAGCGTTTTTAGTGAGCGGAAGAGTTCAGTCAACTGTGACGATACATTCGTTCATTTCTGTTGGATTTTAGTAGTTTTAAAGTCTGTATTTTTACTGTGAATATGTCTTCAAGTAAGCGAAAGCATAATAAGGTTGATTCTATTGCCTCAGATATAATGGAGAAGAAGAAAAAAACAGACAAAGCGACAGGTCAGAAAATGGCGACCATCAAAGAAAATGATTCAAATATGGCGGGACACGAACTTTTACCAGAGAACATTAACAGTGATTTAACGTTTGATTTCCAAGGTTTTTCTGAAAATATATCCAAGTCGTTTGAACGCCTTAACGACAGGATGGACTTACTTGAAAATAACATTGAGAAGAAATTAACTGACAAGATCACGGAGTCAATCAGAACAACAATAGAAAAACTTGTTAAAAGTCGTGTAAACGAGGAAATTAGTGTAATGAAGGGTGAATTCTTAAAAGAGATGGATGTTATGAAAGCTGAAATTGAGAGGTTAAAGTCTTCAAAATTCGAACGACTCGGCAATAATAATAATTTTACGTTTGATACACTGGATGATAGCAGACGAACAAATATTGTGATAAAAGGACTGTATGAAAGTGAGGGGGAAATGAATAATCCCGATTACACTCTAGATAAAGTAAATGATCTCATCCACGATGGTTTAAAGCTAAGAACAGTTAATGTGATCAACGTTCAACGAAAGGCGAGTCGCGGTACTCACCCTGGAGTTGTAATAGCGACCTTAGAAACTACCGAACAGAAAAAACAAATTATGGAAAATAAATCTAGTCTTCTTCGTAGCAAAAATCATTACAACATTTACATCGACAATGATTTACCACCAGCTGTTAGATATCAACAGAATAACCTAAGAACCATCTTAAAGGAAACCGGTCTCACCAGGCGCTACCGAATTCAAGGAACCAGAATTGTCCCTAACACCACTTCGAGTTCGCGTGTACCCCGTGTACCCCGCGCATAGGAATTACTACATCTGGGTTGTTGGAATATTAATGGATGGTCAAAGCATAATAATGATAATTCTTCTTTCAGACATAGTGTGATAGTGTCTAACAATTTTGACATTTGTGGTGTATGTGAAACATTTTTATGCGATGATGATTTTATAAACGTGTCTGGATATAAATTCATTTATAATAATAGAGGTAATTTACATAAAAGAGCAAAAAGAGGCTCTGGAGGTGTCGGATTTTTAATAAAAGAAAGTATTTATAGTTTTATGGATATATCAATTCTCGACGATTCCTACGAGGATATATTGTGGATCAAGTTGAGCTCCAAATCTTGTGATTTTAAAATGTGTCTGTGTGTATGTTACCTGCCACCAACAGGATCTTCTCGTATGTCAGACCCAGATCTGTTTTTCTTAACACTATCTCAACAAATTTACAGTTATCAAAATCAAGGATTATTGTGTATTTGTGGTGACTTCAATTCACGTATTGGAAATAATAGTGATTTTATTGAGGGTGTCGACGATGTCCCATCAAGATCATGTGTGGATTCGACTGTTAACCATTATGGTGATTTATTACTAGATTTTCTAATAGATAATAATATGTGTATGCTAAACGGACGAGTTGGTGCTGAAAATGATTTCACGTGTATATCTATAAAGGGAAAATCGGTTGTAGATTATGTATTCGTTCCCCATGAACAGTTATCGGTTTACACTGACTTTAAAGTTAAAACAGTTACTGATATAATTAATGAACACAATTTAGCTGTGCCGATTACTACACCAGATCACTCTGTTCTTCAATGGTCAATGAAGACACCTGAATTATTGTTACCGAACATCAATAAAAACGAACCCAAGCGATTAGCAAAAGTGAACTCTTATAACGTGAAAAACTTTCCATTAAATTTCTTACAGAATGAGTCTACTCAACAGATGATACACGAAACAATAGTCAGAATAGAAGATGAAATTTTTGGAAACCAAAGTGTGAATTCAGCTTATGAAACTCTTGTGAACTTTCTCAAAGTAGAAATGGATAATTGTGGATTAAAGAGAACTATTCCCTCGGGTGACACGAACAAAAGTAAAAGTGTGTTTAAACCTTATTGGGATGAAACATTGCAAGCTATGCGTGACGATATGTGCATGAAAGAAAAAGCATGGTTAAGATGTAAACATAATAGCGCTGAGAGACAACTATTCAAACGAGAGTACTGTGACAGTCGTCGAGACTTCGACAAACTTCACAGGAAATATAAGAGACGTTATCAACTACAAAAGCAACAAGATTTAACAGACAAGCTGATGAACCCAGGTGTTAAACACACACATGATTTCTGGAAAACGTTCGGAAAGATCGGAACAGTGAATGACCGAAAGTTAAGCTTACCCCTTGAAGTCATTGATGATAATGGAACAATCATCAGTGATCTAAACGATGTATTGAACAAATGGAAAACAGATTATAGTGACCTATATAATAGTGAACACATTAACTTCGATGAACAACATAAACAGTCAGTCAAAGAAAATTATAAAACTTTGTTTAATATCGATATGAATAATGCAATTCTAAACGAAGCAATAACAAAAGATGAAGTGAAAGATGCTATATCACGACTCAAACGAGGAAAAGCCGTCGGGTTTGACGATATTCCATCAGAGGCTTTAAAAAACACTGTTTGCATCGACATGTTATTCAACATAATTTCGTATTGTTTCGAAAATGGAACTGTACCGGAGCATTGGACGACAGGGATTATAAAACCCATTGTTAAAGCGAACTCTACTCATCCTCTGGTCCCTCTCACCTATCGTGGATTAACACTCTTATCTGTGCCAAGTAAAGTGTACTGTGATATTCTCAATAAGAGGCTAGCTAATTGGACTGAATCACAGAATCTGTTGGTGGAAGAACAATGCGGTTTTCGAGAAAAACGTAGCTGTTTGGATCAACTATATACCCTACACAGTGTCATTAATAACAGGAAAAATGTCAAGCAGTCCACATTTGCTTGCTTTATAGACCTGAAGAAAGCGTTTGATAATGTCGATAGAGAGTGCTTGTGGTTTCAACTGTTGCAATTTCGTGTGAACGGGAAGATATTAAATGCTCTGCGTTCGTTGTACAATAACACAAAGTGTGCGGTCAACGTAAACAACCATTTAACAGATTGGTTTGACGTGACTTTAGGTGTGAAACAAGGTTGTCTGCTTTCGCCCTCTTTATTCGCAATATATATTAACGATCTAGCTCAAGAAATAAAGAACCTCAATTTAGGTATAGATATCGATGGATTTAACTTAAGTATTCTTTTATATGCGGATGATATTGTGTTGTTGGCCACTTGTGAAAAGAACCTCCAACTGATGCTAAACTGTGTTAATGAATGGTGCTATAAATGGCGTTTACAGATCAATAACTCCAAATCAAATATTTTACACTTCAGGACAGTAAACACTGAAAGGTCAAAGTTCGAATTTAAATGTGGACAGGAAACTCTTTTGTACAGTGAGAAATATAAATATCTAGGACTTTGGTTTGACGAACATTTGTGTTATAAAATAGCGGTTAAAGAATTAGCTAAATCAGCCAGTCGTGCGTTAGGGGCTCTCGGGAATAAATTCTTTGCACTTGGAGGAATGTCGTTTACTGTATTCAATACGCTATATGAGTGTCTAGTTGAACCTGTTTTGTTATATGGTGCTGCCATCTGGGGAACTAGTGAACACAGTGCGATTAACAATGTGCGTACAAGAGCTTGTAAGTTATTTCTAGGTCTACCAAAACGCAGCTCTAACGTAGCCGCATACGGAGATGTGGGGTGGATAACTTCAAAAACTAAACAAGCGCTAGAAGTGTTTAGGTGGTGGCATAAACTTAAAAAGAGTGATCCGGACAGACTAGTTTTCAAGGTCCATCAATGGTCATCGCGAATATCCAAGTCATGGGAGAAACGCGTCCTCACATTAGCAAAAACATTTAATGTCTCTGATGAGATCGCTCAAGCGCATACTAATTGCTCATCAAAACTGTTCATCAAATCTATGTTTACTAAGGTTTTTAATTATGATGAATTCGTATGGTTTAGTAAATTGTGGAATGACAGACAAAATGTTTTAAATGGAAATAAACTGAGAACTTATCGACTGTTTAAAAAGGATTTGTATCCAGAATTTTATGTAACATGTGCTTTGACCAGACAACAACGTAGTGCTATTGCCAAACTCAGATGTGGAGTTCTCCCCCTTGCCATAGAAACCGGTCGTTACTGTAAGCCCCCCATTCCTTTAATAGATCGTATCTGCCCTCTTTGTAATATAGAAATTGAAAACGAAATTCATTTTTTAATTAATTGTGAATTTTTAGACGATATCCGATACAAACTTCTTAATGCCTTCAATTTTGATGATCTTATAAATTCTGATTCTATGAACAAGTTTTTAACCATCATGATGTCTTCAGAAAATATTCCTTTAATTGCTAATTGTATTTTAAATATGCTCAAAACTAGACGATTTTACTTGTAAATATATCAATGACTTTTAATTTAATGTATTTAGTTCGTTCAAAGATACTGTTGACTTTTGTTTTATGTACATATTTTTAGATCGTGTCTCATAAGTCGATAACGGCTGGGTATTGTTCATCACTTTTATTGTAATTGTATGTTTGTATGTATATTTTGGATGTAATACGTGACACGTAAATAAAATAAATTATTATTATTAGTAATTATAGGATACAAACCTGTTAGATAAGATTTCTGCGACATTTTCACAAAGTTTAAAACTTGTTTAAATTTAAACTGCCGTTCGGCTATATCAACAGAATGCTTTTAAAGCTATGTAAGTCTGGCCTATATATAATACCCACCGAACCGCATCTTGGGTATCCAGACAACATTTACAATACAAAAAAACCCCAACCCTCAGCCCATCGCTACCTATAATAATACTTGATATCAAAGACTTCATCAAATGGAAGCATTGTTGCGAAACTAAGCATTTCGTAGAATATTCTTTTACTATATCATGATGACTCGACAATTCCTAATCGCAAACCGTGTATGTAAATAGTAAGTGCAAGGAGACACCAAGTTATAACTAACATAAATATGGAAGCATCGTTGTGTAATAAAATTCTTCCAAAGTATCAACATTTTATAATTATTATTGATAACCAATTTATACCATGAAGAAAAATAGGTTGCCAGGCAACGCAACATATGCCCACCAGTAGCTAAATCGTCCGGGCAGTCAACAAGAGTTGTCGCATATTAAGTAATTATCAAAAATCATTAGAATTTGTTTGGTTTTTTATAAAGTTCTGGCCAATGCTAATGTCTAGTATACGAAAAATTTAATATTATGGATTTAGCTGTACAATTATCAAAAATTCTTTGAAAATCAATATATTTGTTGGTCTCAAGACCTTAAACTCTGTTTCAAGTTTCATCAAAATAAAATTAAAATTGTGACCTCTACAGGTCCACTTGATATACAATATTGTTACACTATTCGCGTACAAGCAGCAGTGTAACAGTGATATAATCAAATGTTTTTTTTTTTAAATTGGATAATAATTGCGACCTCCAGGGGGGCCGCAAGCAATAAAAGGCGATTTTTCGGACAATCAGGGGCCATAATTCAGGAAGTTACAATCCGATATGCGCAAATATGTAACCAAGACCTTTAGGTTATAAACATGTATTTTAAGTTTTATCAAAATCGAATTAAAATTGCGACCTCTATAGGGTCCATAACCTTGATAAACATATCTTTACAAACGACGGCCATTTTGTCTGTCAATTTTAGTCTGATTTTCATGAAATTCGAACTCAACCTTCATTACCAAGCAACGGTGATATCATCAAACGTTTTTTTTAAATCGAATAATAATTTTGACCTTCAGAAGGACCACAATCTAAAAAGGGTGATTTTTCGGACAAACAGGGGCCATAATTCAGGAAGTTAAGATCCGATGGGCGCAAATATCAAAAGAACTAAGATCTTTGGGTTATAAACATACATGTCAAGTTTCATCAAAATCGGTTCAAAGTTGTGACCTCTATAATATCCACAAGCTAAAAGCGTGATTTTTCGTACAATCAGGGGCCATAAAATTCAGGATGTTACGATCCGATATGCGCAAATATCGAAAGGAACCAAGATCCTTGAGTTATAGACATGCATTTCAAGTTTCATCAAATTCGGTTCAAAATTGTGACCCCTACAGTGTTCACAACCTTGACATACCATATTTTTACACTTTTCGCGTACAAACGGCGGCCATTTTGTCCGTCAATTTTGGTCCGATTTTCACGAAATTCGAACACAACCTTCTTTATGGTGTAACGGTGATATAATCAGACGGTTTTTCAAATCGGATAATAATTTTGGCCTCAAGAAGTACCACAAGCTAAAAAAGGCGATTTTTCGTACAATCAGGGGCCATAATTCAGGAAGTTATGATCCGATATGCGCAAATATCGAACGGAACCAAGATCTTTGACTTATAAACATGAATTTCAAGTTTCATCAAAATCGGTTCAATATTGTGACCTCTACAGTGTTTACAACCTTGACATACCATATTTTTACACTTTTCGAGTACAAACGGCGGCCATTTTGTCCGTCAATTTTGGCCCGATTCTCACGAAATTCGAACACAACCTTCTTTACGGTGTAACGGTGATATAATCAGACGGTTTTTTAAATCGGATAATAATTTTGGCCTCAAGAAGTACCACAAGCTAAAAAGGGCGATTTTTCGTACAATCAGGGCCATAATTCAGGAAGTTATGATCCGATATGCGCAAATATCAAAAGGAGCCAAGATCTTTGAGTTATAAACATGCATTTCAAGTTTCATCAAAATCGGTTCAATATTGTGACCTCTACAGTGTTCACAACCTTGACATACCATATTTTTACACTTTTCGCGTACAAACGGCGGCCATTTTGTCCGTCAATTTTGGTCCGATTTTCACGAAATTCGAACATGACCTTCTATACGGTGTAACGGCTATATAATCAGACGGTTTTTTAAATCGGATAATAATTTTGGCCTCAAGAAGGACCACAAGCTAAAAAAGGCGATTTTTCGTACAATCAGGGGCCATAATTCAGGAAGTTATGATCCGATATGCGCAAATATCGAAAGGAACCAAGATCTTTGCGTTATAAACATGCATGTCAAGTTTCATCAAAATCGGTTCAATATTGTGACCTCTACAGTATTCACAAGCTAAAAACGTGATTTTTCGTACAATCAGGGGGCATAATCCATGAAGTTACAGTCCGATACATGCCAATATCTAAAAGGAACCGAGATCTTGGGGTGATAAACCTATATTTCAAGTTTCATTGAAATCGGATAAAAATTGTGACCTGTAGACTGTTCACAAACAATTGTGGACGGACGGACGGACGGACAGGGGCGACGACAATATACGTCCACATAAAAATGTGGGCGTATAAAAATGTTACGTCGAATAAAAACAAGCAAGGTATACCTCTCTTCTTTTTATTATATCTCAGCCCTCCTGGTTTTGAGGTAATATATGGTGCTATATAGTTTTACCTGGCACAATTCCGATGCGAATCAGATCGGACTTCATTACATTTCTTTCAAATCCAACTACAAGTAAGCATAATCCGGTCTGAAAAGGCTACAAACCATCTCTTTTAAATCGAAGCGATAATTGCTGACTTTTTCCAGACATTTTAAATTGATCATCATGAAGGCGGGGCTAAATATATGTTCTTATGTTCTGAACAACAACCAATCAAGATAGGCCTACAGGATATAAAACCATGTAGGATGCTGCACATGACTTATGCACCGTAGTAACATGAATGTCTGTATCGATTTTGATAAAAAGCACCGCTTGATTAAATTTACAAATATTATGCAGATGCACTACTTTTGGCCGTGTATGTTTAATTACTCTTTATAGTATAAGATTAACTTATTTTTCTATCTACGGAGGTCGGATGCAGGCGCGGATCCAGAGGGGGGTGGGGGGTGGGGTGGGGGTGGGGGGGTCCACCCCCCCTCCCCATGCTCAGCGTTAATGAAATTACATGACAAAGTGATCCTACATCAGTATAAAAATTATTTCTCTGTTTAAAAAGCTCAATTTGTATGTATGCCTATGTAATTTAGAGACGATGATGGCAGA
The DNA here is from genome assembly GCA_948474765.1 of Patella depressa. Classification (NCBI taxonomy): domain Eukaryota; kingdom Metazoa; phylum Mollusca; class Gastropoda; family Patellidae; genus Patella; species Patella depressa. The sequence continues at coordinate 58,902,977 of OX419717.1, forward strand.
TTTCCGTAACAGAAACCTGGCAAACCCCCTCCTGCAAAAATTCCTAGATCCGCCCCTGGGATGGCCGAATGTTTAGCACGTTCGCTTTGTATCATAAGGTATGTCATTGAGTCTGGTTTCGATTCTCGGCTTGTACGTGGCAAGGAGTAGGGCCGCCCTTCTAACCTCGTGGTTTTTTTCCTGGTCCTCCGGTTTTCACACACAGCTAAAGACTCCTACGCGCAAAGGAATTATTAAAATAAAAGTAAACAAGATCCGCCCCTGGGATGGCCGAATATTTAGCACGTTCGCTTTGTATCATAAGGTATGTCATTGAGTCTGGTTTCGATTCTCGGCTTGTACGTGGCAAGGAGTAGGGCCGCCCTTCTAACCTCGTGGTTTTTCTCCTGGTCCTCCGGTTTTCACACACAGCTAAAGACTCCTACGCGCAAAGGAATTATTAAAATAAAAGTAAACAACGTGTTAGTCCCGAAATGACCTAGTTTGTTTAGACTGGACGTTAAAACCTTTCGTTTTGTGTGATATAGTTCTAAATTTCGTTTTAGTTCTCTTTACTACTACATGGGAGAACGCTAGATCGACAACATGAATAAAATGTATAATTAATAATTTACTTGAGACCAAAAGAAATACCAATACAGGATTGTTTTTGCAATATGACTGTTTTGTAGTAAAATTACAATGCGAATTCTCTGAAAATGCAAATGACGTCATTATAAAGGTCCCGTAAAGATAATTCGGACTATGGATCGCACATGCTGACTCAGCATAATGGACACCATGACGTCTTTATACGGTAAGTGACACTTTAGTTTTAAACCAGAAACCTACGTAAGGCAGTCCTGTAGCTGAAGGCGTGGGGTGGGGTGGGACAAGGGGAGCATACGATGAGGTTGCACATAATGCCGAGTAAGATTGGTTGGGCGCCCACGATTTGATCGGCTGGCGCCAATGCGAAGGAAAAGAGTCTCCTACTTAAAGATACATTATGGGAGATAAGATAAAGAGTCGGCAGTTCTCACTATAATATTTAAAAACTAGATAGTGTAAAGGTAATTTGCTGAAAATTTCAGCCAAATTGATTCACTATGAGTCGAGAACGAAGCGGGTGAAATCTCCCTCTCATTAATAAAAACAGCATAGTCTCGATTATCCACTTTAAAAATTAAATTATCAATGGTAATGGCCGTTAAGCGGCATATAGGAATCTAATCCAGTCATTATCGAAGGCTAGCCTTGACATCGAGAGTTTATTATGGTCTGGATAAGTTAATTAATGTCTAATTGATAATTCAGATAACATTTCAGGCCTAAAGAAATAATGCATGTTTAATTTATCCCATATTATATGCAATATGCAATACTCAGTTCCTGTGAATACTAATTCATTTGGGGTTCAGCCTTTAATGAGAAGATCCCTGAGTTAATTTTACCCTTCGTTTATCTCTGGTAAAACTTGCCGGTGATCAATCAGCTTGAATTCGGTTGTTTAGCTGCGCGCACCGTGGCTACTGGTTGGCAGGAATTTTTCAAATGAAATGCCGACGATTGTCAATTTTCCTTGACAGTAACCTGACAAACACCTTCCTGCAAAAATTCCTGGATCCGCTCCTGGATGCTTTATGAAACCATTTCGTATTCCATTACAACTATCATCGACATGCACACGGGACGCTTTTTTGACCCATCCGAATGACTAGATGGTATTCCTTGCCCGCTCCTCCGTCCTGCACCTATGACAAGGGTAAACATGCTGGAAAATCACCGTAATCGAACCCGGGTACGCTTACCTAGGCAACTGTTCATGCGCTAATAATTTTATGTAGGCTACTCCGGACCTCGGTTTACGTCCCATGCGAACGAACAACTATACATTTTAACTTCTTAAGCCCTCTGCCCTTCGTGCACCACAAAGGAGAAACATGCTACTGGAAAACCCCGAGGTACTTTCTCAGACGAGACTGACACTTCTTATTTTACCAAGTGTATATATGTTTTAAGATGTTAATTGCCTTATTTAACACCACGATAAAGAATGTTAAAATATAAACTATTACCAATGATAAAAAGTTAAAAGAAATTCGTGTCATTGCTCAATGTCTAAAATCTGTGGCTTTCTGTTCAACTGTCTAGAACAGTCTCTCTGTACAAGGGAGGTATCCCGGGTATGTTTAAGACTGTTTCATAAACAAACAGATGCCGGGAAAGGTTTTTACTCTCCTATGTTTTCAAAATTGTTTCAAAACCATGGTGAATTATGACAAACGTAGGAGCCATTTAATAACGACGATACCGACAACCCCATGTTCCGATTGCTGGTGTACCCAACGGCAACATCAACATTCGGCTAATTATTCTCAACGATATTATGTTTAAGAAGTTAAGGCGTTCTTTCGCACTTCTACGTATCATATTGCACTCACCAAGTCAAGTGCAGACTGTACCACGCGCAGTAAACAAGAACGGAAAAGTAATTAGGCAGTAACCTGAACAGTTAAACCAGCGTCTAGAATCCTGAAAGTTCTTACACTTCTCGTAACATCAGTTCCATGTGAAATTCCTCAGCAGCTGAAATTCCATCGAGCATGCGCATGTTAAGTAAATATAATCAGTGTAAGAAAAGAGGATGAGTTGATAGAAGCCGGAAGTATTTTAAGTAATGAGTGGTATTTGAGGAACACAGGAATACGGGAGTGCTACAGTTGTTATTATTATAAACTCAAAGCCATTGTAAACAACAGATATCAATTTGTGAATCTTGTAGATATGCATCGAGATAAATATGATTTGCAACCGCCGGAACCAAAGTAAGTTTATTTATAAAAATATAAGATCAAAATTACACCGATACGTTTGGATATACCCTGTTACAGGGTATTACTTCCATTTTCTTTTCAAGGACACTGATTTTGGATTCTTTGGCTTCCAGTAAACCATATTGATCATTCAATAAATATCTTATTTTAATGTAATAAGATGAAAAAGTTTTGGTATTTTTTTATGTTTTTTTTTTTTTTATCTAAAGACGGTCAATGTAAAGTGGTTATAAAACTAATATTTAGTACATGTAATGAAGTAAAAATTATTAAAAGCCATCGTTCCGTACTTGTTAAATACTAAAATGGCTTATATTATAATTAGTAGAGTCATTTTAAATTCTAAATTTAAGTTTAAGTCCTAAAATGTCCATATTGATATATAAATATTTAAAAGGTTAAGCTGTGCTGCAGTTCGAAATTTAAAAGAGTTGATTTTTGTAGAGCATATTATAGTTTATGCTTATCCATTTAATCTGCACAGTTCTTCCTTTGTACATATCCGACCATCACATGTGAGAAGATCAGATTTCAAAAGACAACTGTTTTTACGCGTACATGTAGGTCTGTACAGCCTTCTCGACTTGAAAATGATTGTTAATTATATGTTAGTATGTTATGTAGCATTACGTGATTTTTAGATCTGACTGTCTTTAAGAATCCCCAGTGGTGCTTAAAACCCCTTTGTTGCACGTCTAGCTAACAAGAAGAAGGAAATATATTCGAGCTTTTATGGTAAATAACTGATATGTTTGCCAGAGAGTATCTTCATTTTTAAATTGTCAAGGACTATATTATTCCTAGCATTAAAAGTTATATACGAAATCAATCACCTATCAAATACCCACCTATAATTTATATTAGCCAATCCATTGATATTATATGCATGGGTAAAATTCCGGAGCATATCGACAACAGGCCCCTAGTTCACAAAGCATTCTCAGACTTAAGTTAAGAATTACTGTTTGTGAGAAATATCTTTGATCCATAAACACAAAACGTTGCAGATAGTTTCTTATTAATGTATTTGATACTCAACACAAGTTGTATACAGGTCTATATTTTAATTAAAATAAAGTGAAATAATTTGTGTAAATTCTTAACTTAAGTCTGAGAATGTTTTGCGAACTCAGAACCAGGACTATTTTTTGGATTCGCAAATTGATGAGATTTCTAACTACCTTCAAATTTCACTAACTACATTTAATTTGTGATAGCCTTAAAATAAACATAAATATAATTTCCGATGTAGTCGTGCTTCGTCATCCTCGATATCCCCAGTGGCCTCATTCCGTTCCACTCCCCTATAGCTCTGGGTTCATCCATGTGGGTGGGTGGGGGGAGCATGTATTTGAATTATCTGCCCCTGTGCCCTTGATGGTTGCGCTATTTTTATCGACCAATAACATGATACGATTGGGAGAATAATGACTTTCTATACCTGATTGGTTCGTTAAATCTACCTGATTGGTTCGATAAATCTAGCTACGATCCAGGGCAGACAATTTGAATACGCGAATACCCATTGATGAGCGGAGTGGGACCACTGGGGATACCGAGGACTTGGTTTCATAGGCCTACCCATTTTATCATAATTATTACCTTAGGATCAATTAATGTGACATTCAGTTATACCCCTGTCACACCAAACTAATTCTTACTGCGTTCTCGGAAAGGACCTAGAAAATCGTAAAACGGGTTGTGGTCATGTTACAATCTGTAAATAATGTATATATAATACGATCCTATAGTGCGTTCATAAACAGTTCTCGATACGTCTATCTCGTCTGAACAGCGTCCACAGTCAGTTCGTATCAAGCTAGTCCGTAGTAAGTTTAAAGCCGTTCGTATTCAGTTCGATCCCATTACGTCCACAATTGGTTCTAACTAGTTTGTAATCCGACCATCCAATCTAAGGACAGTTCAACGCATCCCGTTCATTCTAATGCATTCAAACGCCTTTATATTGCGTGTGCAATACCGTCCTGGCTCGAGGGCTGTAAAAATCCATCGCGTTCTTGCCATTCCTCTTCCCGTTCTACGTTCCGAGCTGTGGTAATCAACAGTTGCTATACAAAATTCTCCATAGTTTGAGCCCATAGGCTGGGGGGCTTTATTGTTCTCTATATACTATGAGAAGCCACTTTAAAAATCCACCAAAATGATACTCTATATGAACTTTAATAAGTGCTATATATATGCGATGAGGGTTAGCTTCCAATTATCCTTTCGTTAAGATTTTAACTCTGTGAACCCTTGTAGAGGCAGTTAGAAATTATTTACAAACTTAGTAGGATAAGTATTTAAAGTTTTCAGCGTATTTGTTGAAATTGCTTTTATGGCTATATAGGGCACGGACGACGCGAGTGGTGAGGGATGTTCTTTAGTTTTTTGAGGCCTTATGATTTTCCGTCACTGTTTGAAATTTACCGTGATTGTTCATTTGGTCTTAAGAAGCTAATCCAAATAAAAAGTTTATCAACACAAAAACAATCAAATGTTTACTTTTGCAGCTTTTCAACTTTTGCCAAAGAAAAACCAAATGAGGCCAAAGGGCGTAGATCGATGGGTGAACTGAAGATCTTTTCAAATCATTGAAATTTTAGGCCTTTAATTTTTAAATGGCATCTCCCGTTTCTACAGGTTAGGTTATAGAGTAATTTAGATATTTTTTATTTCAATTTACCTTAATTAGTTCTGAGATATGTTTACACCAGCAATTTGTAAAACATGAAATGGTCTGGAACGGAGCCAGCTGTTTTAGATAGGATATTAACGTTTTAAACCGCGAGAATACATGTTAAATACACCAAGAAGAGATTCCATGGTTAGATCCATTTAATATTATAGAACGACAAACACATCTGGAAAGTGTAAACGGATCAGAATAAAGCAATATTGGGGGTGGCGGGTGGAAGAGAAGTTGCCCCCTGGCGCAGGTGAGGAGGGGCACAAATTTCCCCCTGGTCTTTTTAGCCCATAATTAATAACTATGATCCCCTCCCCTATAAGATTTATATTTCTGTTGAAATATACGTGGCCATATTAAAATTACGTTTGTTTTAACATTTAATCCAGTTCATTTTATTGCTCTCTTTTTCTTTATTATGTAACCCGTATAGTAAGACACTTGCCACACCACTAAATCAGACCCTGCTACGTGTTTACGGCTCGTATTGTATTGTATTTATGAAGAAATGTTAGGAATTTATATATACCAAAATTCTGATTGCATCTGTTGGCTATATGTTTTGGGTTTTTTTTCTTGTATGAAAAATTCCATCTGCACCAGTTGCTGTCTGACCTATGTTAAAAGAGAGAGAGAGAGAAATGGGGTTTAACGTCCACTCAACACAACTAGGTCATTTCGGGACTAACATATGGTTTAATTTTATTTCAATAATTCGCTTGCGCGTAGGGGTCTTTAGCAGTGGGAGGAAACCGGAGTGCCCGGAGGAAACCCACGAGGTTGAGAAGCCTATGTTAAAGGTGCATTACGTAACATTTAGATACAGAGCTGGTCGTTCCTGGTATAATACGTGTAGTTCACAAATAGATAATGAAAAATGAACATAGTGAAACTTTTATTCAAATTACTTTATTCTGGGCGAAGTTATGACTGTTTGAAGATGTGGTCTAGGTTGCGTATTGTAGCATGTTCCCAGGCGCGGATCCCCCCCCCCCCTCAGCCCCAGTGACAAAGTTGATTTTCATTTTCGTTTGCTTTGTTACTGTTGTAGTTCACATATCTGCTCTTTAATAGATGATATAAACATGATTTACGCATTGTCTCCGCCCAAGCAGTCCAAGGTTGCAACATATTATTACCCTTTGCTCCAATGTGTGCCCCCCCCCCCCCTCGACGAAATCCTGGATCCGGGCCTGGTTCCTTAAGCAACGTTCGCGAGATTTACAACATCTAACCGTTGCTTCAATACTCAGCAATTCCCGAACTTTGCGCCAGGTGTTTTTACACGTGACTAATTAGCATTGTCCAATCGGAGTTTTTTAAATTGAGAAACTCGTGGAAAACCAGCAACCTTGACATTGATCGATCTTTGAACATTGCAACACGATTGTCACATGTAGGCATTTTAGCTAAAAGCACGAGACTTGGTATTCACGACGACCGATGAATCTGATAGGTTCCCAGGCTGGGCTTGTGCCAATCGAACTTACATGTAGTGGCGAAATATGCAGGGTATTACGCGATAGGCTTGATAAAATGTATGTAGTTAAGGCGAGATCAAGCCTTCTATCGAAGATGGTATTGTCACAGCATCGGTCCTTAACAATCAAGAGTATCCATTTATCGTTAATTTTAAATCTCACGGATATTCAAATCCATTTAAATCTCGGCCTTCTGGTGATCTAGGCTTGTCATGTGAATAAATAATTTATTAGTAGTTTATACAAAATTTGAAGCCGGGACAAAATACTCGCAATATGCAGATTTAGCGCTTACATAAAGCATTTTTAACGTTACTACCACTTCATTGCCCTACTTCGTTTAAATGAAATGAAATGGGGTTTAACGTCCTACTGCTCTGCCGAGATTACTTTAAACTGGACTAATGTAGACGGGCCTGGGCCTTACATTGTGCAATGAGAAAAATTTTGCCCGGGCAGCGGCGCTACGTCCACTCGACACAAACTAGGTCATTTCGGGACTAACAAACTAGGTCATTTTGGGACTAACAGATGGTTTAATTTTATTCGCTTGCGCGTAGGGGTCTTTAGCAGTTGTAGGAAACCGGGGACGAGGTTGGAGAAAGAGAGAGAGAGAGAGAGAGAGAGAGAGAGAGGGTGTAACGGACACTCGACACAAACTAGGTCTAACATATTGTTTAATTTCATTTCAATAATTCGCTTGTGCGTAGGGGTCTTTAGCAGTGGGAGGAAACCGGAGGACCCGGAGAAAACATACGAGATTGGACAGGCGATCCTACTCCTTATCACGTACAACCGGGAATCGACTCAATGACAGGCTTTATGATACCGCACGAACGTGCTAACCACTCAGCCCCCGCCCCCCATGGATTTGGATTTACACAAATATATGTTGTTTCTTACCGTCAGTATAATTTATAAAGCGATTCGACACCCGTTCTTTACCCTAATTTTATTTATATCGCCTTTATGAATAGGAGTGTAATAAGCGTAATACGAAGACTGAAGATTTTGTAAACAACGATAAAGGGAGACAATTCCCCCAACCTTGTAACCGATTTCAGCTGCTTCGATTGATTTATACGATCAGGGCGGTTTGAAAAAAATAATTTTGTCCAATTTGTCTTAAAACCGCTTTCTGCTGAACACATTATATTCGACACCCGTTCTTTAACCTAATTTTAATTATATCGCCTTTATGAATAGGAGTGTAATAAGCGTAATACGAAGACTGAAGATTTTGTAAACAACGATAAAGGGAGACAATTCCCCCAACCTTGTAACCGATTTCAGCTGCTTCGATCGATTTATACGATCAGGGCGGTTTGAAAAAAATAATTTTGTCCAATTTGTCTTAAAACCGCTTTCTGCTGAACACATTATATTGGGGTGCCGGGTGGGGGGGGGGGGTGGTATTGGACCGGCCATGGAGCGATGATGATCATGTTGTATGTGGTCGGTGGCTTTAACTGGACTCTGGAATTGGCTGGTATATAGGCCCTAATTGACTTTCTGGGCCGGATGTACTGGGTGTGGGCACCCCCCAATTGTTTTCCTGGGGGGTCGGAATATACTTGGACCCCCCCCCCCCAAAAAAAAAAAAAATTTGGCAAAATAAAGTGCCCGAAATCTAATAAAACACCAATTTTAGGACTGGAATGGCAGTAAAACGCGTTTGCTGCCATCAAATATTCCAAAATTTGCCTGGGGGGGGGGGGGTCCATATAAGGTCAGCTCCGCTTCTTCGCCCCGCGACGAAAAATGGCCGCAGCCCGTAAACTATATTCCTGAAGCAATGGCCCGAGAAATCCCTCTCTGACCATTGCTGGAATAGAGTCTGTTTCTTGAACTTATGCGGGAGTGTGTCTATTCTTTCCATTCAATGAAAGCTATCACTTAAGTACAGCAACATGACAGTCCTTGGTTTAATCTGGGTCTTCCCTAAAACTTTGGACAGTGATTTAAGGTATTAAAAACGGTGAAAGTATGTTCGTTTCCAAACAGTATTGTTTACATTTCATTTGACTTGATAGCCTCGTTTGTCACGCAGTTAGCTTTACTGCAGTATTCTGCTATGCACGGGTAAATTAGGCATAATAAAATCGTGAGTCATGACGTATACGTTATGTTGGTCCATTATTGGCAGCTAGTGATTGGTTGGTAGACGGACTACTGACCAATCAAAATTTAACACAACAATATCCACTTATAATAGCAGTGTGTAGTTGGATTACCTCTAATCAAACGCAACACTGCGCGGAGTATGCCCGTAAACCTGCTTCGGGCATTTCTAGTTTTGCTTCCCTAACTGTCATCGGTCCTAATAAAACACTAATTTCACTTTTCTTTTAATTGAATACCACGAATGTGTACTGAGTTGCCTATTGATTAAAACATTTTGTCCTGGGCCACTCTACTTTGTGCGACATTTTTCGGGCATCGATTATTACTTGTGAATGCAACTGCAACAGTGTGATTGGATGGTTGGAATTCAGAGTGGGATTTCGGTTACAAAACCATTGGATACTTTTGGAGTTGCTCACACAGGCTAGAATAGCAGAAAATGCATTTGCGGTAGTTAAATTTTCAAAATTTCGCCGGGAGGGTGAGGCTCAAATAGCCCGCTACGATTGATCGGTTGTTTTGGAATTCTGGGCAGCCAGGTAGGCTATATTGGACCAAATTGAAGTTGCTGTATTCATAGGCTACAGGCTGGAATATCAGGGAAAACGCGTTTGTCAAAATTTTCCCCCAACGGTCCCGTCTTCGTGGGTGTAAACGATTGATTGGAATTCGAGTCAGCAAGCCACCTTAATTAGGTTATATTAGACCACTTTGAAATTGCTTTGTTCATGGGATGAAATAGCAGGAAAAAGTGTTTGCAGCCGTCAAATATTCCAAAATTTTTTTAGGTGAGAGAAGACCGGTGCCCCTGTCTGTAAACATGAAAAATGTTATATTGGTGTGATGTTTTAGTTTAACCCCGTAAAATATGCCAAACAATGTTTACAGAAGACTGAGACTTTAAACAAAATTTATGGAGGTACCCCCCCCCCCCCCAATTTATATTTCACGGCTACGCCCCTGGGTGTGGGCCAGAATTCGGAATCATGTTGCCCGCAAATTTACTAACTATTAAGTCACTTGCACCTTGTTTGTCGGGATACGCCAGAAACGTCTGCCTATCGTTCATAACTCCAAAATAATTTCAATTTTAAGACCCCAGCAAAATTTGATGATAGCTGGTCTGCTGGCTGAATATGAGTGCGAGACGATTTCCCGAATTTTTATTGTTATTTTAGGTTTTGGCCTAAATTAATCGATTTATGGGATATTATATTGTTTGACAGAGATTATAATCAGATATACCACCAAATCACATATTTGGGGTTGATTTTTCAAAATTTTCCTGGATCCCCTTCCCCGGACCAGGCTCCCCGGCCAGTAAAAGGAGCCTCTTCGTCACGGGAGCCCGGGCCGGTTCCCGACCCCAATCCGCTCCTGTATACGATGATGGGTTTTGGGGGGCCAGCGATAAATCCAAAAGTATGCCTCTTACTGTGCTGGTTTTCAACTAATTACTATGTCTTCAGTTTCAAAATTATGGATTAGTCCAATCAATGAGTAACGTACATTTCGAGCTGGAGTATGGATACGTGTAAGTGAATTACTTTATGATAACGGGACGTTACCATAGGCAACAACATGTTCCGAATAGTCATCATTATGGAACCACACATACCAACACGTTTAAGTAATAACCGTGTTTGTCCGTTTTGTCGAAACTTCTTATACATTAAGTTATTATTTTTATATCGATATCCAAGTCAAGAACATGGGTAGCTATGGTGCCAGTATTTTCTTATATTTGCGAATAATTCAGGGTGATAAATATTTGTTGAAACAGAATGGGCAAGTAAAAATATGTTAGCCGAGCGGAGTTGTTGATATTGGAGAAAATTAAGGAGAGAGGGTGTGGGTGTTGTATATTTAGTCAATTATTTCTGATTGAGAACAGGTTTCAGGCTAGTTGTTGATCAATGTTATTTTTGATAGTGACTTTTCATGTTACACGGGTGGTCATATGCAGAATTTAAAATTCATAGGTCCAACAGATATAGATTTAAAAACGGACCCAGTAAAACAACCGTTACCTGTATGGGGCTTGATATATTCTTTTCCCAATCATAGACCCACGCCAGAGCCCTTTTTATAGTCATACTCAAAATTCCCAGAATGGAGATATTGCATGTTTATAGAGAATTGACAAATAAATTGATGAAGATAATATCGTAAACAATGTTAATTCCAAGAGAGGCATATCGACTCCATGCTTATTACATAAAAGCATCGTCAGGGTATCCTTTGGTTTACAGTTAGTCGGCCAATGCACCCAAAGTGCAACTATAAAGTTAAATTTAGCAGAAAATTACAGATAGTTTCGTTACATGACTCTTTGCACATGCAGGGTATATAGAAAAGATAAACTGGAATTGAAAAAAAAAATCTGCTCTTGCCTTGAAAGATTAAACCAACACTGATATATGGTGACTTCTGAACTCCGTTTGATAATTTATACTTCTTCGGGGGGAGTGGCCAAAATTTTGATGCCGTTGTGCTGCTATAAAGATGCTCATCTGCAGCACATCTGCAATGATTTGTGTCTTATTTTAGTCCAAGGAATCACACGACTTTCTCTACTTCTGTCAGTATATTTCTCACACGTGTTACTACAAATACATTTTGATCTCCAGAAATACCCAAAGAAAAGACGTCGGTGTATATAGAGATATTATAAAGTATACTACCGAATAGTTACTATACGCATACGCCCTTGACTTGTCGGCCTGTATTTACTATATTACCATATGTCAACAACATTGAACGCCTAAACTCAGTGAGTCACTCGAGCAAACGAACAGGGAAAAAGTATACAAACGTGACGGACTATAAAATAGTCTGGCTCTATACCTTTACTTTTTGTTGCCGATCTCGCATTTAAACCTGTAAAAATCGACATTTGTGGGTAATTGTGCAGCTGTACGGATTAATTTCACCAGTTATCATCAACAATAATGGCTGGATATGACGTATCCAAGTAAGTTGTCTTACATTTTATTTCCTAGTTGCTATTGACATATATAGGCCTATTTGTCTAATAATATCGTCATGGTTTCGAACTGAAATAGTACAGTATCACCCTTCAAAAGATATATGTTTTCCTAATGCATAAAATAATATAAGTTTTAATCCCCGGGCAGTTTTAAGATAAGATAAGATAAGATAAGATTTTATTGTATCATAACACCCATTGCAGACCGCATACAATTCATATACATGACATGACATAAGGAACATAAATGGTAAAATAAATAGCAATACACATAAAATGAAATAAAAGTGAATGACATATGGAAATGATAAACAATGCTGCTTCTGACTTTAACCACCGTTGCGTTATATTTTTTAAACATGAATATTTTTAAAAATTAGAAGCCCATCTTCAATCGATATATAATTTTATCTTTCTAATGGACAAACCACTATTTTTGTACATTTAGACAGGTGCCCCAGATGTCTTATTTGTAATTTAGAAAGTTTGTATGAAGTATTGTCTCAGCAAATTTTTAATGTTATACATAATTACCATAATTGTTATATAGTTATTTGTCATAATAACAACCATAACTCATGATGTTTTTTTGTATGCTTTATACACATAACACAATATGATAACTATGCAGGCATGTTCAGTAGACTGACATGACTGGGTCACAAATAAACCAAAAAGCACAAAAGCACCATAAACGTAACGTAGGATACCATTGTTCTTATATATTGTTGAAATAATTGCGGAAGTTAACCTGTACCACCCTTTATTATTTTAGTTAAACTTTCCATAATCGTTAAAAATCTTCAGCTGCACCATTATGCATTTTCATTTAATTATATTTTTATGGCAGTAATATTTCAGCATAATATTTCTTTTAAACCGTAAAAAGACGTCTATCAACGCCCTTTTATGCACAAAATCTGGCATGTGTTTATCATTTATATGCTTGAACAATGTGTCGCCCCATATAGACAACAATATACCATAGACTATGCCATAGAGAGGCGAACACAGAATTATTTTTTTAAAAGCGGAATGGTCATAGACCTCGCAAAATATTACTTTCACTTGAGCATACACACGGGTCACAGTTCTTTGTAATAAAATTACTTTATTTTTTCTAAGATACGTTTCGAAAGGCTTCTCTAGCTTTTATTATTGCAGGATAAAGACGCGAGAAACTCAGTCGAAATGTTCCATAGCATTGTGACCTGTATACTTCCCGTTCAATTACTAAACGACAATGACAGATTTTAACCTGAGCAATTGAGCTTAGAATAACAAGCAAATATAGAACGACGCTTTTAGATGTACTGTATATAACGACTTATTTGGGCACACTTTTCGTCTCTTACATCAAACCAACTCGCTGTTTAGACCTGTTCACGTGTTATATAATTCATCTTTTAAGTTAAATCATTGATATTCTCAGACTACATGTATAGCTATTCTATGTGCGTGGTAGTGTTACTATTATTATCCAAGACGTTCAAGCAAAGAAACTTGGATAAAATATTAATAAAGACACTATTATTCAAATTCACTCAACCGTACGAACTATGCATGTGTTCTAATTGTATTGAAGTAGGACTATAAAACTATAAAATATTAACATATCAGGGGCGGCTCCAGGAATTTTTCGCAGGAGGGGGTTTGTCAGGTTTCGGTTACGGAAATCTGCCATCATCGACTCTAAATTACATAGGCATATATACAAATTGAGCTTTCTAAACAGAGAAATCGTTTTTATACTGATATAGGATTACTTTGTGATGTAATTTCATTGATGCAAGGCATTATTTTTTTTTATGTAGCTGAGTGGGGGTGGGGTGGGTGGACCCCCCCCCCCCCCGCCCTCTGGATCCGCCCATGAAAGCAAGTGGGATATTATAGCGAATAAATGATTAGTGATTTGAAATAAATGCATTTAATTTACTATATATATTTTTTTAAAACTAGTCCATCGGTACTGCGCCCCATAATGGCGGTTATAGCCAAAACGGTTTATATTATGGACGACAGTGATCGAAGAATTTTAGTTATCTTGTCCAATAATGACAATGGTGGTAGTTGGAACGTATTAATTACCACATCTAATATTGACAGAGGTTGTAGTTGGGACGTTTTAGCTACCACGTCCGATATGGAGGTAGTTGAGGGCGTTTTAGTTACCACGTCCGATATTGGCAATGGGGAGTGGGAGCGTTTTTGTTACAACGTCCAATGGCAACTATACGATAAGCGATATCAGATGTTCTAGAGCAGTATTTACAACTAATCGGGCAGATACTTTGTATTTACAATGTATTTGGTAAATTATTTACATTTAATGTCAGCAAACTAGAAACTTACATTTACATTATACTGTGTATTTAACGATGACTGGTGGTGTTAAAATGTGAAAGCTTCACACCTCAATAAAATATTTACCAACGTCCTTGTTACTGTCTTATACAGTTTTTACATATTTACTTTAAAATACTTTGTAGTAGAAGACTAGTATGCACATTTAAATATGGAATCCGTTATTCGTAACTAACATTGTTGACATTTTGCACTAATTACAGTCGACAATTAATGCTTAACGTATTAATTAGCATAAATTGATATTGATATATTCCTTATATTATTTATTATGAAATGTCAACAGCCATAGGCGTACGCGCCAAGCCGCCCCCCCCCCCCTATTTTGGGCAAAAAATGCTGGGAAATTTTGGACACACAATTGTACTTCAGAGTGTCTATAATTATGCAATTAAATAGAAATCTTAAGACTTGAACCCTCTATTGTTTGGAGTACAGTAAGCCACGAATTACAGTTACATAGACAACTAAGAATATACTAAGAACCAACTACATCTTTGGGGCACCAACCACCACCCCCCAGTCAAAAATTTCCCCGTACGCCTATATCAACAGCACAGATCATACCAATGGCGAATCCAGTCTTGATGAGAATATTATGTACTAAATGATATATATTCTTGTGTTTGGCTACTCGCAAAACAGGGCCCCAGGGTTAACATATAATCCCTTAAAGATAGCTCGACTTAAACACGTTGAATTAATGCCTCAAGGTATCGGACCAATAGTTCTGGCACTCAGATAGTCCAAGCTCCCCCCCCCCCCCCAATCCCAGCCATTCAGACTCTCGGGCTAAAATAAATTGTGCTCTTGGGTGCCCGAGACCCCGTCTCTGTGGAACCGCCCCGAACCAATTTTTAAATTTATCTATTTTATTCACCTTACTGCGTCGTTATATAAAATACTTAGATTGTCATCTATATGTTTATTTCAAAGGTTTTTAATGTTATTGTCTATGTAGATAAACACTATAATATATACAACCCAAACTCTCTTTCTAAATATACAAAAAGTAAAGGTCGCCTTCGATGACCCACCCCGAGAGCTAAAAATAGTCATTTTTTGTTGTAAAGGGATTCGTCATGTATTCGTGTTTCTTTCTTTCATTCAGTACAAGTTGTAACCAATTCAAACTGGTCACGATTGTAGGAAATGCTATAGCCATGTGTTGAAGGTTCCACCTTTATAACAAAGAAATTACGTTACCTATATTATGTTGTGTTTTTTTTAGGAACGATCTCTTTATATAAAGAAAAAACAACCTCTTACCGATAACAAACCAAATGTGAAATAGGTCATTGTACATGTACATTTACTAAAAGGGCAGTGTGTGTGTGTGGGGGGGGGGGGGGGTAAATTTTCTTTACATATAAAGTAATTGTAACTTGTTTTTCTTTTAGTTTTTTTTTAAATTCTAAGTTATTTAGCATCTTGATATCGTTGTTTGCGGATGTTCTTTCGGTAATAATTTGCTGACAACTACTTCTTAATGTGGGGCGTTAGGAAAGAAATATCAATCTCAAGTTGATAATTTGTAACACCACTTTGTAATATCTATTGTCTGGGTCTATATTTGTGGGTGTTTTAGAAGATGAAAGCACACACTGTCAGGTCATTGTACTGCATGGGTACAAGGCATGGTCAGAACTTTACCGAGGGTACATTAAGATATGAGTGATACAGATTATATTTGTATTACATGTAATTAGAAACGAGAGTGCATTGAGATGATATCTCTGATTCTTATTTTACCAGTTATAAACCATAAAGCTGTTTCTGTATTAGAGGATGAAATATTTCAGGCCGCTAGGTGAAAACATATGAGAACACATAAAGTGTTTAGTACAAATGTAAAATATGTTGTTAAACCAGTAAATCTAGATACAAAGTACACATAATCTATATTGATATAATATGCCTTCACAGCGGTTCCCAAATTATTTATACGTAATGGACTGACGTAATCACGTATACAGCAGGCAATGATTATAAAACTTTTAAATATTCATATGTGTAATTTTAACAGTTTACTTCCGGTACCCCCTCCTGGTATTCTATTTACACCCATCCCCTCCCTCGTACACGAAAGGTTATTTTTCTGTTACGTGACATTTATATTTTTGCTACAACAGTAATATTTACCTTACGTGTTTTAATATGCATCAGTATAATAAGTTTTGTTTTCAACAAGATATTTTTAACTTGTGGCAAACTGTCTGCAGTGTGATCCTATCTGTAAACGGGTGTTAAAACATCAGTAGTTAAAACATCAGTAGATCCATGGGGTGGGGGCAATGGTTAGCGCGTGCGCGCTGTATCATAAAGCCGGATATTGCGTCAACGGGCGTGGGTTCGAATCCCCGCTTGTACGTGACAAGGAATAAGGTCGCCTGTCCAACATTGTGGGTTTCTCGGGGTCCTCCGCTTTCCTCCTACTGCTAAAGACCCCTGCGCGCAAGCGTATTGTTGAAATAAAATTAAACCACATGTTAGTCTCTCTCTCTCTCTCTCTCTCTCCAGGATCCAGTATGCCTGTGAGAAAACATTCAAGTTTTCTGCGAGACGTGTATAATGACGTATCTTGCAGAATAAATAGATTTGATTTATACAGAGTTCTTATAGTTCATACAGATCTGTAGCCTGGAGATAGACAACAAGCTGTTTAAACCAACAAACTATTAACATCTGTTCGCTATTCTTGTTAGTTTATATTATCTACTAAACTGACATTCAACCATTATACCTCTGCTACCTTATTCATTCTAGCAGGAAGCAAATAACCTAAACACTTATACGCGAGTTTGGCAGCCGTTTATGAATAAATCAGTTGTTGTTAGTAGTTATACAGGAAGCCAACAATGAGATAAAAAAAAACCAGTTTTACCAAAAAATATACCTTTACTGCATTATTGCCATCTAGTCTATAAATGTGTCAAGGATGATATTAAGATATTTCCAAGTTAAACATAATATTCTGAACAGCTAAATAACACCAATGCATATACACGCACATGTATCTATGTAACATACAATGTCTATACCATATATGCTTCTACGATATTTTGGGTAAATAAAATGAATTAAATTCACTCTCTTGTTTAAAGTGCATTGAGATCAAATGAATGTGGTTTAACTTTTATACTTGTCCTCTCCCTTTTTAAAATATGTAAACCTATAACTATAAATATTATCCATAATACTGTCATTCAATGTGGACTGCCCACGTATTTTACCGAACATAACTGAGTAGAAATTACAAACATATTTTAAAAATTGAATGCAAATAATATATTATATTAAATGTTCTTTCGACCCATTTTCGTCCATTTTTAAGTTCCAAAAAATACAGGTTAGCTCCTTTAAAGTGATATTTCCCTCTTAATCGTATTCATTCTTCCTATATTATGTTAGAACCCGTAAACGGTAGGTAATAATTATGTGAGTAATTTTATGATGGTAATTGCGTTATCAGGACCACACAGTAAATAGTGAAAATGTGTTTAAATGAGGCTGGCTTGCTTGGTAGATGTATATCATCAATATCGTTATTAAAAAGTGTAATTAAATGTTTAGTTTAAGATGGTGGCGCCTAGTTAAAATCGAAAGAGGTTTAATTTATTTTTTGTACTAATATAAATGAATAGGCTGTACAGATCTCCGACGTATCAACATCATTACATTTCAGAAATTTAAATAAGCCGATGGTTTGTTTCTTATCTGGAACCGTAAACTTCAAGTGTTTTACGTTCATGAATGTTTATCTTCGCGCTGAATAGTGATTCTCTTATTAGACAGCGACATTATTATACTGGGTTTAAAAGTTTAATATGTACTGAAACGCAAAAGCAAGTCGTCGTCTGGAATGATCTAGGCAATGAATTAAGAAAGCTTTTTCTATAAAAAAAATTACAACTTAGTGATCTTGCTGATATCGTTAAAGCTTATTTATATTTTCCATATGTTCAACGTCAAAGCTGCCAAGGTAACAAATTGCGCATTACTGGAACATTTTGGCAGTTCCATACGCTCAAAAAATCTCGATAGTATATCTTTATGACGACTGAGGACATGTTATTATCATTTAGTGTTCTTTGGTCCTGAAGACTGAATCAAAGGGGAAGGGCACTTTCGATGCTACATAATTGGGAAATGAAACAAACTGTTATAGATGCCCTTTGCTACAATTGCGGTATCCGGACTCCCTATTTAATGGAGCCTGGGCAGTACGGGACCGGACCTCCCCCTCCCCTGTTCTGGATACGTTTTTGTATTATCAAACTTGGAACCGAAATGCACCAGCCAGATTATCAGACATTTCATGAACTGGTAACACAACCGATTCTGGAAAAGGTAGACACACTCCAATATGGCGGCGCTTATTATCGCAAAGGCATACATACGATACAGGCTAATTTTAACAATAATACATTGATTTTTCTCTAAAAGTCTATCTTAGAACCAAATAAGATAGTTGTGTCCACCACCAATCTATCAAAGCCCAACAAGATAAGCCTATCTAACCATATACCTGTCAGAACCCAATAAGATAATAGCTATTTCACACCAAGCACGGTGTAGCTACCCGACTCCTAGAAGTTGTATCTGTCAGGGCCCAACAACATAATAGCTATTAGAATCCAGAAAGATAATATCTATTATAATCCCAGCAATCTATGACAACCAGAGATAGCTATCAAATCCCAGCAAAGGTGTAAGAAAAGAACAAGATATATGCAGGCCGTGACAACAGCTATGGGATTTATCCTCCAATGAGATACTTAAAAGAAACATCCACACGACTTTCCTAAATCAGAACGCAATCTTGCTGGTTTCAGAACCGAAATGCACGGAAGTAAATCAGACACGCTTAGAACTCAAATACAAATGTTTGTTTTTTCCTGAGTTTGATGTGACAGGTATCAGTTAAACTATATAATTAGCTGTTTCCCTTACTATATCATGCACTTACAGTCGTGATTTATACTTACAACAGCTGACAAAAAAAACCCAAGTTTATTGCTTGTTTAATTCATAATATATCATTCCCTGTTGTTAATTACGTAACCTATTGCCATGCAATTTCCTGCACTTCATATAGAATCTTGGAATTCCCATTGCGGGCGACATAAATAAAGTCAGATTATTAGAACTTTTGTTTCATGAGATTTTAGTGTATTTATATTGTTTTATTTATAAAAGCGCATTCATAACAGTATCATTTCAGAACATTTTGAAAAACATTACCAAGCTTATATAGTTTATAAATGTATAATGGTTCTAAATGGACAGTCTCGCCGAGTTTTAAAATCACATTTAGAATTTTGTCCTGTATACCGTCCATAAGCTTAATTTGTCAAAATGCACCCATACTAGAACTGAAATGTTCAGAAGAAATGTAACCGGTCGACCAAAAGACAGACCAGACCGACAGACACCGGACGAAGGTGACAACATACGATATATTAGAAGTGGGCGTATGAAAAGGAATCGCTCTTCTGATTTCTTTTATTCTCAATAGAGTATAATAAAATTTATAAAAGACGCATTTTTTTAAAAAAAAAACCCAACCAAACTATCTTCATTTCAGGCCGACTATGTCGGAGAGGTTTTCATCTGCATATGGAAATCTTCGATCAGCTCTATTGGGTTCCAATCTGAAAGGGAGAAAACACGGAGGTGCTGTCGCAGAAGGCAACATTTTTACAGATGAAGCAACACTAACAGCCTTTAAAGAAAAGAAGGAAGGTTCGATATGTTGGTTTTAATTCTTATTAAATCCCACAAAAAACGGTCTTATTACTATCAAACTGTTCACTATGCGTGCAGTACAGCTAAAGCCAGTGTTGGACAAATTCTTGTATGAATGCTAAAAATGGCATGAAAATCAGTCTTTTTTCTTTGCAATCACGACCAGTTGATTTGTTCTTCCGATCATGACGCTTATTGTTTGTTTTCAAAGTGTTTATGTTACATTCATGCCATTTATACGGTTTCTGAAACCATAAAGTTTGTATTTTAATTTCCTGTGTTTCCATGACAACCAATTACTATTTGCTTAATGTGTTTTCTTATACAAGGTAGATTTATGTGTGTTCATTAATCAGTCTGCAATCGTATTAACTGTTACACATTCCTACTAATTCTAAAATTTAAAGTCCATTACATAAATTGTCTGGAATAACATTCCCTGTTTATCTCTCAGCATTTACTTCTCATCTAATGAATGAATTGAATATAAAGCGATGTATTACAGCAGTGTGTGGTCCATCCATATCATCTTGAATAGTATTCCTTGTTGTGGTTGCCAATTAAATAAAGAAATTGAGTTTTGAAACGATGTCTGTAACATAATATAGTAAACTATTTACCTAGATATTGGTTCTGTTAATTGATATCGACGTTGCTCCTGGCTCTTAATCTCTGATTATCTGTCCAAGATCAAATATCCGTATTCTAGTAATTGCACATTTTTGAGGACTTTTTATAAAATATTACAGAAGGAGAATTGAAACCAAAATCTGTGGATCTCAACCGTGTCGCCAACAGGGAAGCTCATCATACATCTGATTATACACTACCAAATCTAATTGTAAGACGAGGTCAGGAGTTTGATATCACCATACAATTTGAAAGAAATTATCTGAAATCTGAAGATGAAATTATGCTGAAATTTGTTACTGGTGAGTAGTCACAAAACGCAAACAAAACGGAATCGTGAAGTATAATTGTATACCGAGTATTCACCTTTGTCGCTACCAACCCCCCAAAAAACATTCTAGAGTATTAAATAAAAACCTACATACGATGCCGGCGAAAGTGAATTAATATAACTCTTATATTTGTCCTTCTTTTAATTTGTTCAATACAGTAACCGCTTTGAACTTGTTCGGCGGGTTTTAGAATTTGACGTGTCAACACGTATGTTATACGCCCATATCCCCCCCCCCCGCAACAATCAGCCCGTCGGTTCGTCCGTCCATCGGTAGGTGCGAGTGGTGAGAGGCTGAAGTCAATATCCCTGAGGTCATGAAACCTTTAAACGATTTCCGATAATTCCTACCAGGGCTATATTGGCATTGATCGCTTTGACATATCTCGTGGACGCAGGCGCGGATCCAGAGGGGGGGGGGGGCAGTGCTCAGGCTTGAAAATTTTTTATGCGATTTTATTGGCGATTTTGAGACCTGTAATTTTGGAATTTACCTTCCGGAAATACGTCAGAATGCACCAAATTGAATCTAATTTACCCGGTGGCAATTATCAAACCTGGACCCCCCCCCCCACACCTGCAAAAAATCCTGGATCCGCGCCTGGGACGCTCTTGATCCTAAAGTTAAATGTAAATATTTTATTGAAGGTGCTAGACCACAACAAAGTAAAGGTACAGTTATTCCAGTAGTAAGTGAAGAAACAACAGATCCTAACGGCTGGGGTTATAAGATGGTACTGGATAACGGAAAGTACGTCACACTGAGAGTACGATCGAGTGCCAATGCCATAATGGGAAGATATCAATTGTTTATTGATACAGTTCATAAAAGACAGAAAGATGGACCAGAGAAATATCGATATAAACATCCTGATGATATTTATATGATATTTAATCCCTGGTGTAAAGGCAAGTATACAAAACAACATTGATCATATCACCCCCCCTCCCCCCACTGCAATCTTTGGGGATGTTAATTGGGATGGGACTTGTCACAACGTGCCATGGATTCAAGAAAGATCGCTTCCCTTACGTCATGGGTTTTCTTCGGGTAGGCCTATTCATGTTTCCTCCCACCTATAAAAATCACTGGGCACAAGCGAATTATATGAGCAAAAAAAATATACCATCAGGTTGATCCCGAAATGATCTGGTAAGTCTTGAATGACGAGTAGGCATTAAACTCGGTTTGCTCGCCCCCTCTACATGTGGAAGAACTAATGTAAAGACCAATGTCAGAGAAAAACCACCTGTCGTCAATTTACACATTAGACATCATAATGGAAAATAAATATTATCGGTATGCTCACCTGCTATAATTTATGAAATATATTTTATTCCACTAATAGATGATTTAGTATATATTGATGATGAAGTTAAGAGACAAGAATACGTATTAAATCCGACTGGAAGAATCTGGTTAGGTTCAGTTGGTAGATATTGCGTACGACCATGGAACTTTGCACAGGTTTGTTTACTTTAAACACATTTTATTGTATCCAAATGTTAAACAACAGGGTTGGTCCTAAAATAACGTAAACTTAAATGTCAACTATGTATATATTTTAACTGTTATTTATTAAAGTGCAATTAGAACATTTATAGATCTAAATTATATATGAATGCAATTTATCAGGAATGTATCAGGAATACCAGAGAAAGTGTTGGTTATTTTATTTAAATATTTAGACAGATTTATTCATTTTTGTGTTACAAAAATAAAAGATAAATAAAAAACAAAAATTGGATATTATCTTATTTGAATTTTTTTGAGATTCTTAATGTAACTACCTTTGCATATTTTCTTTTGATAAGAATATGAAGCATAATCATCTTTATATTGGAAAATTGAAATATTCCCAATTACACTTTGAAATTTGCCCTTTAAACACGCAATTAAATTTGGTCTATAAATCACAATTCAGAACATGTTTATGAGAACCATGTCTGTTGAATAGAATGATACTGATGTTTTCTATTTATAGTTTGATGAAGTATGTCTGGTAGCAGCTCTGGCATTATTAGACAAATCTGAACTTGGTGATGCTGCTAGAAGTAATCCCATACTTATAACTAGAGCTATAGGCAAAAGTGTAAGTAATCCTATACTCATTAGTAAAAGTGAGCTATAAGTATAAGTAATCATATACTCCGTAATACAATAAAGCTATACGTGTAAGCAGTCCTACACTTAATAATACAACAAAGCTATAAGTGTAAGTAATCCTATACATATCAATGTAATAAAGCTTTAAATGTAAGTAACCCTCTGCTTATTACAGTAACACTATAAATGTAAGGTATGTATACTTTTTAATACAGTGCAGCTGTTAGTGTAAGTGATCATACTTATAAAAAGTAGCACTTTTAGTATAAGTAATCTTATACCTATTAATACAGGTGAGCTACAAGTCTAAGTAATCCTATACTAATTACTAAAGCTGTAAGTGTAATTGAATATACTTTTAATACAATAGATCAATAAGTAATCCAATACTTATTACAGAGCTACAGATAGTAGAGACTACTCCTTTGACACAATGTCAGCCGTCTGGAGTGATTATCATAGTCATTAGTAGTATAAAATGAAGTAATTCTAGGACTATAGTTATTCTTGGCACTGGATCTGTCAAATTAGAAAGTCTTGCGGATCTTATCAAATTGTTTACAGGAATATAGAATACTTTGTGCCTAATATTCCAATATGAATAATAACGAAAGATTATCCAATCCATGTAATGAATAAACATATGGTTTTCAGATTACTGCCAATGAACGAGATGCTGGTGTAATGACTGGTAATTGGTCGGGTAAATATGATGATGGTGTAGCACCCTATACATGGAATGGTAGTGCCGTCATCCTAGAAGAATATCTTAAGAAAAGAAAAGGAGTTAAATTTGGTCAATGTTGGAATTTTTCTGCCGTGGCAACAACATGTAAGTAACAAACTACACAATAAAATAATGCTGTAATATACTGGTTAAAAATATATTACGCAAGAGTTAAATCTGCATTTTGCCGGTCTTGCTTTAGGCCTGAAATGCTAGCTAAATTATTAATTAGAATTTAAAGGGACAATCCCGATAAGAACAGAGTCTAACAAATTAAAGTCCGAGTATTTATGAAATTTATGGACCAAAATATAGAGGCATGGTGTATTTACCTCGTCTCAAAATTTCAGCTCAAAATATTGAGTCGTTTGGACGTGTACGTCAACACTGCTTATCCGGACACGTAACCCTTTTAAGATTTCGGGTCAATTTTTTCATTGGGTGACCTGATAATCGATGCCCGTTTCTTGGGAGGTCTATGCAGTGAATGACCCATGTGCTGTACTTGATAACAAAAGGTAAATGTCACCTACATATTATTTTTATAGAAAAAAGTCTGGTTTATCCAGATACTGTACAATACAACGGTCTCCATTTCCAGATGAAGACTGACAGGTTTAAGTTATTTACAAGCGTATCACAAATATCGGGTTAGTTGGTCGGCCTAAGGTAATGGGTTTTAAGGGATTTTAACACAAAATTAAGCAGTTTTATTCCCCAGAAAGTTATCGGGATTGGCCCTTTAATTAACAAAAAAAAAGATAATAGGCAACTCTCGATGCCCTCGGGTACTCAAGATTTTAACTAGATTAGAACTGTTTGCCATTTGAAAATTTAATTTAAAAATGGGAAAGCGAGGCTAAGTCTTGAATATACTAGTGACCAGGGCCCTGTTTCACGAAATTTTAACTTAAGATAAAATCCAATTTTAGTAGATACTTCAATTTTGATTGGCTAAGCACTAAAATCAATCTAATATTATCCAATCAAATTACTAAAATTGGGATCTTATCTTAGTTAAAATTTCGTGAAATAGGCCCCTGGTTACCACAATGCACACATCTTGTCAAAACTTCAAACACTGATAACTTAGCTCAGAATAGAGTAATTTGAATGGTATTTTCAATATTTTCATTTTACATTATCTATGTTTAGCTATTATAGCAAGAATGGTCAGCTCTTTATCATTTTTGTCTATCTTGTTTTTTACATTATGGAAAAAAAATGCCTTATTATATTGTTTAATGTATTTCAGTGCTACGGGCTTTAGGAATACCAACAAGATGTGTGACCTGTTTTAAATCAGCCCATGACAGTGATTTTAGTAGTGCTTTAGATTCACATTGGTCTTCAGACAATAAACCCAAAACAAACATGGACGATAGTTTATGGTAAGATTAACATTTCGTCGTCTGAAAGTCTCTGATCCACATGGTGAAAGTTTATTCTCTATAAGGAATATCAAGTCCAAATGTCTGATGCATTAAATTTTTCACAACATTTGGCAGCCACCGCAGCCAATATTAACGGGATATGGTCTAGTATTTAAACCAGAACCGCTTATAAATTTCACAGAGTTCTGATGGGTCTCATATCAATCCAATTGAATTCAACCCAGGAGATTATCTGTCGTTAATGTTTTGATAATAAATTGATGAAACGACTTTAAATATATTGAAAATATTCGAATAGTATTCAAATACTATTCGAATACAAGTTTCAAGACACGTCGAATATTCGAATAGTATTCGTGTTCGAATATCGGAACACTAATTGTGTTATCCTAATTAAATGTGGAGTAATCAATCAGTACATTCTAGTTAAGAGTCATGGAACAATTAGATCTTGTTCAAATTGAATACAATGACGATTGGCGTATTTAAGGTCATTTAAATTATTGATACTTTTCATACAATATTATTTTGAAATGGTAAAATTAGGCCACGCTAAATAACTCAATGTGCTGCCATAATGACTACTCACTATAGCTAACTGGAGAGAGCTACAGGCATTCAAACTATTACCTTACCCAGGGACATTCGTTCAGTGTCCAATGTTCTACCCCAAACGACAACGTACCACAGTCCAACTATAGCCGATGTTTAAACAATGTTTCAGGGATTATCATGTATGGAACGAATCATGGTTTAAACGACCCGATTTACCGAGTGGTCATGACGGATGGCAAGCTTTTGATCCTACACCTCAAGAATGTAACGAAGGTACTTGCTTTTATTTTGCATTCTTCTCGGCATCAATCACATTTTATGAAAAAAATAATTTACTGCTATTTTGTTTTTAAATTGTTTGCAGGTGCTGATGCTGCATTTGGAGCTCCCATTTAAGAGTTCAAAGGAGTATCCATTAAAGAATTTTAAAGATATTAAACTATTTTATGGTTTTGACGATCTTTCTGACTTATTATAAATAACATTATATACTGTTTCTATTATAAAGGTGTATTTACCTGCGGCCCGGCATCAGTTAAAGCTATAAAAGAAGGAGAACTGTATTTAGGATACGAGGCCAAGTTTCTATTTGCTGAGGTTAATGCTGATAGAATCAACTGGGAAGTTGATCGTGAGGGTAACATGGTGGCGTTTCAGATGGATAAACATATTGGTGGTAGATGTATAAGTACTAAGGCAGCTGGTACAATATCTAGAGAAGATATAACTTCAGAATATAAATACAAGGACGGTACGTTTTTATACGGTCTTTAATTTTGGGTAAAGATACTACCAAGGGACAAAAACCCTATGGCACGCAATTGTATATTTGATTGGTGTCAACAAAGATTGGCAAAATACATCAGGTTGCCACCTCCCCGACTTGTCTCGGTCGACTGATATTGGTTTTCCCTTTTTATTAGAACACTAAAACCAATGACTTTCGTTAGCGACCCAACGTCTTACTCTCCGTCCACATTTAGAGTAAATTACAGATAGTGGCTTTGATGAATGATGAGGCTTACTTATGTTCGTTAATGACATCGTATTGGCTTGTTGTTTTCAGATTCTTCCGATGCCAAGAAAGTATTAGAAATGGCTTCCAGAACGACATTTAGACGTGATCCTGCTGTTAGACCTTTTAGTAAAGATGATATGGAATTCCGATTCCAGGGTGATTCTCAAAAATCTGGAGATTTAAATGTGACATTAAAGTTTAAGAATGACAGCAGTGCTGGTCGTGTTGTAGATGTTTGTATTGGTATGGTAACGGCTTTCTATACTGGTGTACCATGTGCAGATTTAAAAGAAACTGTTAATACTATTGTTACTGAACCTTCTGCTGGTAAGTTCCCCATATTGCTACGATTAAGGTACGCGTGGGAGTATACTCCTGCCCAGATGTCAATATCGCTGCTCTTGTTTCCGTTTACAATGTAGTGTAAACTAAAAATCAGAACAAAATATATGAAGCGAAAATTGTAATCTTGGTTTAATCAGTTTGGGACCTATCTATCTCTAGGAGAGGATATGAAACCGACTGGTACCAAAATCTGTCGGGTAAGTGTCTGCGATACTGCTCGAGGACACCTTCCGAGGTTGCGTCTCCAGATGCATCTCCCGATGGACTAAATAACCGAGACACGCTGGCAAGTTTCTTCGGGAAACTACACAGATATAATTAACTACACAAAAATATATCACTGTGTTTAAGTCTTGCTGTCCTTCTTTGACAAACTGTGGTCTCTGAAAATACATTTAGGCATATCATGGATGTGTCACCTGTAGCACTAATAAATGGAGAAACACAACATACAACAATAAAGGAAAATGGGTTACAACAATTGTAAAACAGACACGCAAACATCAATAACACAGACACAAGATCAGAATTCGATTCTAAAAAGCAAATTTTACCTTTCTTTACCTGATAAGCTGTGTTCTAATTTTTTGGTTTATATTTATTTATTTTAGAGGGTGATTGTTCGTTGTTATTAAAATGTAGTGAATTTATCAATACTCAAGATGGTGATGCTCATGTAAATGTTTATGCTACGGCGAAGGTTCGGGAAACTGGACAACGTTTTGCAGCCCGAGAATCCTTCTGGTTAGAGAAACCAACACTAGATGTTAAGGTAGTGGCTTATTTTCTTCAATTAAAGATTCTGTGGGGTGGTGACTTGTAAGGTGGCTCGTTGGTTCACTAACCGGAGGTCGAGAAAGTTCCCCGGGATTTTCTTACCTGGTTTCCCCCTTTTCAGTGGCGCAAGGCGGAAGGCCTGGCAAGGAACTGTGTCTATATTCGGATGTGTGAACAACTCACGCCCAGTATACACGTTCGTGTGTACGTAAACGAACAAATGTCAGTTGGAATTCGAAATAATATTAGTATACTGTATCGCCACTGTCTGGACACTATTTTCCAATAGCCCACGACACGGCGTTTATCCCGATTGTTGTAGAAAAGTGGGGTGCTAGGCGGCCCCATTTTATTTCATGTTTGTCTTTGTATAATTTGGCATTGTGTAGACTGGTTATAGGTTGTAGCCATATATATATAACCTTGGGTAGTATCTCTAACTATGGTAGTTACTTTCCACATTGCACGACCGAGTCGTCATTTCTAGCAGAACAATAAGCGTTTTATATATCACATCACGCACATTAATGAATAAACGCGATGCGGGGGTACAGTAAGTGACGATAATTGTGACGATAAATATCGACTTTTGGTTAGCGAGGTTCTTGTTAATATTGTGACGAAGACCTAATTCCTGACAAAAGGATACTGTATATACGGTATAATTATGTTAAATCCACCGCATTCAAACTGATTAAAGTTCATGAAGTTTTGTTTGTTTTGTTTTAGACGGAAGGTAGTGCTGAGAAAGGAAAGCCGTTTGATATAGTTATAAAGATTGTCAACACTCTAGGTGTACCTTTAATTAATGGTGTTATTAACGCGGAAGGTCCTGGTATATCAAGAGTTACAGGTGTTAAAACAAAGTAAGCCAATAACCAAATACATTAATGTGTTCATTTGTTGGGCGTTTTTTTTTTCAGTTACACCTCGGCTTCCCTTTGACTGCACTACATGTAGCTTAACCCTGGTTATGTTTATGCTATTTTAGTTGTGTCCTGACTCGACATTGTTTGTCTTCAGACTGGGCAGTAGACCTACTATAGGAGATTGTTACGTACTGAGAACCTATGGATAATTGTTATTAAATCTTTTTACCCCACCCCGGAATATAGGAGATTTCTATTAACTGATAATTTGTAGTTTATGATTATGAATTCTATGAATATTCGCCCTCGTGTCTCCATCAGTGTCTCCATCAGTGCGTATGTCTGTCCCCTTTTGTTTCCCGAGCAGAATTCCGTATTCTTTTTTGGCATGCTGAAGTTGTACCTTTTGCTATTTATACGTGGTTGACATTTTAATTTTGTTCTTGTATTTCTGCGTAAAATTAAATTTAGTCTACTTGGGGATGGGTGGTGTTTTCGGAACTGGCCTTAGGAACCATTTAGTCTACTTGGGGATGGGTGGTGTTTTCGGAACTGGCCTTAGGAACCATTCAGTATTTCTTCGCAACCTTTTATGAAAAAAACCCAAGTTTTGGTAGCAGGTGGTTGTATGCCATCTCATTTGGATTATTGGTCTTTTTGGTTGTTTCTGTTGCTACAACCATAAAAAGGATTTTCCAGATGCTGTCAGCCCTAACACAAGACATAAATATGACGCGAGTTTCGTTAGAAGGATAGATTTATATTTGTTTCAGTAAAACTGTGACAGTGTGGAGAAGGATCAAATTTAAACTCCCATGATCAGACACAATCTTTTAATTTCAATTATTTGGCTGGTCATGTAACTCCCATGATCAGACATAATCTTTAAATTTTAATTATTTGGCTGGTCATGTAACTAACATTTCTTGTAAAATAGAATGAACTTATATATTACATATTAAAAGACGTATTCTGTTTTAAAATTATAAATGTTATTTTTTAGCATGTGCTATAGTTTAATGTTTGTATATTTTCTTTTTAGAAAAAGTATAGCCCCTGGTGAAGAATTACGGGAGACAGTTAAGATGACAGGGAAGTTTGTAGGAAGAGTAGAAATCATAGTTAACTTCCACTGTAAACAAATATCTGATGTTTGTGGTGTTGGCCTAATAGAAATCGTCGAGCCTAAATAATTTACATTATTATAAATACATTTATTACACGATCATTCTCAATCCATTTAAATACCTTAAAGTGAACATATGTATGATTCGAGTCTTCTTAGAAACAACTCGCTTAGCTAATTGACTTCGCTATAAGGTTCCATGATAACAATATCTAAAATTGAGATAAGCTATTTGTTTTCCTGTGCAATGCTTACTCCTGGTTGATAGTTGCTAATATAGTCTAGACTGTAGGCCTGCTAGATTGGCTATTAGTACACGAGGCAGATGTTTGCTTCACAATGAGTTCTTATTGTAGAATCTTTTGCTGAGGCTAACTATGAGCAATTAAATTTAAAGCGAAAATTACATATTTTTAAGCTATATTTGTAAAATATATTTTAAAAAGCCTTAAAATTGATCCGATAATTCACTAATGCCAGTTGAGAAATTGGCAAAATATCATTTTCAACTTCAAATTCAAACGTTTGGAGATAGTTATTGCAGGAGGAAATAGAAAAAACAAGGGAGGTAATTGTGTTATTATTTCAGTTGTGAGTGATTTTTAAGTGTGGGAAATAATGCCTATGATCTTATAATAGTGAGTTAACAACCCATTGAGCAAAAGACATAGAAATAATTATGCATTGACTTTCTTAGAAAATATGAAATTCTCGCTTTAACTTAGAAGATTACCGAGATATTAGGTTATACAGCTTTCAACTTTTCCTCAACTGACGAAATCTCATTCATTTTGTCAAGGACTTTGGTCATTTAATTAATTTTTTTAAAATTTCCTTAACAGATAACGATAAGTTCCATAGCTATAGGGTGTCAGGTTATTTTATGTTACGTACATGATTGTACAGGGTGTTTCATAATCTATTTATGTTACAGTTGTTTTAACACTGTTTCCTCCAGCATAATTAGGTCAATTGGCTCGGACCTTTAAAGTGCGATATTCGTAATGATCAGAAAAAAAACAAATTATAGACTTAGATGGCCTAATAAATTAAACAAGTTCCATTATTGGCAAGTGCATTACTCATACTTTGTTAAGTAACGCCTGTGCTTGCCCATTCGTCGTCTAGCAAGTAAAATACATATTGGATTTGTAGGTTGTCTCGAAAGATATCATGTATTTGGTATCAAATATCTAGCGTTTGGACCTGCTCTTCAACCAATAGTAGTGTTGGGATGGCGACTGTCGAGGACATATATATTTAAGTACAATTAATTGTACCATAAATAATGCCATTGCAAAATAATAAACACCAGTTAAATCACAAAAAAATTAATCTAAATTTGCACACACATGTTGCGGTGAAAACACGCCCTTTCCCGATCCTGCAATGTTATAAATACACTTACATGTATAATGCGAAAGTTGTAACAGGCATTAATAATCAAAATCTAAACGCTTTCCTTTAGCGACGTCCTCGTGGCTAGACACCATGTCCGCATAATATATTATTATGAAACACCCTTTACTTTATATGATTTCCTATACTTGACATTAAATTGTAGAAGATTTTGCATAATTTTAGCGAAGTGAATAAATTAATATTTCTTTTTCATTTTTATCAAGCCTGTTATTTAATATTGATTTAATATGTTAATAAATATGTAAGAGAAACATACCATTACGGTAATAAATAAAATCAGATAGTGTTATTTTAATTTAAGCACCCATCTCTGTTTTTGGCCCAGAAAGTCTATGGTCTTTTTCTGTGTGGCACATGAACAAGGGTCAGCCATTGGCCCCTTAATATTATGGGGGTGTGATAATAGTCGAATCCTTTGGTACGGTGTTAAAAATATGTGGAGAGGTATAAAAATTAATAATATAAAAAACTTTTCGACCTTCGACACCTCTAACCCCCATGTACATACTCCCTGAATATGGGTGCCCTTTAATGAGCCAAAATATCAGTTTTTTCTGTCATTTCACCACTAAGAAGTTTGTTTAGAATGCCTTTGACGGATTTATACGTAGGTTTTCGTAGTCTGTGAGTCTCAATATGACATTGACGATGGCCACCGACAATCCAATATTGCGACAATCCAATATGGCGACCAAAATGGCGCCGCAAATATGTATTTTGTGCTTTTCGACCAAACATAGTGTTGTAATATGTCGACTACTATGTTTTTGAGGTCGTAGAATCCGAATTTGTGACGATTTCAATCAAAGAAGGAACCACTAACAACATATTTATCATGTGGTGAAATATTCATCAATTCGAACACGGTTACATAGTATCATTATTTCGGCAAAGTTAAGCTATCTCGGACTGAATTCAAATCACTCATCATTACATCTACTTTACAGCTAAGATTGCTTAGGTAGACCTTCAAATTGGCCCTATAAACAGTTGTTGGCAGCATTTTTATGGTCCTTTAATAAGCAAAAAATATCACTTTGTTCAGGTACTGATAAGGCTGCACCTCGAGCATATCTTACTTCGATATAGTCAAATGATTATTTCGCATTTTGTAAAGGAATACACTTGCTATTTCCTTGCCACAAAAGCTTCTGTTTCTCGTCCCAGACTTTCATTACAGCAGAAATTTCATACTTAGCGACAATACTATATCCTCGGAATGTACCAGAAGATTGTTAATCGATCAAGTCCTGGGATCTGGCTTTCACATGCACAGTGGATGCACATTTCAAATATTTAGCGCCTTGTTGCAATATCTGACCCAAATCCAAATATGTCGCCCTTCTTGCGTTGAAAACCGACAGTTAGTTTAGGTAGTAGCATGGCGAGGACCTTGATCACCCCTGAGCGGGTACCTTCAATTGCTTTACCAAGTGACTCACGTATATCTTGACTGCACTTTTTTTGATCGAAACGTTCTTGAGAAATAAAGCTAAATGCGGGCTCTTAGAATCCGATATTACTCTGTCAGAAATGGATGCAGAAATCCCAGAAGGTGCCCCAATAGACCATCTAGATTCGGAATAAGCAGTGGGTTTCATAAACTATGAGCACAAACAAAGGGAAGGTAAAAATTTGAAATGAGCATCCACTGTGCAAGTGAAAGTCAATTCGCAGGACTTGATTGAATCCCAATCTTCCGAGGATATATAGCAATCTTATTACTTGACAAAATGCGGATAAATCATTTGATTATATCGAAGTAAGATATGCTCGAGGTGCAGCCTTGTTAGTACCTAAACAAAGTGAGTGACATTTTCTGTTTATTAATGGACCATAAAAAGTTGCCAGCATCTGTTTATGGGACCAATTTGAAGGTTTACAGCAGATGTAATGTAAAGCAGATGTAATGATCAGTGATTTGAATTCAGTCCGAGATAGCTTCACTTTGCCAAAATAATGACACTATGTAACCGTATATTCGAATTGGTGAATATTTCACTACATGGTAAATATGTTGTAAGTGGTTCTTTGTTTCTTTAAATGCACCACAATTTCGGATTCTACTAGTAACTACGACCTCGAAAACATAGTAGTCGACATATTACAACACCATGTTTGGCCGTAAAGCACAAAATACATATTTGCGGCGTCATTTTGGTCGCCATATTGGATTGCCGCCATATTGGATTGTTGCGGATCATTTTCAATGTCATATTCTGATACAAAGACCACATAAACATATATTTGAATCTGTGAAAGGTATTCTAATCAAACTTGTTAGTAGTGAAATAACAGAAAAATTGATATTTTGGCTAATTTGAGGTACTCCATTTTCAGGGGGTATGTACATGGGGGTTAGGGATCAAATTTCTTTCCGTATTATGAATTTTGATACTCCTCCACATATTTTAAGCACCGTACGGCTTGACTTCCAGAATATTTGTTAAATAACACACCCCCTATTAATATGTTGGCATGCACGTAAAAGACAGAACTCGATTAGAGTAAACATAAAAGGTGCTGTCCGTGCCAAATTCCGCTCATAACACGTCTTGATGCAGTGGTGAACGAAGGATATTTGAAGGCCCCCACCTGAATCCACCACTGTCTTCGTTAGCTCAGTCAATCACATTTTCATTGTGGTTTGTCGATTGGTTGTAACTAAGAACCCTATTGAAATCCCCAATTTAGAACTCCGTAGGTTATTCCATGGCGGTCAAAGGAGGAAACCAATCCCTCGGATTGTAAATTTCGGACATGTTTTGGTGATTTTATTTTCCGGACATGGTTGATTTTTATACGTCCACATTATCATGTAATATAGGTTCATCACTCTAAGATCTCCGTTCGTTTCGATATAAGCATGTATCGGACTGTAACTCGTGGATTATGGCCCCTGATTATGCGAAAAATCACGTTTTTAGCTTGTGAACAGTGTAGAGGTCACAATTTCCAACCGATTTTGATGAAACTTGAAATGCAGGTTTATAACCCAAAGAGATCTTGGTTCCTTTCGATATTTGCGCATATCGGATCGTAACTTCCTGTGAGTTATGGGCCCTGATTGTACGAAAAGTCGCCTTTTTTAGCTTGTGGTCACTCTTAAGAGGTCACCATTATCATTCGATTTATAAAACCGTCTTAGTGTATCACCGTTACACTGTAATGAAGGTTGAGTTCGAATTTCGTGAAAATCGGACCAGAATTGGCAGACAAAATGGCCGACGCTCGTACGCGAATAGTGTAAAAGTATGGTATATCAAGGCCGGTTGTTGACCCTGTAGAGGTCACAATTTTAATCTGATTTTGAGAAACTTAAACGTAGAGGTCACAATTTTAATCCGATTTTGATGAAACTTGAAATGCATGTTTATAATCAAAAGATCATGGTTCCTTTCGATATTTGCGCATATCAGATTGTAACTTCCTGAATTATGGCCCTTGATTGTTCGGAAAATCGCTTTCTGTTTTGTTAGCTTGTTTTCTATTCATCTCTTGAAAATGTGGGCGTATCCTGCCTGGCAGCCGCTGGTTAAAGCTAGAGGTTTAATTTTTTTTAAAAATGTGGTAGTATTTGAGGTAATCGGTACACACCAGGGCCACATCTAGAACAATAAGTATATACACTGTATGAAAACTTTTACCTCTGATCCCAAGCTAGATTTTGTTGACACATCATAGTTCACCGATTCCAAATTTCAACCACATTTACAAACCTTCCAGAGTAAATGTTATTGAAACCTCTACAGTGGTGATCACCTTTAGCAAACTGGTTAAGCTAAAAACTGGTTTTAGAGTTACCCTAATGATTCTTGAAAAAAAACCCAAAACATTCTTCATTATTAACAAAATGAATTTCTTCAATCAATGTCATGATTTCAATTCATGGTGCATGGTGTTAAATAAAGCGAAATCTATATTTAAATAAACAGATCTGTAATTGCATCATGGACAAACATTTGTTACAGCTCAACTATTAGTTATATAATTATTTAAACCTATACAATTCTAAATGACTGGATCAGGTATTACAAAACAGGCATAACACTATGAAACATACGCTCACAACAGCTAAATTGTCCTGAGGAGACGACAAGGGATGTGACATAAATATTTATAGGTAATGAGAGCATTTACTACAATACATCATACAAATAATTTAAATGTGATTAGCTTCTACTTCTTTCCGATGATAATATGTATTACACAAAACATGAATCAAATGTTTTATTTTATGATCAGTAGTGGAATACCGCGTTTTATCAGTGAAATAAAAGTGTTATTCCACTGGCTAGCAGTGTAATAAAACTTGTTTTACCTAAAATGATTGTAAAATCATAAAATAAATAGAACATTTGTCGTTTTGTCGTGAATAACATATGTGACAGTATTGGTTCTTTTAATCATGTTCTTGGATGACAACACTGGTATAACTTTAAATAATGGTTTTATTCTTCTTCTTACATATTAGGTACAAACATCGTAATGTAAACGACCGTAGAACTAACTATATGGAAGGAGTCATGACTTAATTAGCTTGGCTTAGCACGAGTGTGCTAACTCTAGAAGCTGTCGTCTCGTACCGTCTCGTGCCAAGGCACCCATGGCCAAGGCACCCATGGCCCGCCTAGCATGGCCTCCTGGACCTGACTGAAGATTCGTTTCTGTTCTGAGTTTATAAACGTATTCAAGACAAAGGAGCTCATTAGACACCTGTCTAATGTATCAAGCATCATATGAAGGTTTAACATTCAATAGAGTTTATCAGATAAACTTAGATAAGACATGCCAACAACAAGTTCTAGTTACGCAATGACATAAGGAATACTACCAAGATCTCCAGCCGGGTATTGATAGCGACAGGTTTATGTTACAATCACTAACACGTATTTTAATATGGCAGGACGCCTCTATGACATATGTCATTATGTTATATACCTATCCCTCTTTTTAGAAAAAAATATGAAATATTTTTTTAAAGCCTTTACAAATTTGAATATAACTGGGATCGATAATATCTACCCTAATCTTAAAAGATAAAAATAACAATAAGAATGAAAAGACATATAAATACAAACAACACTTGTAAAATGTCGTATACAAAAATGTCTATAAACAAAAAGAAAAGGTAAATGAAACACACACGAATTAAAAAGTTATATATACTTGTAAAATGTCATAATATCCAAAAATGTCTTTAAACAAAATGAAAAGGTCAATGAAAAACACACGAACTTAAAAGTTATATACACACAATCGGTCACACACGCGAGTCAATAAAAAAAACAAACGAGATCCTGGAATCACAAACACAGACTACTCTTATTCATATAAATGGTGGAATCGCGAACACAAACTACTAGTACTATAATTATCTTCTTAGACCGATTATTTGGTGGAATCGCGAACACAAACTACTGTAATTATCTTCTTAGACCGCTACTGCACTGTCGTAGCCAACTGTAGGGGTGGGGTACATATGATGCCCTTCCTCGTTCCAGTAATGTTGAGGGGTCAGAATTTTCCCTGCTCCGTTTAGTTCAACTATTGTTGTTGACCGGTAGTCTTTTCATTTTCCATACCGTCTGGCAAAACGGCGTGTTATGACGTGCTATGAAAAGTATTATAACTGCTCCCCGTGCCGAAGTTTGATCATCTGCGTATCATATCATGGAGTGAACTTAATTAATAGTTAATCAAATTAGCAAGTGGAACAGACTTGACTTTAGATAACGATCTAACGATATTTACAATTGAAATTAGGGAGTCATATTGTTTTATCTCAAGAATAATGAATGATCTGAACACATTTAACCAATCTTAAATAAGATATTTTTGAAAGAATTAACGGTTTATCTCTATAATTTTTAAACACAACACAAAACAAGACAATACGTTCGCTCTAAATCCGAGCACAACCCTCCTGGGGTTAAACCACTTAACATAAACTTCTCCCGTTACATATCGGGGCATTTCCCATTAAAACTTTGGGGTATTACAAATAAAAATCTTAATCCCGTAAATATCGGGTCTTTCCCATTAAATATTTGGGGTATTACAAATAAAAATCTCACCCGTAAATATCGGGGCCTTTGCCATTAACTATTTGGATAATATACACGTATAGACAAAATAAACGAAAAAAACTTAGAGATAAACCCGTTAATACTTTGTGAATGTAAAATTCCTAATTACGATATTGTTAACTCAATTCTAGTTAAACAATCACAAAACATTTTACTGCGCAATATAAACCTGTTAATACTAATTTTAAATGCCAAAATATGTGTTCAAAAACAAACAATTATAATTCATAATCTTTTAAAAACAACATGACGCATTTTAAAACAAATAATATATATACAATTTTGTTTTCGTCATTTTCCTGTTCCACTACTTGCTAATATTAAATTTAGTAACTACACCATTATATTTAATGACGCGTGATGATAAACTGCAGATTTCCAGTTAAATTATAATACATAGCACTAATGTCATTTTACCACCCTCGCCATGGTAGGATTAGAAAAGACTTACCCCGTTGGTGACCTGTGAACTTCTAGTGGTTAGGACTTCAATCGTTTCTCTGGTCTACGGCACCAATTAATATGTGACAGTATTGGTTCTTTTAATCATGTTCTTGGATGACAACACTGGTATAACTTTAAATAATGGTTTTATTCTTCTTCTTACATATTAGGTACAAACATCGTAATGTAAACGACCGTAGAACTAACTATATGGAAGGAGTCATGACTTAATTAGCTTGGCTTAGCACGAGTGTGCTAACTCTAGAAGCTGTCGTCTCGTACCGTCTCGTGCCAAGGCACCCATGGCCAAGGCACCCATGGCCCGCCTAGCATGGCCTCCTGGACCTGACTGAAGATTCGTTTCTGTTCTGAGTTTATAAACGTATTCAAGACAAAGGAGCTCATTAGACACCTGTCTAATGTATCAAGCATCATATGAAGGTTTAACATTCAATAGAGTTTATCAGATAAACTTAGATAAGACATGCCAACAACAAGTTCTAGTTACGCAATGACATAAGGAATACTACCAAGATCTCCAGCCGGGTATTGATAGCGACAGGTTTATGTTACAATCACTAACACGTATTTTAATATGGCAGGACGCCTCTATGACATATGTCATTATGTTATACATATTTCATTTCATCTCTAAGCAAGAAAACGTTTATATTTTCACTCATGCGTAGATACACATTACAAACTATATCATTTCAGGATTAACGTATGATTCAATTTTGTTTCAATAATTTGCTTGTGGTAGGGGTCTTGAGCAGTTAGAAGAAATTGGAGGATCCAAACAAAATTATGAACAATGTGGTCAATTCTCGCTAAGGTATAACTGTTAAGGAGTATAGACTACAACTGACATGACGATTGACTTCTTAATTAAGCTTAAGTATGATGATGGATCCTGGACCTTGCTGTACATAATAATGCTATTTTTACAGATAAATTTAATTTTATAAATAGAATGTCATACAAGTTAGTCAATGTAAAATATTAAGTCTTAATATAACAATCATATTTACACAGAACGGGTAAGGTTCTAAAATCTAGTTTTTGATATTTACAAAATGAAATGAAATGAAACGAAATGGGTTTTAACCCCTACTATTCTGCTCTGAACTGGGTTAATGAAGACGGGCATACACCATACAGTGTGCTATGTGGGAAACTTTGCATGGAGAGCTGCACTACTGCCTACTCTTATATCGAATTCCAATTATCAAGGGATCTTTTACGTGCACGGCAATGTGTACAGGACAGTGATAGTAAATAACTGGGGTAAATACTGTCCAACCTTGACCATGCAAAATACTGTTCCTCGATTACAAGTCCTTGCATTATCATCAATATTGGGACATTATCATAGCAATAAGTTAGGTTGTCACAGTATACTGGTTTGATAAATTGCCACTGATTTTATCCCAATATAGCGAAATACCAGTATATCGCCCAACCCTATTGTATGTAGATCGATTTACAATAACATAGTGACTAATTCATTGTTTTATCAATCAGCAGTTTCAAACAACAAATGGATATTGCTGACTAAAAATAGTAAAAATAAGTTTCCTGCTCTAAAGACATTTGTTCATGTAGATTCTTACCGTACTATTAAACATACATTATGCAAGAGCTGAATCTGCCTATTGCAGGTCTTTCTTTAGGCCTGAAATTTTATCTAAATTAACTAACTTATCCACACTAGCCTGCGATATTTACTGGATTAGGATCCCATTTCCCGCTCAACTTTCATTCATAATTTAATCATGAATGGATACAAGACTTTGTTTTTATTGTACAGACTTTAGTAATGATGATTGAGGCTAGCCGAAAATTCAATCGCTAATATCTTGCTTCAGAGAGGATCAATTTGACTGAAATTTTCAGCAAATTGCCTTTAAATTATCTAGTTTTTAACTATTATAGTGAGAGCTGTGTCCTCTCCCATAATGTATCTTTAATGCTAATTATTTTCAATAACGGAAAATAATCATTTTCACAGAAAATTAACAAGAAGAAAACAACCATTTACTTTGCCATTTGAAAGGCTGAGTATGAACTGAATACAAAACATTGTAAAAACGTATCTCCTGTTATCTGTTCCAGATCCTTTAAAATAACACCTAGCTATCATTAATAACAATGTCACTGGCCATATTGGTTTGTCTTCTTTACCAAATAATACAGTACTCTTCAGTCCTTTATCACAATAAAAAGTCAGATTCACATGACATTAAAGAAGAATTCCAGTAGTTGCAAATTCTTTATACTTTTTCATTATCTGTTAAATTATTTCCACAACAATTCATTTTGCCTATAATTATTAACAAACTGAGATGTTGGCTGTGATTTTATATGGGTACAAACCGAACCATGCGCTCATGCTATGTGTTAGCAACTATTATAGTGACTGGATGAATACATGAATGAAGTCACTGGAATAAAGACTAATATAGCATGTGTGCTGCTTTGATTACAGTGGAATTGAAACTTACACAACTGGCATGTGACGTTTATTAAAGACAAAAACTATTTGTAGAGTAGAGTTGGAACTATTTGTAGAGTTTGATTGAAACTTTTTGTAGAGTAAGTTTGAAACTATTTGAAGAGTAGAATTGAAACTAAATTTTTAGAGTATGATTAAAACCTAATGATTCTAGAATCAATGTGGAACTTTATCTGCTATATCTCCTCTACCAATGGCACTGAGTCCTTTAGCTATTTTTTTTATCAATGGGCTTTCATCTTTCCTTTTCCATTCCGCTAATATTTGATATTTAATCTCTCTTGCTCCATCTGTCTTATAATTATGGTCAATCTCATCTATTTTAGCTTCTGTTAATCCAAGGTATTTTCCAAGTCTTTCAGCATCTTTGGTTTTAATATCTTTAGCTATATCCTCTAACAATTTTTGTGATACTATTTCCTCTCTTGCTGTGAAATGAAATAAAATGAAATAAATAAATGGTAACAAATATTACCATTTTTATTGATCTGTATTTCTCATACATGTGTGTGTATACATATTTTAAAACAAATGATCAAAGTGCCTAAAATAATTTGTGCTGTAAGCATTTTTTGAAATTTCTAAACCAATTATAGATCTGGATTTCTGATATTTATTTTTTCATATACCCACATTTCATGTGGGAGTTACTGTTGCTGTAATGTCTATCTAAAATTCTTGTAAGTAAACACTCTACATGTTAGTGGGTTTTTTTTATCAACTATTTGGGATTGTTCTTCTAGAGCAAAAGAAAAACCTTATCCAAATTCAGATTTGTGCAACCATTTGAAAAATCATAAAAAGGGACAATACTAAAATTTAGACACAATTTATTTCTTTGTGAAATAATTGCCTAATTCAAAATCGAGTAACTATTTTAAAGCCATAATAATGAGGAGAAACCATACCAAAATTCAGTCACAATTTCCTCTATCGTCAATATACATGTAATATAGTGATAATAATTTGAACTTACTAGATAATGGTTTTTTTGCCTTAATATTAGGCAGAAAGGATTGATTAGATTTAACATTCATTACCATACCAGTACCTATTTGGACATTTCCAGCAATACGAGGTGTACCTGTGCTGATCTTAAATTGGGCTCCTTCCGGTGCTATAATAAAATATAGGTTGTCAGGCAATTAAACATACACCCATTAGTAGCTAAGTTGTGAAGAATGGACATGGGTTACAAATCAATCAATACAGTTCTTTCTTTCAATAGGATATACTCTAATCTACCGGTAATTAAAATACAGACCTATATTTCATTTCGTTTTCTTATACTTACGATGGCCTACACTACATGAAGATCGACCAGTTGTTTTGGGAGGTTTCGTCAGAGGTCATACAAGCAACTTTTGACCCTATGACATCAGACATTTGATTAACCAATCAGCATTGATGTTTCTAGTGGATTATCCACAGTTCCGTGCACCTCACACCAAAAGCTTGTCGTAACAGACAATTTCATAGGCTAATCCTCACATCATCCAGAACACATCAATCATAACAACTATGAAATTTTGAACTAGACTATAAAAATTATTAAAAACGAAAAGGAATAAGAGCCGTGTTTTAATCAGATTGGATTCACTCCCATTGTAAAATCCAGAAAAACCATAAAATTCATACGGATTGGATAATAACTTTTGTCATTAGCATTCACAGGGTTTGACAAAGTGAAACACAGGCCATAACTCTAAAAGTAATCAATGGCAATTGATGAAATTCAATAGGCTTCTTCGTTTTACTAATTTAAAAGATGCATATAAATTTTTCACAGATCGTATGATAAGTTTTGTCGTTAAAACCTTCACAAGGTGAAATAAAGTGAAACAAGGGCCATAATTCCAGAAGGAATTAACAGAAATTATAGGAATCAAATAGGATTCTTCATCTTAGTAAGGTACATGTTAACAACATATATATCAGTTTCAAAACAATCAGACCATTCTTTAATAACTTGTAGAATTATCTTACTCGTATATGTTAAACTTGCTCCTCCGACACCTCCCTCTTCAGCTGGTACAGCATCTTCATCTAAATTCTATAAAGAGAATAAATTATCTTCATTAGTAAACAACAACAACAATACATCTTTTATCATTATCATTACATTCACACTTACCAATGTCATTCTTTTCTCTACCAACTAGTTAATGAAGACACTAAACATATGAGGAGTCAGTGACTCCGAGTCACCAAAAGGCATCCAAATAAACGTTAATCATTTTAAAAGGCAAATCTGATAAAAATACAGATCTGTACTTTTGATACTCTTGATGCCCTACACTATATAACTAGCCAGGCAGAACTATGGCTAAACCTGGAAATTATATACAAGCGGCTTATGATGTCAAATATTGATTAATCAATCAGCATTGAGGTTTCTAGGGGTTTACCCACAGTTCCATGCAGA
This sequence comes from Patella depressa, assembly GCA_948474765.1. NCBI lineage: Eukaryota > Metazoa > Mollusca > Gastropoda > Patellidae > Patella > Patella depressa. The sequence goes on from OX419717.1 coordinate 58,945,962, forward strand.
GCACGCTAAGAACTCGCATAACAGACCGTTTCATTGGCTAATTCCTCAACTAGAACGCCTGTTATATAATAACTTTGCCTGGTCCTAGTGTTGTGAAGACAAGTTAAGCGAAATTTTAATCTGTAAAAAACGGAAATTAATACAATCTGTTTTTTAAACAGATAACTTGTAAGGAAAGGAACTACATGTCATGTCACGCCAACACATTTATTTTGACATTTTCAGTCTAACATATGTAATTTATTCTCTATGATCACATATTCAGTGAAAAAATAATTTGCCCGATGACATTTTCACCTACTCTTTATTGCATTACAACCATCAAGGGAGCAAGAACAATCCTGAGATTATACTTATTCAATGTCAGGATTTCCAGGATTCAAAACCAGGACATCTAGTCGAGAGCCTTTACCGACACTACTAGGCAAACAAGACCCCCTTCCTTTTATTTGTATGCATGGTAGGTCTTCTTCTTACTGTAACTTACCCTGTTCATGATCTTCATCTATTACGCTATTTCACAACTCTTCACAACCATAACTGCAATATATATGAATTCCATATTAAAGCAGTATTATTAATTTTGTACAAAAAACTGATCATAACTTTTTTGACATGCTATTGCGCTTAAAGAATGAAAATCCAATCGCCAGCTTTAAAACATTTCTACGAACAGTGTAACACTACAGATAACAGACGATCAGCATAGTTGGTAGATCTTTATTGAGAACATAGAATAGACATAGATCGGAAGGAGCTCTATTCAAGTCTGACTTACTGTCAGTTAAATCTGGCTTTATAAAGCATACGGCCATTAAGAATAATGATACATGACAGATTAACTTATTTGGAATTGAGAGTATAGTTTCTATAACTGCACTGCATCTTTCCTTTAAAGTCGCAAAATTCTGCCGAGTGCTAAACACATAGATCATGTGTAGGTTATAAATAACATATGAATAAATAAGATATTTAATGAGATCGTGCCTTTTGTCAAAACGAGCAGAGGTCATTCGTGTGTTGCCCGTAAATAACATATTGAACACATTAGCAGAAGTTGTATATAGTTGAAAACGTCCAATATAATATAATGTCAAATCTAGCAAAGTTCTATGTATAAATTACTTTGTCACAACAGTCCTCTTGAAATGGCTATATTAGGTATTAGAAAAAAAGCATTTTATTTTCATAAAAATTACTAACGGCACATGTATACGTGTAAGCTAAAATGATATGAAGTGGGGCTCAACACATCCTACTCTTCGGCACCATTACTGAACTTTCCCAACCACCAGGATCAAACAAGGAACCTCCTGGTTAGTGAGCCAGCCTTATTATGTAAGCTTATTTATATTACCACACTTGTAAATCAAAACTTAAAACTACTAAACCTCATCCATGGATTAAAGATCTATCTTAAATCTCATACACAATCTCATTCAAAGAGGAACCGGCCAATTTACAAACGAATTTGGATTTGGTGATCCAATTTGCAAAACTTTTTATATTCTATCCAGGGCTTCCACTTCAAAATTTTCCCAACCGGTCATTTTTCTCACGGAGAAAGAGGTGCTATTTTAAGCACATAATAAGAAGCCAAATTTCTATCCTCAATCCATTGCTGACTTCATTTTCTGACTTACCATTACACAGGGTTTGTTCGGGTATTTTTTGAGGAGTTACTAACACTCCATCAAAATATCTTAATCTAAATAGGTCACTGCATGGATTTTCCATGATTACGTTATGAATATAATGATTGACGGCAAACTACGAATTTCCTTTGAACTGACTGATATAGACGATTTTCGGTGTTTTTTTAAACGATAGCCAATATTTACTATAGCTGTGTTCACACCTCACATCATATTATTATTGGTTGAAAACTCAATAAGAGCAAATTACAACAATGAATGTATAACTAGACCTGCATGCAGGAATGACGGGTTTCACTGGTGCCACGTTACCCTTAAACATGTCACTTCCGGTGCCAAGTTACCCTTGAACATATGTCACTTCCGGTACCAGCGAAACCACTAAACAGGTTTCCAAATTAACATTGCACTCAAATAAAATGGACGCAGAATCAACAAAATCCAGCAATATCAATTCATTTTATACATTTGTTACTTGTTAATGATCTTGACAAAATTAAATTACTCCCGGTGTTAATGCAAATGTTCAATTAGTCTTATGAAATCAGAAATGGCATACGATATCATATAGTGAAAATTTTATGTAAATCGAATAATAATTGCCACTTTTAAAGACCAAAAAACTTGAAAAGTGACTTGTAGAAAATCGGCTATTTCTCGGCAACCGTACAAGTTAGAAACCATTTTGTGGTATCTGTATGATCGTATGGGTTCATTCTATTTGTTGATTGGCATCAAATACCATAATTTGAAAAAGATTTCAAAACAGACTCATTTGAATAAAATATCTGTTTTGGAGGCTAAAAATACAGTTTTTGCCAAAATGACGTTACTTCCGGTGATAATGAAAATCTTAAATTACTTGTATGAAATCCCAAATGGCATTAGGTATAACATGGTGTGACGTTTATGAAAATCGAATAATAATTAACCCTTTTATGGCCCCGAAACCTTCAAAAGTGACCTGTAGAAAACCGTCTATTTCTCGGCAACCGAACAAGTTAGAAACCATTTTATGATATCAATATGACCATATGAGTTGTGTTTATATGTGAATTTAAACCAAAAGTTAAAATTATTAATACATATTAAGTTATTCTTGGTTGAATAAAACATTGATTTAAAAAAGTGTAAAATGCATTTTTTGACCAAATGATGTCACTTCCGGTGTCAATTTTAAATTGTAATCAACTTGATATGACGCTACGTGCTTTTTGAATCAAATGATGTCACTTTTATAAAAATCCAATAATAATTGACTATTTTACAGGCAAAATAACGAAAACAGTGACTTATGCAGAACTGCCCATTTCTTGGCAACTGCTTATATTACAAACGAATTTTAACATACATTTTCTTCGTATGGATTATAGCTACAAGTTTATAAAAGTTACGAAGAAATATTTTAAAATCTGAAAAGCCTGAATAGGTTGTAAATAGGCCAATTTTACACCATTTTTAGCCTCTTAATCGAATTTGCTCGAAAATGAAATCGAAATTAAAAAAACTGCTTCCTACATTTTTTGCGCCTTGAAAGGGCACACTCTTTGAGTCAAATAATTTTTCCAAAAAATAATATTTGTTTTCGAAGAAGGAAAATAACTGTCAAAATTGTAGTTTTTGGTAAAATTATGCCACTTCCGGTGCCGACAGATAACACTTTCGGTAATAAAAAAAACGACAATTGATACAACGAAGCATATGAACTTTGTTTTATACAAATCGAACAATAAAAAATTAATCTAGGACTGAAAAACTGAATTAGCCAATGGCGGCCAAGGTAAATTACTGAGACAAAATTTTTTAACATTTTTGCACTAGTCAGATGACCCTTTAATTCTGTGCACAATACGACTAAAAAATATTCATAAATAAAAAAGTTTTTTGTAAAATTTTAAATTTTCGAAATTTGGCGCCTAATATCTTCGAAGATTTGCCGAAAATCAAAAATCGAAAGTAGCGTAGCTATGTGCCCTGTCTCAGGCTATGCCAAAATGTATCGAAAGTTAAAATCCAATGATTATTGTTAAAATTACTGCAATATTTTTAAAAACGATAACTTCGGTGATTTCGGACATTTCGCATTGTCGCAGAACGTTCAAAATAGCTTTATCCTCTAAGTCACACCCACTTTCCCAGTAAAACCGAAGAAATCGTAACGATGCGACACGTAGTTGCTGAGATCTATTCAAATTGGAATCTGAATAATAATAATAATAACTAGACCTGCAAGCAGCACTGAACCGGCTTTCAGGAATCATACAGAAAGTTTATTATACCATAGCCGATCCATTGAGCTACCAAACTATACTTTAGTTGTTTTGCTTCAGTGACACTCTATACCATATGTTAAAGTAATATTTGCTGGCGAAAAGACCGGTCAAAATTGTAAATTATGGCAAAATTACGTCACTTCCGGTGCCGAAAGAAATTTTTATAGGTGAAAAATAAGTCGAAAATTCGCGACATACAAAATACAAACTTTGTTTTATCATATCGGGCAATAAATAATTAAGGTAAAAAACTTAAAAGTGACCCTGGGAAAATTGGCTATTATTCAACAAGGGAACATGCTAGAAGCCTTTTCTTGATATCAATATGATGGTATTGATTCAATCTTACTGCCCATTAGAGTTAGACGTTATAAAGTTAAACGAATGATAAATATAAATACCTTCAAAAAAATGTTTGTTTTGAAGGCTAAAAATACGTTTTTTTGCAAAAATTACATTACTTCCGGTTATATTGAAAATGTTAATTTAGTTCACAGAAGTCATAAATGGCATAAGGCATCAAATGGTAAAAAAATTATTAAAATCGTATAATTATTGACACTTTTATGGACGAAAACCCTTGAAAAGTAACTTATAGAAGATCGCCTATTTCTCTGTAACCGTACAAGTTAGAAACCATTTTGTGGTATCTGTATGGCCGTATGGCTTCATTCTATTCGTTGATGGGAATCAAATATCATAATTCTAAAAATATTATAAGGCAGACTCATTTTAATAAAATATTTGTTTTTTAGGTTAAAAATACAGTTTTTGCCCAAATGACGTCATTTCCGGTCACAGTGAAATTGTAAAATTGGCTTGACCTAGTCCAAATTGGCATTAAGCATCAAATGGAAAAAAAAATTGCAAATCGAATAATAATTCCCTCCTTTATAGGCAAAATAACGTGAAAAGTGATGCATGCAAAATTGCATATTTCTCGGCAACTGCTCATATTACAAACTAATTTTCCCATACATTCTCTTCGTCTGGATTAATGCTACGAGTTTATGAAAATAACAAATAAATATTTCAAAATATGAAGACGCTGAATGATTTGTAAATAACTGAATTTTACACTTTATTTTACATTTTATTCGAAATTGCCCGAAAATGAAATTGGAATTAAAAAATCTGAGCTAAAGATTTTGTGCACCTTTGCAGGGTGCATCCTTTTAGTTATATCAGTTTTGAAAAAAATAACATTTGCTTTCAAAAAGTGGTACAGAACTGTCCAAATTGTAGTTTTTGTTAATATTACGTCACTTCCGTTGCCGACAGAAAAATTTCACCGTAACAAAAAATATTACAATTGGGACCACGGAGCATATGAACTTTGTTCCATACAAATCGAACAATAAATAATTGTTCTGGGTACGAAAAACTAAATTAGCCGATGGCGGCTAACGCAAATTACCGAGACAATTTTTTTTCTCATTTCTGTTCAAGTAGGATGATATTTTAACCCTGTGTAAAATACCATCAAACAATATTCATAAATGAAAAAGGTATTCGTAAAAAAAATTTTTTTTTTCAAAATATCGGACATTTTTTCGACTACTTCCGGTTTTACGATCATTGTCGTGATAGCTTTACGAAGTTCTTTGGATACTTAACTTTACGTACCGGAAGTGTCAGAAACATCCATTGAGTAGTCTTGGAAAAAAAGATAAATTAAAGAGCGTTTCCAAAAATTTAACGATTTTTCAATTTTTTTCAAAGTTTGAGGCCATTTTTGGACCACCTACATTATTTCAATGCTTTTCATTTTGGATTCACTATATAGACAACCGATAGGACTTTGAGTAAGGAAAGTTTAAGAAAAATCGTAGGCGTTGTTTTCGAGAAAAGGGCGTCTCGGAATGTTAAAAAATCGGAAAATACTAGATTTTTGGCATACAATAATTTATTTCCTTACCATCGAAATCGTATTATTTAGATACCATATGATGGTCCATTAATAGGGCTATCCAACGACACTTTAGTTCTTTTGGTCCGCTATTACCTAAGGGAGAAATCAAGTTTTTCGCAAGTGCGACAATTTTTTTAACCTTTTTTTTCATTTTTTGAATACTTCCGGTGTGGTTATTATTGTCGGAATAGTTTTAATAGCCGGTTTGGGCACTAAAATAGCCACAGGGCTCTGTAATGATGTATTACATTATATGATCAGATAAAGTGCCCCTGGGAAATCTGGTGTTCAAAAGTGCCAAAAATGCAAAAAAATTAAAATATCGAAAATTAAATTTCAATAACCACATACATATTATACATCGTTAGAATCGTAATTAGGTCAGCTATCTGAATATACAACCTTTTTTTGAAAATCTCTTAAAATAAAAAAATGGTGGAGCATTTTCCAAAATTTCACGATTTTTCGACTTTTTTCGATTTTCAGTCCCTTTTTTATCCTATTCCAGACATTTCAAAGTCTTATTGGATGGCTTCATGCAAAATACCTCCAAAAGGACTCTCAATAGAAAAAATTAAAAAAAAATTGTAGGTTAAGTTTTCGAGATACAGGCGTCCAAAAATGCTAAAAATCAGAAAATACTTGATTTTCAGCGTGCCATATTTTACTGCCTGATCATAGTATCTGTATGAATTGGGTATCATACGATAGTACAATCCTAGTGCAGTCCAATGGTACCCTAATTTGTTTAATCCATTGATATCGGACGGAGAAATCGCGTTTTCCCCAAAACTATCCATTTTTTTGCATTTTTTCAAAATATTGCACATTATTTCGACTACTTCCGGTCTACGGATCATTGTTGAAATTGCTTTATTCCTTGCAATGGTCATTTGGCTTCATGCCTTAGAAGTTTCAGATTCGCCAATTCGGCCATATAACGAAACCCGAGCTCACAAAATAGGTAGAAAATTCGAAAAAAATCGAAAAATAAAGGGCGATAACTCTGAATGAAACTTATATTACTGGAATCGGATGGACTTAAGGTATCCAAAAATATAAGTCAAATTTGAAAATTTTGAAAAATGAAAAAAATTGTCTCTTAAACAAAATTTTTCAATTTTCGAACGCTAGAAGTCAGCGACGAAGTTTCGAAATTACAAAATCTTAAATTGCTATTGGCTCGAAAAAGATTCAGGGTTTCCGAAAATGTCATTTGTTTGAAAATGGGTAAATAATTGACGAAACTATGGCCAATTTTCCATTTTTTGACAACGTACAAAGATCTGCCACTTCCGGTATGCGCAGAATTTTCGAAAATACTTTATCAAGTAGCCACCACATGGTTTCCCGAAAGAAAAGTTGATTTCAGATCGATATCTGCTTTCGATCATGGAGAACTTGGCCCCCGCGGTAAATAATAATAATAATAATAATTTTAGTAATCTCAATAGGCTTTCAGACGAAAGTCTGAAAGCCTAATAATAATAACTAGACCTGCAAGCAGCACTGAACCGGCTTTCAGGAATCATACAGAAAGTTTATTATACCATAGCCGATCCATTGAGCTACCAAACTATACTTTAGTTGTTTTGCTTCAGTGACACCCTATACCATATGTTAAAGTAATATTTGCTGGCGAAAAGACCGGTCAAAATTGTAAATTATGGCAAAATTACGTCACTTCCGGTGCCGAAAGAAATTTTTATAGGTGAAAAATAAGTCGAAAATTCGCGACATACAAAATACAAACTTTGTTTTATCATATCGGGCAATAAATAATTAAGGTAAAAAACTTAAAAGTGACCCTGGGAAAATTGGCTATTATTCAACAAGGGAACATGCTAGAAGCCTTTACTTGATATCAATATGATGGTATTGATTCAATCTTACTGCCCATTAGAGTTAGACGTTATAAAGTTAAACGAATGATAAATATAAATCCCTTCAAATAAATGTTTGTTTTGAAGGCTAAAAATGGGTTTTTTTGCAAAAATTACATTACTTCCGGTTATATTGAAAATGTTAATTTAGTTCACAGAAGTCATAAATGGCATAAGGCATCAAATGGTAAAAAAATTATTAAAATCGTATAATTATTGACACTTTTATGGACGAAAACCCTTGAAAAGTAACTTATAGAAGATCGCCTATTTCTCTGTAACCGTACAAGTTAGAAACCATTTTGTGGTATCTGTATGGCCGTATGGCTTCATTCTATTCGTTGATGGGAATCAAATATCATAATTCTAAAAATATTATAAGGCAGACTCATTTTAATAAAATATTTGTTTTTTAGGTTAAAAATACAGTTTTTGCCCAAATGACGTCATTTCCGGTCACAGTGAAATTGTAAAATTGGCTTGACCTAGTCCAAATTGGCATTAAGCATCAAATGGAAAAAAAAATTGCAAATCGAATAATAATTCCCTCCTTTATAGGCAAAATAACGTGAAAAGTGATGCATGCAAAATTGCATATTTCTCGGCAACTGCTCATATTACAAACTAATTTTCCCATACATTCTCTTCGTCTGGATTAATGCTACGAGTTTATGAAAATAACAAATAAATATTTCAAAATATGAAGACGCTGAATGATTTGTAAATAACTGAATTTTACACTTTATTTTACATTTTATTCGAAATTGCCCGAAAATGAAATTGGAATTAAAAAATCTGAGCTAAAGATTTTGTGCACCTTTGCAGGGTGCATCCTTTTAGTTATATCAGTTTTGAAAAAAATAACATTTGCTTTCAAAAAGTGGTACAGAACTGTCCAAATTGTAGTTTTTGTTAATATTACGTCACTTCCGTTGCCGACAGAAAAATTTCACCGTAACAAAAAATATTACAATTGGGAACACGGAGCATATGAACTTTGTTTCATACAAATCGAACAATAAATAATTGTTCTGGGTACGAAAAACTAAATTAGCCGATGGCGGCTAACGCAAATTACCGAGACAATTTTTTTTCTCATTTCTGTTCAAGTAGGATGATATTTTAACCCTGTGTAAAATACCATCAAACAATATTCATAAATGAAAAAGGTTTTCGTAAAAAAATTTTTTTTTTTCAAAATATCGGACATTTTTTCGACTACTTCCGATTTTACGATCATTGTCGTGATAGCTTTACGAAGTTCTTTGGATACTTAACTTTACGTACCAGAAGTGTCAGAAACATCCATTGAGTAGTCTTGGAAAAAAAGATAAATTAAAGAGCGTTTCCAAAAATTTAACGATTTTTCAATTTTTTTCAAAGTTTGGGGCCATTTTTGGACCACCTACATTATTTCAATGCTTTTCATTTTGGATTCACTATATAGACAACCGATAGGACTTTGAGTAAGGAAAGTTTAAGAAAAATCGTAGGCGTTGTTTTCGAGAAAAGGGCGTCTCGGAATGTTAAAAAATCGGAAAATACTAGATTTTTGGCATACAATAATTTATTTCCTTACCATCGAAATCATATTATTTAGATACCATATGATGGTCCATTAATAGGGCTATCCAACGACACTTTAGTTCTTTTGGTCCGCTATTACCTAAGGGAGAAATCAAGTTTTTCGCAAGTGCGACAATTTTTTTAACCTTTTTTTTCATTTTTTGAATACTTCCGGTGTGATTATTATTGTCGGAATAGTTTTAATAGCCGGTTTGGGCACTAAAATAGCCACAGGGCTCTGTAATGATGTATTACATTATATGATCAGATAAAGTGCCCCTGGGAAATCTGGTGTTCAAAAGTGCCAAAAATGCAAAAAAATTAAAATATCGAAAATTAAATTTCAATAACCACATACATATTATACATCGTTAGAATCGTAATTAGGTCAGCTATCTGAATATACAACCTTTTTTTGAAAATCTCTTAAAATAAAAAAATGGTGGAGCATTTTCCAAAATTTCACGATTTTTCGACTTTTTTCGATTTTCAGTCCCTTTTTTATCCTATTCCAGACATTTCAAAGTCTTATTGGATGGCTTCATGCAAAATACCTCCAAAAGGACTCTCAATAGAAAAAATTAAAAAAAAATTGTAGGTTAAGTTTTCGAGATACAGGCGTCCAAAAATGCTAAAAATCAGAAAATACTTGATTTTCAGCGTGCCATATTTTACTGCCTGATCATAGTATCTGTATGAATTGGGTATCATACGATAGTACAATCCTAGTGCAGTCCAATGGTACCCTAATTTGTTTAATCCATTGATATCGGACGGAGAAATCGCGTTTTCCCCAAAACTATCCATTTTTTTGCATTTTTTCAAAATATTGCACATTATTTCGACTACTTCCGGTCTACGGATCATTGTTGAAATTGCTTTATTCCTTGCAATGGTCATTTGGCTTCATGCCTTAGAAGTTTCAGATTCGCCAATTCGGCCATATAACGAAACCCGAGCTCACAAAATAGGTAGAAAATTCGAAAAAAATCGAAAAATAAAGGGCGATAACTCTGAATGAAACTTATATTACTGGAATCGGATGGACTTAAGGTATCCAAAAATATAAGTCAAATTTGAAAATTTTGAAAAATGAAAAAAATTGTCTCTTAAACAAAATTTGAAAATTTTCGAACGCTAGAAGTCAGCGACGAAGTTTCGAAATTACAAAATCTTAGATTGCTATTGGCTCGAAAAAGATTCAGGGTTTCCGAAAATGTCATTTGTTTGAAAATGGGTAAATAATTGACGAAACTATGGCCAATTTTCCATTTTTTGACAACGTACAAAGATCTGCCACTTCCGGTATGCGCAGAATTTTCGAAAATACTTTATCAAGTAGCCACCACATGGTTTCCCGAAAGAAAAGTTGATTTCAGATCGATATCTGCTTTCGATCATGGAGAACTTGGCCCCCGCGGTAAATAATAATAATAATAATAATTTTAGTAATCTCAATAGGCTTTCAGACGAAAGTCTGAAAGCCTAACTAGACCTGCAAGCAGCACTGAACCGGCTTTCAGGAATCATACAGGAAGTTCATTATACCCTAACCGATCCATTGAGCTACCAAACTATACTTTAATTGTTTTGCTTCAGTGACACCTTCTATCATATGTAAAAGTAATATTTGCTGGCGAAAAGACCGATCAAAATTGTAAATTATGGCAAAATTACGTCACTTCCGGTGCCGAAAGAAATTTTTATAGGTGAAAAATAAGTCGAAAATTCGCAACATACAAAATACAAACTTTGTTTTATACATATCGGGCAATAAATAATCAACCTATAACCCATAAACTGAAATTAAGAAGGTATAAAACTTAAAAGTGACACTGGGAAAATTGGCTATTATTCGACAAGGGAACATGCTAGAAGCCTTTTCTTGATATCAATATGATGGTATTGATTCAATCTTACTGCTCATTAGAGTCAGACGTTATAAAGTTAAACGAATAATAAATATAAATCCCTTCAAAAAAATGTTTGTTTTGAGGGTTAAAAATACGTTTTTTGCAAAAATTACATTACTTCCGGAGATATTGAAAATGTTAATTTAGTTCATAGAAGTCATAAATGGCATAAGGCATCAAATGGTAGAAAAATGATAAAAATCGAATAATAATTGACACTTTTATAGACCAAAAACCTTGAAAAGTGACTTATAGAAGATCGCCTATTTCTCTGTAACCGTACAAGTTAGAAACCATTTTGTGGTATCCGTATGGTCGTATGGCTTCATTCTATTCGTTGATGGGAATCAAATATCATAATTTCAAGAATATTATAAGGCAGACTCATTTGAATAAAATATTTGTTTTTTAAGTTAAAAATACAGTTTTTGCCCAAATGATGTCATTTCCGGTCACAGTGAAAATGTAAAATTGGCTTGACCTAGTCCAAATTGGCATTAAGCATCAAATGGAAAAAAATATTGCAAATCGAATAATAATTCACTCTTTTATAGGCAAAATAACGTGAAAAGTGATGCATGCAAAATTGCATATTTCTCGGCAACTGCTCATATTACAAACTAATTTGCGCATACATTCTCTTCGTCTGGATTATTGCTACGAGTTTATGAAAATTACAAATAAATATTTCAAAATATGAAGACGCTGAATGAATTGTAAATAACTGAATTTTACACTTTATTTTACATTTTATTCGAAATTGCCCGAAAATGAAATTGAAATTAAAAAGTCTGAGCTAAGGATTTTGTGCACCTTTGCAGGGTGCATCCTTTTAGTTATATCAGTTTTGAAAAAAAATAATATTTGCTTTGAAAAAGTGGTACTGAACGGTCAAAATTGTAGTTTTTGTTAATATTACGTCACTTCCGTTGCCGCCAGAAAAATTTCACCGTAACAAAAAAAATTACAATTGGGACCACGGAGCATATGAACTTTGTTTTATGCAAATCGAACAATAAATAATTTTTCTGGGTACAAAAAACTAAATTAGCCGATGGCGGCAAACGCAAATTACCGAGACAATATTTTTTTCTCATTTCTGCTCAAGTAGGATGATATTTTTAACCCTGTGTAAAATATCATCAAAAAATATTCATAAATAAAAAAGGTTTTCGTAAAAAAAATAATTTTTTTCAAAATATCGGACATTTTTTCGACTAATTCCGGTTTTACGATCGTTGTCGTGATAGCTTTACGAAGTCCTTTGGATAATTAACTTTCTGTACCAGAAGTGTCAGAAACATCCATTGAGTAGTTTTGGAAAAAAAGATAACTTAGAGAGCGTTTCCAAAAATTTAACGATTTTTCAATTTTTTTCAAAGTTTGATGCCATTTTTGGACCATTTATATTATTTCAATGCTTTTCATTTTGGATTCACTATATAGACAACCGATAGGACTTTGAGTAAGAAAAGTTTAAGAAAAATCTGCGGCGTCGTTTTCGAGAAAAGGGCGTCCCAGAATGTTAAAAAATCGGAAAATACTAGATATTTGTTATACAATAATTTATTTCCTTACCATCGAAATCGTATTATTTAGATACCATATGATGGTCCATTAATAGGGCTATCCAGCGACACTTTAGTTTTTTTGGTCCGCTATTACCTAAGGGAGAAATCAAGTTTTTCGCAAGTGCGACAATGTTTTTAACCTTTTTTTTCATTTTTTGAATACTTCTCGTATGGTTATTATTGTCGGAATAGTTTTAATAGCCGGTTTGGGCACTAAAATAGCCACGGGGCTCTGTAATGATATATTACATTATCTGATCAGATAAAATGCCTCTGAGAAATCCTATGTTCAAAAGTGCCAAAAATGCAAAAAATATAAAATATCGAAAATTAAATTTCAATAACTACATACATATTATACATCGTTAGAATCGTAATTAGGTCAGCTATCTGAATATACAACCTTTTTTTGAAAATCTCTTCAAATAAAAAAATAGTAGAGCATTTTCCAAAATTTCACGATTTTTCGACTTTTTTTGATTTTCAGTCCCTTTTTTATCGTATTCCAGACATTTCAAAGTCTTATTGGATGGCATAATTCACAAGACTATCGAATGGACTCTCGATAGAGAAAGTTAAAAAAAAAGTTGCGGTTAAGTTTTCGAGATACAGGCGTCCAAAAACGCTCCAAATCAGAAAATACTTGATTTTCAGCGTGCCATATTTTGCTTCCTGCTCGTCGTATCCGTACAAATTGGGTATCATACGATAGCACAATACTATTGCAGTCCAATGGTACCCTAATTTGTTTAATCCATTGATATCGGACGGAGTAATCGCGTTTTTCCCAAAAATACCCATTTTTTGCATTTTTTTCAAAATATCGGACATTATTTCGACCACTTCCGGTGTACAGATTATTGTTGAAATAGCTTTATTCCTTGCAATGGTCATTTGGCTTCATGCCTTAGAAATTTCAGAAACGTCAATTCGGCCATAAAACGGAACCCGAGCTCACAAAATGGGTAGAAAATTCGAAAAAAATCGAAAAATAAAGGGCGATAACTCTGAATGAAACTTATATTACTGGAATCGGATGGACTTCAGGTATCCAAAAATGTAGGTCAAATTTCAAAATTTTGAAAAATAACAAAAATTGTCTCTCAAACAACATTTTTCATTTTTCGATCGCAAGAAGTCAGCGATGAAGTTTCGAAATATCGAAATTTTCAATTGCTATCGTCCGAGAAAAGACTCAGGGTTTCCGAAAATGTCATTTGTATGAAAATAGGTACAGAATTGACGAAACTACGGCCATTTTTTGATTTTTTGACACCGCACGAAATTCGACCACTTCCGGTCTGCGCAGAAGTTTCAAATATAGTTTATCAAGTAGCCAACACATGGTTTCCCAATAGAGAATTAGGTCCCAGATCGGTATCTGTTACAGACACTGAGAAATAGGCTCCGGCGAAAAAAAAAATAATAATAATAAATAATAATTTTAGTAATCACAATAGGCTTTCAGACGAAAGTCTGAAAGCCTAATAAGAATAATAATTTTAACAAAAACAATAGTGTTTCACACAAGCTACGCAGTGTGAAACCCTAATAAATGCCAAAATAATATCTTTCCCTCAAGGATGCATACAAAAGATCTTATTTTGGAATCACTGATTTTCCACTGAACATTAAAAGAATATTATGATACGTGTATGTAAACTGTCACGTAAGCACATAAACCATGCCAGTATACCTATTTTAGCGCTATGAGTATGATACTGACTGTATGGAGTTTGGTACTTTAAAAGTGCACTACCAGTAATTATTAAATTATGAGCCAGAATTCAACTCGACAGGACTGAGATGCAAGAATACAGTATAACCATATTTTGCTGGTAAAATATCATTTGAAGAAAAGTTAACAACATTGTTATTCAGTATTTTGAAATGCCTAACTCTTTCCCCCCAAGACTGCCATCTTTTTTTAGACCAGAGAAGTCTGTGGCTGTCATTATAAAGGCGGGGCTAAATATAAGGCTTTATAACAGCCAATCAAAAATGCAATTGCCTGTGGAAAAATGTAAACAAACTTAATGGCATCCACGTGGATTTCAATGGAGGTGAATGTCGAACTTCAGTAATTTAAATGCGAATATTTGGAGTTAGGCGATAGTTGTGCCACCACATTGGCCTCTGTAAGTTTAATTAGTGATAATAGTATTAAGTGATCTTATTTTAAAGATGTTATATGCATTAATAAAGATATTGAATTTGCAACTTGGAACTAAAGGCCTCGAATCGTAGCTAAAAGGAAACAATTTAAGCATATCTCAACGTTTTTAGCTACGTTCTTGTAGCTAATTAAAATGGATAATCCAGAATTTGTTTATTATCTTATAATGGTTCGTCTACTTGACAATCGAATGAACAAGTTTATTCAATCCAGGACTGCTCCCCCATTCCATATTGTGTTTGCAAACGTTGGCTGAGAATATCATGATTAGTTGTTTTGAACACCGCTGACAGATCAAACAGAGCAAGGATGACGTCACGTTGATTATTGAGCGGTAGCATAACGTCATTTTGCACTTGTAGGACTGTTTCAACACTATGCTCACGCATGTACGCAAACTGAAATTGAGCAACCAAACAGTTTTCGAAAAGATAGTCACTGAACTGTGCTGAAGCTGCTTTTTCTAAAAACTTATCCAGAAATGAGCAGTTTAAAACTGATTTATAATTTTTCATAAAATTTCTATCAAACCCTGTTAACTTCGCTCAGAAACAAATAACATGAATGAAATTTCCAATTCATTTTTCATTGTCTATTTTTGAACTATTATATAAAGAACGACCAGTTCTTAAGCTAAATCATATATAATGCATGTATAATATAAAGTGTTTCAGGATGGGAATCTGTATGAAAATTCTCAAGAATTAAGAGGTGACATACATTGCCAGGAGCTATTCCATTAATGGACCAATAGTACATTTGTTTGATAATGATAGTCCTTGAGTTAGACAGAAGGTTGGGCGTCTTGTAAATCGGACAATCAATTATTATGCCAACTGCCCCTTAGTAGACAGTCTGATAATGATATTCAAACATTCCCTGTGTTTGACAGACACATATACTGGCCTGAAAATCTGTCAACCCAAAATTCTGATTGTTCCTTAATATGAGAGTCCATTATTCCGATGGCTCTCGTTATGAATATTAAGTTTGTGTAAACTAACCAAACTTTATCATTCTAACTCTCACGATTCGCGTTGCTGTTTGCCCTAAAAATAGCCATAAAACTGGTATTGGGGCACTGGTAAGGAATTAAAGAGTCAGATATTTTAGACTACTTCAAAAATGCTACCACAGGGCAAGGATCATAATCAGGTAATTTAACTCAATTCTTGAGTCTCATAGTCATAGATAGACTCGATATAGTAGCCATAGTTCCTTTCGGAACCGTCTTTGAGTTTGAGAGTGGACGATATCCACTGACATTTTAATTATTTGGAAAGTGTAGAAAATTAGGTCTGGGGACTTTCTTACCCTTTTAACAACATCGAGCATGCATAAAATCAAGAACAAATGTGTTAACATAACAATAATATACATATTAAAAGTGTAATGTGGCATATAAGCCTCTATTCTAATTCTAGGCTCTAGAATCTAATCCAAATCTAGACCTTATCCTACTCCTTCCTAATCCTAGGCTAGATTAGGGCAATGGTTATAACTTACACATATAATAACTTTTGGTAATTTAAATTACTATGCCTTGCTATTCATCTGACCAATAATAAAAGTTTAAAAGTCAGATGTTTAGGCCTAATTTAACTTCAAACTACACTACTTTTAAAGTGGAAGCAAATAATGCAACTTTCGATTTCCGTACACTAAAAAGAGACGGATTTTACCAATTTACCAGCCGCGTAGCAAAAATTCTACATTGAAACTTTGCTGAAAAGAAAAGACAGTGGTTCTCCTCATTAATTTTTTAATTCATACCACGACACCGTTTTAATTAGATCCGTAATAGTTCCAATAATTAAACACATTTCAAGTTTTGTCTTTGATTAGGCTACAGTTAACTAGATTAAGTTGTTGATATTTAGGCTAAAATTTGGACGCAACCCCAAAACAACAATGGCGTCCAAAGTTGACCTAATCGTGGCAAGAGACATTCTCGACCCAAATTTTGACGGCTATAAACTCTCACTCGAGCCGTTACCAGTATATTCTACTCAACTAAATACAGGTAGATCTATAGATTACTATTGTCAAGCGCATGCATTTGTTTCTGCTTTTTTAAAGCAATACATATTGTCTTTTGCACCGTCGACTATGTATTGTATGTACAGTGTATGTGGACTCGATGTCGATGATGATGTCAACACGAACACGTTGGCTAAAACACGCTATTTGATTCATCGTTTGCAACTCTATATGAAAACAGTCTTATATGAGAAGACTGAATGATTACATACATTCTTATTAAACGTATAGGAATATTTTGCTACAAAATATAATTATTTTATAAGAATGTTAAAACTGAATATTCATCCGGATTTGGGTGATCCACATTTTGTAGGATTTAGACTATGCTTGGATAAGTTACCTGTTATAAAGAATATTTTAACAACATGTAAACATCATTAATCTTTATAATTAGTCAAATATCTGTGTGTTATTTGATTTAAGAGTTAGTTTGTTTGTTTTGTTTTTTTTAAAAATGAGCTTATACTTTAGGATAATCGGCAATCGCCCATGCATAATATAAGATTTGACAAAATCTTCTTAAATTTTATACATTCTTGTGATTATATACAGTACATTATCAGTGAATTGTATGTACTTTTATGGAATATTTCCCAAATTCATTTCTTACAGGTGTGGATTTTGCAAAATTAAATGAAAAACAGTTTTCTTATTTGCATTCTAAACTATACGGAGGTTATAACCATCTGATAGCTGATCCATGGCATCCAGATACAGTTTATTTTGTTGATACTGATTGGTCTGTTCGGAGAGTGACCGTTAAATCTGTAAGTATTCATCAACTGAATTGATAGTACATTCAATGTACCATGGATTGTGCGAACTTAAATTTCTTTCTTTATTAATTTTATGATAATATTTCAGTAAACATAGCCTACCTCATTAATTGTAATCAGCAGTAGTTAATATTTTAAGAAAATAAATGCAACAGTTTTATAATGATTTCTTACTTTTTATCAATTTATTGTACATCATTAATTGTCAATGTTTTCTCTTTAGGAAGCTAAGATCGACAATGGATTCGTTGTTTATTCTATTCCTGATTCTGCCAATCAAAGATTTGTACCAGGAAGATTTAATGTGTCTATTGTTTTCCCATCATCTCATCTAGCAGTTTTATCAGATGGAACAGGCAATCTCACTCTGCTATCTACAGATGATAGGGACTCAAACACTACCTGGCAGGTAATTAAAAACAAGAACAGAAATTGTTTTGTATTACAAATTTGTGAAAGTGAAGCAAATGTTATAAATTCTGAACTATTCACGAAGACTGAATTCTGTATGTAAGCAATTTTTGAAGCAATGGTGACAACTAATCATTATTGAAAGGATTGTAAAAATTGTAATGAAGAAGTTACAACTTCTCACAAATATGTCAGATTCCCTGATACCTTTAATCAAATAGACCTACATATAGAGAATTGAAATAACATATATGATATTGTTATTTTTATTTTAGATGCTTTACAGAAAAGAGGTATTGGGAAGTGAAACATATTTTCACATTTCCGATAGTGTTTATCATACTGATAATGAAACACATCATATTGAATGCCTGGTGATACATATAGATGATATATCAGAAGATGAAGATAAATATAAAACACAGTTTACACCTGTAATTAACTGGATCAGTTTATCTTCAGGTTGGTATTTATACTTTAAGTTCATAACTACAGCATCAGCCTTTTATACCTGTATTTTATACACGTATCAGGTAGATTTCATGTGATATGTTCATTAAAAGACATTTCTCTGTTTTCTATCTTTATTTATGTGAATGTTGTAAGAATGACTCACCGCACGAAGAATCTGAAAACATTTTCAAAATATCTGAGGTTATCGTTAGTGTAAGTTATAACCTTTATTGATTTGACATCAAAAATGACCATTAAAACACAAATCGACGTATTATGTTATGCAAATGTGTACACAATTTATTTTTTCAAGTTGTTATATCAAACATTGTATTGTAAATTAGTGCCTCGCTCACTATAAACTTTGATGCTTTATCATTATTGAATAATAATATTGCCAATACTTTGATGTTTTATCATAATTGAATAATAATTTCGTCAAGACTACACATTGTATATTATCAACTATTAATGTTACCTTCTCCTTTAACATAATACTTGATTAAAATATTCTCCTCCCACTGCTAAATACCCCTACGTGCAAGCAAATTATTGAAATAAAATTAAACCATATGTTAGTCCCGAAATGACCTAGTTTGTGTTGAGTGGACGTTAATCCCCATTACTCTCTCTCTCTCTCTGATTAAAATATGATGAGTATATTCTACAGTGGATCAAAAGGTATGGATCTTAGAAAGAAGTAGATGTATTGAAGATGCCAGCCCACAAACAAAGATTAAAGATATAAGTGGTAGACTGTTTGATTATGCTGTATTAGAGAAATCAGGAAAAGCTGTTTTATTAGCTTGTGATAAACTTATGAAATTAACCAGTGATTCAGTTAAACCAGTAGTAACATCTACAGACGATGATTACGAAATGGTTGGAGCAAGTAAGATATTGATAATTTGATATTGGTTTTAAATAGATTCTTATGATCTGCATTGTATTACAGTCTTTTTCGTATTCTTTTCAAATGAAGATCACAAAGTACTTTGAAACTGAGCAATAAAGAATTCTAAACCCTTTATCACTCTTCCATTAGCTCTGATTGAATCAATTAAATAATCCGATAAATAATTGTCAAATTGAATGTAAACTTTTCACAGATGAAACCAATCTGACTCTGTCAAATAATCAGCTGTGACTAAACCACAAGTAAATGTTGAACACATCAATGGAACTGAATATCAATCGATGACTATAGTAATGACCTCTCAGATTATGACTAGCTTTGTATATACATGTAGCTGATCACCTCAAATAAAATCAACTCTTTTAACACATGGTACCTCTGTCTTAAAACAACATCAGAGACTATTATATCTTTTTGATACAAAACTCTAAAGTAGATCAAAACTACTCACAGTTTGTTATTTGGTTATTTAATTAATGATCACAGATAAGCGTGTATTGTAAGTGAAGAGGGTCAGTCATACTCTGTATACCCATTGCATGATTTGAACTTTAAGTGGACCGATCCTTTAGTAATTCAGAAATTTTATCATACAGTTAATACAGCAGTAAATAGTGTTTTTATATAATTGAATATTATAGCTAGTAAAGAACCAAGGTATACATGGAGTGAAACAGAAGAAGATATAACTGTACTATTTACAGTACCTGTAGGTATAAGTAAAGCTGATATCTATCTTACACTTACACATGATCATATAGAGTTTGGTATAAAGAACAGTAGCATGCTATTGAATGGTGATTTATGTTGTCATGTTGATGTAGAAGCCAGTACATGGACAATACAAGGACAGCGGTAAGCCAAACCTTTTATCTAAAGCAGAACTCATAAGAAATTGATGTTTTTTTTATAGTGCTTGTATTATTTTAATACAATTGTTCTTGTAATAAGTTTATGTGAAAGATAAATTTGCAATGGGAATTTGAAGAACGGAGTAGAATCAGATATGTACAAAAAATTATCAAAATATTGTCTTGATGATGTATTAAAGAGGCATTAGCTTTTTACCAGTCTCAATTCATATTGAAGGAAAATAATTTTCAATTTGACATGATTTGACTATAGTAGATTGTATGCAAATTTTGAGACGCATCTGCAAAGCCATTGCAAAGATATTCACATTTTATCTTTCAATACACTTAAATTTGTTAGTGGTTTTCAAGAAATTTAGTGAATGCTTGTGAAAGATTTCTTAGCTTTGATTTACAAGGAGTCTAAGGTTATTTTGAATGTGGATAGAAAAAAATTATTACATTTATTTTCTTGGTGTGAGAGAATGAGACTTTCAATCATATTACTTTATCATTTACCCGTACATTCTGTGTTAACTTTTAAGTATCCCTACCCCATAAAAACGTTTTAGTGCAAAGAAAAGAGTTCAAATCGTTTCAATAAATAGAATGTTTGTTATTCAGATTAGAGTTGACACTTGGTAAAACAGAATCAAAGACCTGGTCAGTCATTGTAGATGGTGATACCTCAGGCGAGAAGACTTTTGATCCCCAACAAATTGAAGCTATACATCAAAGACTAGAGGCACTGACATCTGATCAGCAAGTTAGTTCATTATCTAGTTCATGAAGTTAAAATAAATGTCTGTTAACATTGAATGATTTATTTATTAATCAGAAAGCAGAAAAAGAAAACCCATGTAATACCAATCTAAAATTTTCCTGTATTTTAGAATAACCAGTTTTTGGGGACCAAATAAATCCATTATTCCTGAAGATGTTTAAATATATGGAAGATGCAAATGACAAAAATGTAAAAACGACTTATTAACATAGACTAATGTTATTTTTATGCTACAATGTTTATTCTTTTTATAGAATCCATTTCCAGATAGGGAAGAAACACCTTATAATGCCCAGGAGTTAGAAGATTGTGATGTGGATATTGGGATGATGTTATTACGTATTGATGGCGAAACACATCATACTACACATCAGGTATAAAAATTTAGCACCCACCCATAAAACAAGTCAAACTAGGTTGTCGACAAGGTGGATAAACCAAATGGGTGTGGTTAGTTGAAAGCCAGGTTATCCAGACCTGCTTACTGAACACCTCAAAATTTAATGTCCAGAATGATTATTAAAGCTAGACTTTATTTACAAAATATGTTAAAATAACTAACTATGTCCACTGTCAGTCTAACTTATGTCTTCAACCAGTTCAACCCATACTAATGGTACAAAGCATGTAGTCCTGTAGATTCAGAATTAGTTTTGTAAAAGCAGTTAGGCTTTAAGTCAGCTTATAGGTTTTGTGGGGTTTTTTTTTGGAGATAGTTCTTGAGAATGTTGCCTTTGAAATTATTATTATGAAGTATTCTGGAAGCTAGATAATTGACCATCCAGACCACTATAAAAGCTCAAATTCTTTTTGTATTAATGTACAATTCCAGTAGAATCAATGAAAGTATTGTGTGTTAAATGAAAAAAGGATTCCCCCAATCTGTTAATTTGATGTTTTTCTTTATTTCTTCATTCAGATAAATTTGTCAGAGCAGTGGCTATTCAGTGCCAGGTTGGACAGCAATAAACCCCCATCAATTTGTTTACGTCATGATGTAGATGGATTGCTATGGCAACCAGATGATAATGTGACAGCAGGAAAAGCACCATGGAAACATATCTTTTCCTTCAATGCATTGGGCTATGTGCAAGCTTCTAAACAGCAAAAGAAATATTCGTCCTGTTCTCCTAATTGTTTATTCTCTGTGATTTGTGACTGTAGTAAACACATATATGTGTATCACAGACATTCTCCAATAAACTCTCCCTTACGTAACAGAAAAACGGGAAAACAAGTGAACACTATTGCTAAACAGCAAGTTGTCTCCCTTGACACAGCAGATCCCATATTGGGATTACATACGACCAATGATAAAATATTTGTGATAACAGAAACCAGTCTATATCTTATCAGGATCAGAAATGAGATTTAAAGTATTTATCATCCTGATAATTTAAATCATATTCAATTAAATATATAATTAGATCATGATTATTTCTTAATACATGAAAATTATTGTTAGAGAGGTCCATTTTGTGCAAAAAATAAATATATTATTTATAACCAAAATTGGTCTCTCATTTTAGTATAATTTGCTGGAAATAGATCAATTGAGGGTTTTTTTCTATTTTGTTGAAACAGATCAATTGATGACTTATTTGAATACAAAAATGGTTTTAGATATAGAACAATTCAGTCTTCATATTTCTGTGATCCCCGCAGACGTTCAATATCATGACATTTCATGAAATTGACACATATCAGAGTCATTCATAAAACTAAAGAAGATGTTGATGTGTAAAAGAACATTTTGTTAATTTCTGATATTCCTAAAAATGTGGATCTATTGAATTTTACTTCTATCTAACAAAACTTTATATTCATACACCTACATTTAATTTTTCGAATGAAATTTGTGCTCCCTTTTATTTTTCAATTTATGACTTTGTGTGAAAGAGATACATGCACAGGATAGAGTTCTCAGACAAATATTTTTTGAAACTTGGTGAGGTTGTTGTCGTTGTTGATTAGATAAAAGTTACAGATGATAAAATTTTAAATACTTTTGCCTAGTTAGCATACCATTGACATTTTGACTTCCAAGGCTTGTCAACATTATACAGAAAAAAGTTTGGTAATTGTAAAAATTTGAGAATAAATCTAATTTTGGAAATGACAAATGAGTAGAGATCTGTGGAATATTGCTTGAATCTTATAATTGTAAAAATTGTAAATAGGAGTAAAACTTTTTTTTATTTTTTCCTTAATTGTAATGGAGAGAGGGTTATGATATCGACACGAATGTAACACATGTTGGTTTAGTTCAATCTACACTATCTTTTTGTATATACATGTATATATCTTTATACTTTAATAAACTTTTGTACATACAAAGATAATGGTGATAAAGTTTATCAAGCAATATTGAAGATTATGTGAGGACTAACTTGCTATATTTAAATTTATTGTTAACATTTATTATTCAAATTAAAGTTGATTACAATGTATATTATTATATAATTATTATGTACATAAATTGTTTATAATAAAAAAAAATGGCTGCTTTGAAATAAATGCAGAGCAGAAAAAAATTGGTTGCATGATCTGTTAATTAATGAATTTGTTATTTATGTGAAAACCAAATGCAATTTAAGATGAAGGTCTACTACACAGATACGGTATGTTGTTTTACTACAGGTTTGTGTTGCCTTTCTTTTGGAAGTGGGGGGGGGCAGTCATGGTGGCTCAGTGGGAAAGGTGCTAGCTCACTATCTGGGGATTGAGTGGCTGAATGGTTAGCACGTGTGCACTGTATCATCATACAGTCTGTCATTAAGACTGCCGGCGTGGTTTCAATTCCCCGGTTGTAGGTAACAAGCAATCTGTTTCACAGAGAATTACTTACGAATTATCTCTGTAACAGATGATTGTCCACAACACGTGCGTTGACTGCACACGCCGCCAGTCATTGGCTCAACGGCTCGTGCAATGTTTACTTAACACCTAACTGCTTCGGGCAAAATGATGCATTTTACTTATTTTAATACCCATTTACACTAAATAGGAAATATTTTTTTAACTACAAATACTTAAAACGTCTTTATTTATTTTTCTTTTACCTCAAAAAAATGTTTGAGAATTTAATTTGTCGGAGTAAAGAAGTTAATATGCCATACTCATTAAGCCTCGTCGATGTCATGCTTATCAGTGATTGTAGCGGCCAAGCGAATATACACTGCGGAATCAGTTTGGGTAACAAGGAGTAGAGTAGACTGTTCAACCTCATGAGTTTTCTCTAGGTTCTCCAATTTCCTCCCACTGCTAAAGACCCTTATGCGCAAAGGAATTATTGACATTAAATTGAACCATATGTTAGTTCTGAAATGACCCAGTTTGTGTCGAGTGGACATTAAACTCCATTTCTCTCTAACTATTCAAGGTGTCACACATTCAATTTGGGGGGTTTTCATCAGTTTTGGTTCCTTTTTGTCACTAGTGATAGAGACCTGACAAGGAACAGTGTCTTATCAGTCAGGTTAGATGTAAATCACGAGATCCATTGGCAGTTGGAATTTGTTGAAGGTTAGAGGGAAAAGACACTGTCCAGGCATTCTTCAATAGCCGGGGTAGTACAGAAAAGTAGGACCTTAAATTCCAAAGGGTATCTATTGATAAAGGTCAGTTTGAAAGGAGCTAAATCTTTTCAATTTGGCTGATCTGGTGTCTAATTTGGCTTAGTGACATAGAATTAAAATTACCATCAAAGACAGATTTCATCTAACAAAAACAAATCAACATTTAAAAAGCAAGTTTTGTTAGTGACCAAATTTAACTACGCAAATTAATATCAGAATGTAATGGGATAGTCCAAATCACTAATAAAACTAATTTGAAGAATTCCACTGTCAATGTATGAGTGACATGGTTATATGGGGATTGAGTGGTATTTGAGGACTTATCATCAACCACATTACAGAAACTGAAAGTTTGTATATATTTTTTCAAACACAAGTTAGTAGGAGCATATTCTTAGGAGTCTTCCACAACAAATAAAACAGTTTTATTCAGTAAATTATATCTAAGATGGCTACTCTAAGGTAAACAGTGATGGACCCATGATTCACTGCACCAACTAGGCGAATTGCTTGTGAAGTGGCTGGCACCAAAATAATGTACAGCCTCATAGTAACTTTTTGATATCAAAGTACAGAACTCACTCTCGACACCCCGTTCATCAAAACGTCTGCCTATAGCATGGCTGGCACACACAGCTCTGGCATCATTATACAACTTTGTATCACACGTAGTCTTTGAAATACCCTTTACAGCACCCTGAATAAACAATGAATTGTGTAAGTACTATGAATAAAATAAAATGCAGAACCAGCAATACCATTAAAGTTCCAAGTCCACGAATACACAATGACAAATAGATGTAATACGTATCGTGAAAACCTTTGAAATTCCGTAAATTTTAACTTGAGATTCGAACAAGTATAATTTTTAAATCAATGGTTTCAATTCAGTACACATTTAGTTTTATTTATATCAACTCAAAGGGATTCTGACTCCAAAAATATAGTCCAGTTCTGACGTCTCATTACACTCACCCTGTCCGTTCAGGAACCGTGCTATTGAATCCTTTTCGAAAAAGTTTGACTTTCCAGTCAATTTTACTGGACAACAGTAATGAGACCTACATTCAGAGCTGAACTATCGAAAATGTAGCAATGATACTAAATTAAATAGCCAACTTTGTCCAAATTGAACTAATTCAATACGTACCCGCATTTATCAACCTTAAGTCTCTGACGTGGAACTGAAATATCGTAGCGCTGATGTGGCTTGAATCAAAGTCGCGGGCTCTTGAAAGGATTAAAATAAAAATTTCTCACTACTGCTTGACTATGTAATATAGGCAAGCAGTTTTATTTCAAGTGCCTGTGATCAAAGTGCGCATTGTGTTCAGATGGTAAACATAGTTTTGCGTGCAGTGCGGTCCTCCTGCACTTACTATTAGATTAGTTTTAAAAATCTTGAAGAAAACTTACACAAGTGTAACATACATCATGTCTATCGCATGATGGGGTGAAGCTTTGTTTATAAAAATAGGGTAGATTGTATGGAATACTACAGCCATTTACTGTATAACGGTGACAATTCTCTGAAGAGACCGACCCAACAAGTGATACCAACACACCAAGACCCAATACTAAGCACATCATCTCTGAAAAAATAAAATACAGAAAAAAATGATCGTTTTTTATGTTGTTTAAATATACACCTTTAGTCTTAAATCATACAAACAAGAGATTTTTCAGTTCATCATAGTCAAATTAATTTTAAAACACAACTTCGATATATCATACTTAATCTGCAGTCGTTATAAAGCTACAGTTTTGTTGTGTCAAATTCTTTCTTAAATATGTTTGCCAATCCTTTCCTATTGAGAAATAGCATGTGTACTCTTTTTTTTTCTTTTTTCCCCGCTAAACATTATAATATAATAATCTGAATCGAAAATGAACTTGGGCACAATTTACTTTAATCATGCAAACTAAAATTACGAAATAATTTTTAAAACAGGGTTTGTCTTGGAATCCATGCTTAATATATAATGAATGAATGATCGGGCCCGTAGCTAGCCCAAAATTGTTAGGGGGTAAAGGCTTCCGGGGGCGCCGATGTACCTACACTGTGGAAGGGTTTATACAGTGCTGTTCATAAGCATACGGGGGTTCGGGTTAGCCTTACAGACGTCTATATGGGAAACTATGACGACCTCAAACGCGTTTTCTTGCTATTCCAGTCCCTGAAACAGTAGGTAGTCTGATATAGCCTAACTTAGATAACCGAGTCGAATTCTAATCAATTGTTTATATGTCACGGAGACGGGGCCGTCGGGGGCATATTTTGACTGCCGCAAACGTGTTTTCCTGACGAGATAATAGGTGCCCCCCCTCCGGCCCCGGGACGAGGCACCACCCCACACATTATGTCGTTTGAATTTTGAAGATTATTACGCCGTTTTGGGCGCCTAATTCATTCGTGGGCGCCTAACCAATCTCACTAGCATTAAAATATACGCGCCCTTATGGGCGTCCCTCTGGGTTGAGGCACTCCACAAATCATGCCGTTTTTGATGCCCCATATTGTGGGTGCCCAACAAATCTGATTCAGCATTATGTACTATTTGCGGCCCAACATTTTAAGGCGCCCCACCATTAATGTCATTATGGGCGCCTCTCCGGGATAAGGCATCCCATAGATTAAGCCGTTTTGGACGCCCAATTCATTCGTGGGCGCCTAGCAATCTCACTAGCATTATATCATGGGCGCCGCTCCTGGATGGGGCACCCCACAAATCATATCGTGTGAATTTTGGAGATCATCAAGCCGTTTTGGGCGCCCTATTCATTCATGGGCGCCTAACCAACCCCACAAGCATTATATTATGGGTTCCCATGATCTCGGCATTAAATGCGCGTCCCCCTGGGATGAGGCACCCCACAAAACATGCCGTTTCAATTTAGAAAATTATCACGCCCTTTTGGGCGCCCAATTCATTCGTGGGTGCCTAACCAATCTCACTAGCATTATACTATGGGCGCCCGTGTTCTCATAAAACCAAGTGGCATATACTGGGCGCCCGTATTTTCGTGGGCGCCCGACCAATGTCACTCGACTTTATGTGGCGCCGTTGGTCTTGTGTTGCGTCATTTGGCGCACATTGAGGGGGTCGATTTTTCCCAATCGGTGGGGCCGAAATTTTCCAGGGGGGTAGCTGCCCTCCTAGCCCCTCCTCCGCTAGCTATACGGGCCTGACATGTTAAAACACCAAAACTCACTCATGACATATCCTTATCTGTTAAGATTTCCGATTACAAATGAGGTGCATGCTGACACGTATGCTTAACTTATAAAGATCTTGTATGGATGAATGGTAGTTGAGCTCCTACAATATTAAAAGATTGTCTCCAAATCACTCATGGCATTAATCCTTATCTTTTTATGTCTAACTATGAATTGTGAATCCCCGAAAATATGAACAAAATAATTGCTATAACAGCATGATAAAGGATGCAAGTCTGTAATCCACAGTCTTCGACATTGAAAACACGACTTATTGGTCAATTTAAATCTACATTAATGTTGTTATCTTACCGTGAACAGATGGGCTTCTGGTATCCAATATTTAGAACAAAATGAAATTTTGAAATTGGCACACGAATCGCGCACCAGAATGCTTTCGAGCATCATAATAAAGCGCCTCTCGAGCATCATAATGAAGCACCTCCAGTGTAGACTGGGATAACCAGACGTCAAAGACCCCCATTCAACGTAGACTCTTCGCACATAGCTGATTAGAAATTACTGTAAAACAGAAACGAATGAAGGTAAATCAGTTTAAATACATTCATATTACATTATTATATGCGCTGCGACCCATTTGTATTCATTTCTAGGATCCAAGAACATAGATTTAGCTCCTTTAAGTTTGTTTTAATGTGAGCATATTGTCGTTATCCGTCCACATAAGTGAGTGATAGACGTTGGCTCGCTATAACCTGGAGGTCCTATGTTGGATCCCTACATACGTTGACGGAGAAAGTTCATCTTAATTTTCCGGCATGATATCCCCCTTGTCACTTGTGCTGAACCGGGGGTGTGTTCAGGGATTTGAGCAGAGGGAGTCTAAGGTGGAGACAACATCAAGTTTTGTTTTAGTTTGATAAAAAGTTTTGAGACAATATATTTGCTCATTTAGGCGCATGAATTCAGGGGCGAAAAAATACATTCTGCGTTAGCAGGAGAGGGGCGAGGACCGTCCTCCTTTGAACCCCCCTTCTCTCTCTGGACACGCCCCTTGGGGTAACTTATAGCCGCTCACATGGGACGATAAAACGCGGTTCCGTGAACTCAATGGTGTGCGGGTAAACAATCGCATGAGAGTTAGAATTAGATGAAATAGTAGGAAGTAGTGACGATGTCTTTGCAAGATAACACACTGTATGGTGTATGCCCGTCTTCATTAGCCCAGTCGGAGCAGAATGGTAGGACATTAAACCCCATTTAATTTTACAATACTGCCTCATTGATTCGGTCCATTCCATTCAAACTTTAAAATACTGTTACCGACATTATCTACTTACCTATATATTAAAAGTCTTAATTCTAATTTGTAGTAGAAATAAAATACGAATTGAATTGCAACCCCATTTCAAACCGAATAGGCTAACGGTAAAACAGCCATTCAACACATTACTTGATAATCGAGATTATGTAGGTGAACTTAACGCCTGTCAATCAAACGATCGGCCATGCTCGGGAATCGGTGAAGATAGAGTTAACTCCTATTTCTAGTCAGAAATTACAGTGGTGATAACTATGTTCAGAATAAAGTAATTTAATTGAAATTTTCGATATTTACTTCTTTCATCATCTATTTCTGAACTGTTATTATAGCAAGAATGGATAACTCCTTATTAAAATCTCCCATGTATTTTTAAGCAGTGTTAGCAAAATCAATTAAATTCTGTAAAATATTTACTAATTTCATTAATATTATCTTAATAATAATTTTTTTATAGCCTCTCGCCCAAGTATTTGAAACAAGATGTTTAATTATCTGATTGCAGTCTGACACCCAATGACTTTAATTCCAGGAAATAGCTTTTGGTACCACTGCCAATCTGTTCCTATTTAATTTGACTAATTCAGTCCTTTTAGCTAATTCTGTGAAACGCGGGGACAAGAGTTGCTCATGGTGCTGGATCACTAACCAGACGTCTCGGGTTCTATTCTGGAGAGAGTTCTTTGGGATTTTCCAACGTGGTTTCTTCTGAGCAGTAGTGCAGTGAAAGCCTGGTAGAAAACCATGTTAAATCGTTTGGATTGGACGCAGAATTGAGGCTCCTTGTACACGTTGACGTCATAAAAGAATAAAACCTTTGACAGTATGGCTGTCATTGCAATTTGTATTTTTATACGGCAACATGTACATGTATGATGCTGTCGCCCCCGCGCGTCTGTCTGTGTATACGTCCGTGTTTCCGTCAGTCTGTTCGTCCGTCCGTTGGTCCGTGTGTCTGGTCACATTTTGTTTGTGGACCCTCTACAGGTCACAATTTTATCTGATTTTGACATAACGTGAAATATAGAATTATAACCCAAAGATCTCGGTTCTTTTCGATATTGACATATTATATCGGGACCGTAACTTCGTAGATTGTACGAACAATCATGTTTTTATCTTGAGTATCCTCTAGAGGTCAAAATTGTTATTTGATTTTAAAAACGTTCAAGTGTATCACCGTTACACCACTCCCCTTTACGTCAATTTCTTCGTATTTGCTGAAACTTAAAATATATGCCACAGATCTCACTTCTTTTCGATATTGACGCATGTCGGACCGCAACATCCTGTATTATAGTCCCTGATTAAAATGTGGGCGTATCTTGTATGACAGTCACTTGTTGTGGATTACAAATGGCTTTGGTAATTTACCAATAATTTGTAACATACTATTATGGTATACCTGCTAAGGTATTCACCTTGATTCAGAAAATGTATGACACCCACTCTATAACAGATGTTTATCCTAGTCTTTTAAAGAATCCTCGAACATTTAGCATGAGAAGAAAGCTTTGATTTTGCAGGTGATGTTTGCAGGCGATAACAAATGCAGTCAAAGAAGAAGTATCCCCCGCCAAAACAACTAGTCATCAACACAAGATCCATCACGTGCTAACAAATTGGAATATTTAATCAACATCGATGGAAGTATTATGGAAGATGAGGACTAGCATAATGCAACCAGTGTAGATAAATGAAATGACTTTATGGGTCCGTGGAATGGAGACAGTAACTACAGTTATATACTGGACTCATAAGGATCTTGCTTATAAGGTTGCATCTCATGCAAATCAGGAAGTGTGGGAAAGATCAAAATAGCAAATGAAGGAACATAGTCTGCGCTGCCCTGGTCCAAGCTCAAATGGTGCAGAAAAGAAAGTAGCTGTACGGACTGCGTAATGGATAGATATGACTAATGTAAATGTATGTATCGATTAGTAAATAAAACAGGTCTTCCTTTGCTATTATTCTAGACATAATTAATTGACGCTTATACTATTTTCCTGGTTGTGCCTACGACATTTTTACCTCTGTTCATCATGTGCATTATGCATTTGGACAGCCCATTCGCTGATAACGCTATTTTACCGACATTTCGTCTAATGGTTTGGATGCAGCTATGAGCTATGGCGGATGTGGCACCAGCAGGTTAAGCTTACTCTTCTCCGGACACCTTTTACCACTGTACATCATGTTTTTTGTACAACAGTCCATTCGTTGATTACACTATTTTGCCGATACCTTCTTGTCATATTCCTGAAGCAATGGCCCGAGAAATCCCTCTCTGACCATTGCTGGAAAAGCGTCTGTGTCTATTCTTTCCGTTGAATGAAAGCTATCACTTAAGTACAGCAACATGACAGTCCTTCGTTTAATCTGGGTCTTCCCTAAAACTTTGGACAGTGATTTAAGGTATTAAAAACGGTGAATGTCTGTTCGTCTCCATACAGTATTGTTTACATTTCATTCGACTTGATAGCCTCGTTTGTCACGCAATTAGTTTTACTGCAGTATTCTGCTATGCACGGGTTAATTAGGCATAATAAAATCGTGAGTCATGTAACGTTATGTAAACATATTTGGTCCAATATTGGCAGCTAGTGATTGGTTGGTAGACGGACTACTGACAAATCAAAATTTAAAACAACAATATCCACTCATTATAGCAGTGTGTAGTTGGATTACCTCTAATCAAACGCAACACTGCGTGGAGTATGCCTTCTTGTAGGACTTCAAATTTTGTCTATTGGTTTGTATTGTTCGTTTTTATTTATTTATGTCACTTAATCGGATTAGTTGATTATTCAAAATACAATAACTGCAATTGGACTTGCATATATTCCGCTATCATATTTTTATTGAGAATATTACCTTTAGTAGCAACCTGTCGTCTGAAATGTTTGCCCTCCTAAACCAACATACTGTCCACTGGATTCTGAACCTAAATCGTCGATTACCGAGAATCTCGACATCCTGCTTCCAGTAATGATGAAATTGGCGAATCTCAGTTTGACTTTCAAATACACGCTAGTAAAGCCGCTTTTGAAGAAACCCCCCTTTTAACTCCGAACAACCTGAAGAATTGTGTCACTCTCCTACGAATATGATAAAGGAAAACGGTCTTAAAAATAATATTTTTGTGGGTCATAAAGATCTAATTGCAGGTTAGGTTTAGTTGACTAGGGTAGACACGAGTTGACCCATGACTCGCTGCACCAACTAGCAGAAGTACTTGGGAAGTAGCTGGCACCAAAATAATGTACAGCCTCATAGTAACTTTTTGATATCAAGGTACAAAACTCACTCTCCACACTTCGTTCATCAAAACGTCTACCTATAGCATGGCTGGCACACACAGCTCTG
The DNA here is from genome assembly GCA_948474765.1 of Patella depressa. Taxonomy (NCBI): domain Eukaryota; kingdom Metazoa; phylum Mollusca; class Gastropoda; family Patellidae; genus Patella; species Patella depressa. The sequence goes on from OX419717.1 coordinate 58,978,588, forward strand.
GCATCATTATACAACTTTATATCACACGTTGTCTTTGAAATACCTTTAGCTACACCCTTGGAAAAAGAAATTGAATAAAAATAAATAATTGTTATTTTACCATGAAGATATGGGCTCTATATCACACGTTGTCTTTAAAATTAAAGGGCGTAAACCTCTTCTACATTGTAACAATCAATAATCATGTAGTTATTTTACCGTTGAAATGAGGGCTTTCGATATCTAATGTAAATGGAGAAGCTCGATTTTATTTTGGCGAACAATACTGCTTAATTTTGTTTTAAAAATCCCCACAACTGTCCCAATCTGTATTAAACGGTTTCTGGATAAAACCAGACTTTTAGTTTATAACAATAATTTGTAGGTGAAAATGACTCAATATTTTGAGCTGGATTTTTGATTCAAGGTAAATAAACCATTCTTCTATATTGTGGCACAAAATTTCATACATACACGGATGGGTCCTTTAATTGGTGTCGAGTACATTTTGTAATGAGGCGCTTTGGTGGATGGGACCAAACGTCAGTGTGTAAGTGTATTATATAGACTGAACTAATTAGGCACAAATTACTGCCATTCAATTTGGTTTGATCATTTAAATCGACGATAAGAAACTATGATAAAAGTTTCAAAATTTAATGTAAATAAATCCAGACAAACGATTCAAAAGGGACCACATGATTACTGAAAATTGATGGAAAAGATAGATACCCGACACCCGTGCCCTTCAATAGCTAACTAAATGGAACGATGGTTTGGACCTGGATTTCAGTAGCCGAAGACTATATAGGATAGGAGAATGACAACCTCGTCGGCATGGTCCAGCATCAGAGTCACTAGCCCAGTGGTTTAAATGTCAACGTAAAACAGAAACTGGCAGAAAGAGTATGCATACCAATTGACGCAAAACCTTTTTATAAATGACAGACTATGGCATAATTCGGGAAACTCAGTATGGGGTAAATGTGATGCAATATACTTACACATTCGTAACATACATCATGTTTATCACAGGAAGGGGTGAAACTTCGTTTATAAAAATAGGGTAGATTGTATGGAATACTGCAGCCATTTACTGAATAACGATGACAGTTCTGTGAAGAGACAAGCCCAACAAGGGACACAAACAAACCAAGACCCCAAACTAAGCAACTCATCCCTGAAAACGTTTACAGAAAAATGATTATGTTTTAAAGGAAACTAATACCTAGATTTAGAGCAAATCGCAGGTTATTTAATTTCTAAAAAAAGAGCTACACAAGTACTTTAATATACTTAGGTTAACAACACAATAAATGTGTATATAATACAATTATCTTGTTCATCATACACATAGCTTGTTTTTACACATTTTTCCATAATTATAATAAAAAGTATGAAAGACATAATATGAAATAACCTACTTATTTGAATAAAACTGGTGGACATGAAAAAAACTCCAGTTAATCTCAGGATATCTTAAATAGTGTTTCACCACACCCCCATTGATGAGAAATGACACGTGGACCACAAAACATTATCAGAAAACACATTTAGGTTTCTATGGCAAAATTACGCGAATGTCACGTTTTTATTTTCTTGGTCCATTGTTTTCAAGTGTGTTTGCAAGCAAGCACAAGAAATTGTACATGGCGCAGTGCTGTGTATATGTTCCCCTAAGTACGCATCTTCTGAAAAATAAAACATACATTACATATACTAGGCAAAACGCAATTAAGGGCACGTGAGTCTTTCTGAACACCCCTTTCTTTCATCAGCATTGTCGGATTAACCACGAGGTCCCAGGGGTCCCAAATCAAGCAATGTGACTTAGGATTACATCTTGTGACTTAGGATTACAGCTTGTGTCTCGACTTGCAAAGTCCTGACATTATGACCTCTTCAAACACTGTTCTATCAGTAGCATGGCCGAATTAACCAGGGAATATGACCTAGGACTCCATCTGTTTGACGGGGGATTGTTATACCCAGGTGTTAGTGAAGTGGAACAGAATAAGACCACTGGGGGTACCAAGGATGGCTCGAACGTACTTTTTTCTTTTTCTTACCGGCGAATCAATGGATTGTTAGCTTATGGACACGTATTCTCGCCGTTTAGTCCCTAGACTATAATTATTTGATCATTTGGTGTGTATAATATAGTAAACAGCAAAAAAGAAAAAAAAAACGTCAGTACGATTTCAAAAACAGGGAGGCACTTTAATCAAATCATTCTAGAAAACAAGTTACAAAATGGATCAACACATTTATCTGTGAATAGTATGTTGAAGCAGTAGTGATTAATTCATCACAATTTACGAAAGTCATTACAAAGTCTATACATCAGATCTGGTTCGTCCACCGCTAGTGTCACTAAGAGCAGCGCAGCGTCTGTACATGGGGTAGGCCAGGCGATTGATGAACGCCATGGGCACCCGAAATCACACACTCTCAGAAAAGCCCGGCGCAATCCATCGGTTGCGTTTGGTCTCGGTACGACATTATTAAGTCTCCTGACTTTCATCCCAATCGGGTTTACGTCCGGACTAAGGGCGGGTCAGTGCATAACATTGACACCGCTCTGCCATAGAAAGTCTCGAGTAACTCCAGTGTTGTGGGCACGGGCGTTGTCATGCTGAAAAGCGTTGTTTCAGTGACGTGCGAAATGTGGTATTACGTGGGGTCTGAGAGCTTGATCGATGTATCGCACTGCTGTGATGCTGCCTCCTCTCCTTGGACCAAGATTTTGTTACACCACAGGACCCACTATTTGGTTCAGGCCAATTCTACCCCAAACCATTTTGATTGGACCTCCCCATGAGTCTCGTTCCATGACACATTGGTCAGAATAACGCTGGCTCCGTCGACGCCATATTCTGGTACTGCTATCTGCAGTTGAAACGCAATACCGACTCTCATCTGTGAACAGAACAGTTTCCCATTGCCTGTGCCGCCAGTTCTGGTGTTGTTGGACAAACTGTAGAGGTTCACGTCGATGGCGGGGGGTGAAGATCGGTCCACGGTAAGGTCTACGACAATGGGTGTTCTCTCTTGTGAGACTTCGGCGCACTGTATCAGTACTGATGGGTATTCCGTGTGTCACCATTGTCTGACGTGTTGTCTCAGATGCCTGTGTGAATGTATTCTGCACGTGCTGTCACACAACATGGCGGTCTTGTCGACTTGTGGGAACCTTGGTCTACCAGTTCGGAGCGATCATCCATGGCGTTGGTGGCCCGAAAGCGTTGCTGAAGCCTGTAGATGGTCCGATCATTGACCTGCAAGTGATTGCCAACGGCTTTGGCAGTGTGGCCAGCGTCGAGTCTTCTAAGCGCCCGGTTCTTTTGAGCTGTCGTGAGTCGTGGCTTGCTGCAGACGTTATAGTGTGATAATTCAACCAGGTATGGAGATGCATGAAAATCATTACCATCGCAGAAGTCAGTTCTGAACAATTGCATCAATGAGAGACCATTGCCGCCGGGATGCGAGGAGGAACATGCCATTTGCAAAGAATGTCGAGAACTGAACCAAAAAACGAAATGTCGTCATATTTTTTACGTACACGCCAATGTGTACACGGGACATCGGGAAGAATGGTGGGACACTGGCTTGCTGGCTGACCTGAAGCTCCGAGTACAACCCGGAACAGTGTTTAGTTGTTTTAGTCGTACATTGGAGTGTACACAAAAGAACTTTTCATCGTTCCAATTTGAAAAATGCCCGTCTTCGAATCGGATGGAGCAAAACAGTAGGGCGTAATAACTCGAGTGATCATGCTATCAGGACCTGTCTCAGGGAGAGGGTATCCATCCACGCCAATCAGTAAGGACAAGTTTACATGTTTGTCACAGAGATGGAACACTACTGGAAGTGACATCTGAGTTGACCGACCCCCACCCCAAACTCACCCTTCTTCCAATAAATGTCAAGAATTAGTCTTAAAAGAATTTCGGCGTGATATAACACTGCTGTAAGTTTAATCTTGATTTTCGACTGTTGATGCTTATAAGGTGAGGGCTTCAAAATAGTAGTGTTACTGGAAACAGTTTGATAGTGGCTTCCACTTCTTCCGTTTCTATAATATAATTTGATAACTTATTTCAAGTAATGATTTGAGGTCCTAGATTTTGTGTGTTTTGTATAGAACGCGTGATGATTGTAATCCCGAGTGATGTTATAAGACATTTAGCGAATACTGACCCAGTTTATTTTAATGTCACCTAATTAACCCAAATCTTATATATACACAGGCTCCAAATCCTGGTCACGTCACCAAAACGAAATAGATGTGACACACTATCCTGGTTGCGTCCTTCAAAATGAACGATGTGACATTAGGGTCCCTATATGTATCTTGAAATATTTAAGATGACTCAACAAAGAGTTAAAATGTGGGTCAACATAATATAAATTAACCGCTTTAAGAATCTTGAAAGATGCCAACGCGATAAATAATCATAATTTATGTACTTGATATATATATATATATATACATATGTATAATGTAGCCTACTAAAGCGTGTTATTTAAAAGATGTTTGTTCGACCTGTCTAAGACACTTATCATAATTGATGTACCACTATTGGTTCGTGCACTCGTCTTCAATTCTTAGAGCTTTTAACATTTCATTTTAATTTAGGGCAGGGGGGGGGGGGGAATGGTTAGCACGTGCGCATTGTATCATTAAGTCCGGTTACAAAACAATTAGAGAACTTTAAGAGTTGCTTAAGCTATATTAGACTACTTTGAAATTGCTGAATTTAGTGGCAGGAACAGCAGGAAAACGCGTTTGCAGCGTCCTCCGCTCTTGCAGAAGACCGGTACCGCCGTCTATAACCCGAAAAATTTTCGGGCATTTCGGATTCTGCCCCCCCCCCCCATACCACCACGCGGAAGTCGAATTAAATCATCTTAAGGGAGGAAGGAATGGTCGGGGGTCTTCTTAAGCATGTTTTTGGTGACATCTGAAGCTGATCGACTTAAGCACGAAAGTTGATTGTAGTTCTCCATAGTCGAATTAAAGTCAAAATTTCGACGTTGCAGGGTCGGATGCCACATCCCCATGGGAAGGGGACGTGTCACTTACGAATCAAGGTTCAAAGTATCGGGCATTGCTGTCTGCTCATCTAGCATGGTAGAAATTCTGTATGCAATTTTAGAAACAACCTGAACCTAGCTCCCTTACTAATCACTTTTATATGCGGGCCTTTACAGAATAGTTGGTGGGTGCATATTCGATGTCTGACAAAGCTAAGTTAATTCTTTATACAATCTTGTCGGATTGTGCGATGTTTTCTGTGTTAAACTCATAATTCTAATCTTTTGGTTCCATAACAAATCAAACACCGCATAATAGTGAAATGTTAAGGAAACGCTTACTTCTTTCTTTTCAGTCCCTTTGTTGTTTAAGCTATATAGGCAGTTTCATGGGAAATACTTCTCAGCGATATCGTTCTGTGATTGAGCATATTTTGATTCTTATGTTAGCAAAATTCAAATGTGTCAATCATGACTAGAATATTAAAACAGTACTCGAGATTATCAAAACGAAAAGGAATGCTATTATGACCTACAATAAAAATCGAGAGGTATAACAATGGACCGAGGCTACCCAAAACGGTGATAAAAAATTCCCATTGCCCTTACAATTAGCGTATATCGCAGACAATTACCGTTTTTAAAGAAATCTGCCATTCATTTTTATTAGTAAAGTCGGGCGTGGTTGAAGGATGCAGAAGATAAACAATATTTTGGGGAAAATAGAATTACAACTATGACATTTGTGTTCCAACTGCAGACTAGTACAAAACAATACAAAACAATACTAGCGTATACTCTCTTTCTGCAATGTATACTCCCAGATTAAACTGTTATATTTATCTCAGGTCTATATCTCTTGACCCTGATACGTCTATAATCTCTTATCATTACTTCTTATATAATATACAATATAGTTTACATGCAGTATTTATTTTACTGGGGTAGTCTTCAAAATGACCCACTTATCAACTGGCCAACACAGTGAAAAACAATATGTCATTTCTCGTTCGCTATGGTGCATATAAACTTTCACAATACATTTCGATGAGTTATACACTGGAAATAGTTTAAATAGTTTACATCCATGAATTTGAATTAAATATTAGACCTAAAACAGGTTTCAATTCCAGTGAACTGCAAAGTGATGTAAAATAAGATATCATTATAAATTATTAGACCCATCATGAGTAAAATTGTGAATGCTTCTCCATTATTAGTTTTATATTTTTTTGGTGTAAATACAGAGTACCACCAAGTGGATATAGCTCATCGAAAAAAAACCCAAAACATTTACCGTCTAAAATGATCAGTGGTCATGAACTGACTGGGTGTTACTTTAGCGTAATTTTTTAAAAACACAATCTGTGGTGTACCGTTTACACCATTGATAGGTTTTAATTGCACTTATTTTGACAGTGTATATCTAAATTTATTTTGACAGTGTATATCTAAATTTCTGATGCCCTAGCAAGTGATCTACTAGTGTCATCATATTATTACTGAGGCAGAACATAAAGATGTCGTAAGTTTTTGAAATCAATTAAATTATATGATTATTTTCTTCCAGTTTAATTTTTTATGCATTAAATGATACTGATCAAATTTGATTTCGTTCTCATTTGTTTAACGAAGTGTATATATTTCTACAAGGGATAATAGTTTACCACTGCGTATAAAGTGTTGAAATAACCAATTAAACTTTTAGTGGTGCTTGGGCTGTGTGGAACATGCTATATTTGTGCGATGGCATATTTTTTGCACTATTAATCTTTATAGTTATGAGGTAATGAAAATCAGAATTTTCCAGTACTGTTGAAAATCGCACTTGAGAGGGGCGCAAAAACAGAATGGGGTGCACAAATTGAGAGCGCAATAGGACACGTAGCGCCCCCTTCACCTAGCACGTGCTGTAGCCTGTCACCTCACGTGCTAACGACGAACAGACGTCTTCCAAATGTCGACATTTAAGGATTTCATTTAGTGTCAGCTAATTAATCATTTTCCGTGTATAAATTTATAATCCGTTTCTATTTTATACAGGCATTTGTTTGGGGGGGGGGGGATTGGGGGGTATTTTGTTTTGTTTTATATATGCTTGTTTTGTATGCATGCCTTGTCGGTATTGTCTGACTGAACTTATGCCCTTAGTCGTAAAAGAAACAAGGTCCGGGGTAATAAGAAGAGTAATTAACCTGGCTGGGACAGGAAAGTAGGACTTTAAAACCTCATTTCATTTCATTCTGAACCATAAAACATAATTCAAATTTCAGCTTTGTTTTTGTCGGTGACAATCGACTTTCTGCCAACATTTTATATTACCTACAAAGATGATTTAAATGTTGAGATATAATCGATTGTGTGTTCCAGTGTCGCTATATAGAAACACAAAATAACCCCCAAAATTGGTACGGTTTAATCTTTCCAAACAAATGTAATTGTATAAAGGTTGTCGCATCACTAAAGGGGCATAGCTCCAATTATGTATTACAATTTATAATATACATGTCCATGTATCTTAAATTTATCATACAGTTCTGCTTAATTACAGAGATAGAGCTCTTCCACCAGTTCCAGAACGTGATCTGAAAAATGTTAGTTCGGATACGAGAGCTGTTTCAGCTAGACCTCGGAAACACATTGGAATAGAGACGACCCCGTTAGTTCCTCCAATATGTCATGCCTCAACGTACCGTATTGAAAAAATTGACGATTTTCTTGATGTCATAACAGAGGTGGGTCGCTCCTTCTTGCTTCTATAAAACATAATTTTAAATAGTGAAACTTATTAACCCTAACAAAACCGGCCCATTACTATCTATGAAGTGTGCACGAGGGGGGATTTAGGAATTAGCTTTAGGGCCACGGCCCAGGGATCACCTCAAGAAGGAGGGCTTACAAAGTGAAATGTTAATTAAATAAAGGAGATTTATAATTCCTTGAATAAACTGCTCGATATGTGGATCCATTTTGAACGTCTAGGCTCCTGTATTTTAGCTGATCTGAAATTATACCCACTGTATTCAGATATTATTGTATCATCTATTGCCATTAAGCAAACCTCTTCAGCTAGAGATTAGTACAAACATATATCTATAAAGCTCAAAGAAAACATCTTGTTCTTTTATTATTACATTATGACTGTTTGCATATTTGTGATATCCTTGGAACATGTAATTCCCAAAAAAACGTTCTCATTAAAATAAAAAGTCGAAAGGGTTGGATCAAATTTTCGGCAACTGAAATCAACAATCATGTGAATTTTGTTTCAAGTTACGTTCCAAATTTATTTTCTGCAAAGCGAGGTAGGTCTGGAACAGAATTTCACAGAACCTTGAATATTGACAGGGCACCTCCTGCCATGACCTCAATGCTTCACACCAAATTTGAAGAGTAATCTGTTGAATGATAGGGGTGGTCAGAAAGGTTTGGCCGGACGGGTATGAATATTCCAATTCTGAGACCTAAATATCGACAAAGTTCGTCCTTCAACACTGAATGGTGATGGTATGCTTCATGCTCACAGCAATCTGATTAAAACACAGATCCTATTTCGTTTCATTTTTATAGTTCAGAATTTTGTTTTACTTGTCTTTACTACACTAGGATCTGAAAGAATTGTTATCATTGACGTGTTTTGAATGATGTGAGGGATTAGTCAATGAAATGGTCTGTCACGGCGACTTCTTGGCCTTTCAATGCACGGAACTGTGGGTATCAACGCTGATTGATTCAATGTCTGACATCATAGTGTCAAAAGTCGCTCGTTTGACCCTTGACGTGAACTTCCGCTATAACTTTCAGATCTTCATGTAGTGTAGGCCATCGAAAGAAAAAAAAACCCGAAATATACATCTGTATTTTAATCAGATTGTGCCCACAGATTTGGTGACACACGCGCACGGAAATCAGTTGGTCACTGCCCAGAGCTATCCAGTCCGCTCCTGACTGGAGGCTGTATCAACTATTTTGATTAGCCAGAGAAGACAATTGACCAGTCAATCTCGAAACCAGAAAAATTTTTGAAGAAATTTCTCTGGTGAATCGGGGTAACCATTTTCCCGGAAGGTGACATGTAATTCCTACGCGCGAAATTTCTCGTTTATTTGCGACGTACGCCCCTGATTTTACGTGCCTGGATGACCGAATCACTTAAAAATATACCCACGCGTAGAAAAATAGATCTTTACAAAAACTTGAATTTGTTCGTGTAGGTAGGATCCAATTTTTTATGTCAGCGAGTTGACTTTGACTAAAGGATCATTTTACAACAAACGAAACGACGATCCGACCTCCGGTTTTCGAGAAATCGACCCAAAATGATTGACCAATCAGAGGTCAGAATGGGCGGGGCTTAGGTTTGAAAAAAATTGGAAAAAATGGACGGTCTAATGTGCCAGAGGCCTTCGGCTCCGCGGCTGCCTCTGGGAACGAGATTGTTGACCAGCGACAACAGTCACTTATAATTGCTATAAAGTGTGTCAATATTTAATGAACTGAAATGCAATTTAGACATTTTCTTTTGATTTGCCTGTTATCTTAAAATCAATTGATTTTCTCAAAAGATTAACAGTTCATTGCTTTTTTTTACAATCTTAAAATGCAGGGAGGCCAGATCTATTCACGACTTGGTAATTTTACAACTGAAGCTGTAGAATGTGCTATTAATGCTTTAGAAGAAGGGGCAGGAAGTTTGGTATTTGGCAGTGGAATGGCGGCTATCTCAACTGTATTCATTTGTCATTTGAACTCGGGTGATCACGTAGTATGTAATAATGTTTTGAATCATTATATTGTATGAAATAGGAAATTCTATAATTTAAATATTACAAAAGTGCTTTGTTTCTAATAAACGGACACAGGTCACTAAATATTTCTACACCGGTAGGGCCAAGTTATTTTTAGTCTTTCTCTCCCTTTCCCTTTTCCCCATTTTGCATGGCGCTTTTTGTTGACGTTTTGGTGTAGAATCGAAAAAAAGGGTTTGGAAAAAGATTTTCTGCCAGGTTTTGGTAAATATCCATGATTTTGAGGCGGAAGGATATAAGAGTTTTGTTTTTTCAGGCAACTAGTATCATTATGTGTAACATTCGTTTTGAAACTAAATCGGGGAGATATTATTTATTTGACAGTTTTTAAGTATTTTTGAAAAAAGGTTTCGAAGTATTTTGGTTCTGTTATGCAAGATCTTTTTCGATGTTCTATAGTTAAAGTTAGGTGCTAAGACCACCTAAAGATAAATATTAAATGTTCAGGTATCAATTAGAACAGGTTTCACTTTAGTTTTTTTATTCCACGCTGACATTTTTTGAATTAAATCTTCCTAGTGCTAAAACCGAATATTTGACTTTTGTCCTCCGGTGTCACTAAGGACAAAGATGAAATTAGCAAGTTTACATTTTTATTGAAAGCGTGATTACTTTCGATTATTTTCAAGATATTTTCATGATACAAGAATGGCTGCGCATTCACTTTCAGTGCAAATGAACTCACACGGCATCGTATTCTACGCAAAATTATACTCTAGAAAAGTTGGGTCTGGTTTTGTGCCCATTTGATGGAAACCTTCCCGCACTGAGCTTCCAGGCTATTCATAATTCGTCACTGAATAGGTGATACTGGAACTAGAGTTGATAGAATAGTATAAGATAAGATTTAAAACATCAACACGACCAACCATCTGCAATATGTCATTAAAACAAATGAGAGGAATAAGGTCTTAATTTACAGAGAAAGATTTACAAGATGTGTCGAATATTTGTTTTGGATTCACTGAATCAGATGATTATTTGTTTGCAAATACTCTAACAGTAGGTAACCATTAACACACACACATGGCAGTTCATTTGTCACAGTCTTATATTGTAAATAATTTTAATATAAGGAAATGTCACAATTACAACGACTGCTTGTTTATATATTTAGATGACCCCCTCCCCCCCCCCAAAAAAACCAACTAATTTAATATGTTATAATATCAACATGTATGTATTTCAATTGCCATAAAAATTTATTTTATTTAGATCTATCAGAATCCAATGTACAGTAATACAGTGACTTTATTATACAACTTTAAAGAAAAGTATGGGATTGAACTAACAGCCATTCCAGCAGGATGCAACATCGAGGAATACCAAAAAAATGTTAAGCCAAACACAAAGGTCAGTATTGGCTACAATCTAAAGATTTAATACTGTAACAGATCTAGAGTAACACATCAGTCAATTCAACCTGTCAATCCAACGGGCACTCAGTTTCTTTTGATACATTCTAAACAATGATTTGAAGTTAGCATTTGTGTGAAATTGGCTCAGTAATTTAAACAGTTCATGAACTTGTTACTAATTTGTAAATTTAAAAGGGTAGGAGCCATCTTATTATTTTTTCGGATTGTTACACCACAGTTTCTTTGTTACCCATGCAAGCAAATATATAAATTCCTAATCATTTCCAATAGTTCACCACAATACACAGCCCATTATACCAATATAGAAGAGTAAAGAAGTTCATGTGATCTGAACACCAATGTTAATGTTCGAGATTATTGTATAGTTATTAATAATAATTCTTGGACAAGTTGAAATCAAAACTGATATAAACATTGAAATTTTTTAGTGGGAATTTATATCTGAATCTATGATAAATGTTCTCATTATTATGTATTTTGATCCTAAAATTTTGAAACTTTTGACCAAATTGGGAGGTGTGACATGTGTAACATCCTCTAAAGTTGTCATGTTTTGTTGCATAGATGTTAATTGGAGAAACACCATGTAATCCAAGTATGACGATTCTAAATTTAGAAGAATTTGGCAAACTGGGACAAAAACTCGGAATTCTAACTGTGGTAGATTCAACATTTGGAAGTTGTTACCTTCAACAACCAATTAAGCATGGAGTTGATCTTTCAGTTCATAGTTGGTAAGTTCATTTTGACTTTTATTAAACATGACATTTGGAGACTGACTGATAGCCTTTAATCCAGCTTGTTAATAACCTGAAGTCAACGCAGTATGGTTTCAGAATGGTATAGATTTATCTTATAATATGCTTTAGACCTAAAATGGCTGAATATTGTCTTTTTTCTGTCAAGACATACATTCATTCCGTACTATAAAGCCTACTAACTGGTAGGTTGTAGGGGTTTTACATCCACTTCCAGCTTGGGTAATATCACAGACGAGTCCTACTTACTGAGACAATAAAGACTATTTGTATATTGAGACTAACTTGAGACTAAAGATATGAAATGGGGTTTAAAAGAACTTACTTTGTGGCAACAACAAAGCCAATAACGACAGGTATATACACCATGTAGAGTGGTTTGGTGGAAATTTTGCTAACTTATACATACGGTACTCTCATCGAATTCCAAATTTCAAGGGTTCTTTTACATGCATGTTAACATGTACACAGTACCTGATTATATTCCAAGGTTGTCCATCCTGTACCAATTATATGGGAAACAAGGATTGAAAGTCTGAGGACCTTTATAGGCCAACACTGGGATCAAACCCAGGACCTCCTGGTTTATGAGCCACCAAACCACCGTGATGCTTTATCAAGTAACACATTTGAAATTATACCCCTCTCTTCTTTTCCATCTCGAAGTACCAAGTACATTGGTGGACATAGTGATTTAATTGCTGGGTGTGTCTCCACAAGAACTGTAGAACAATGGAAAAAACTCAAGAAATGGCAGACAAATTTAGGAGGAATTTTGGTAATAAATTTTAATAACTCATATGTTTCATTAAGACGACTAGATTGTTCTGGGTTTGAATCCTTGGATGGGACGAAAAGAATGTATGCCCAGTTGATTGGATGGTACGAAAAACTGTTCAAATTGGTGTGCCATGTAAAAATTTGGGAATTTCTACCCTCTCATTGAACATGTAGCATAGAAATGAAAATTATCATATGTCTCAAATTGACTGATGATTTTAATTAAACCACATTCCATGTCATCCGTTCTGTCAAAATGGCTACTCAAACTACATTGTAATTAATATTTTAGAGGCATTTAGTAACTGGATAGAGCAATACACAAAACACATACTTATGGAATAACAGCTATTAATTTTTAATGCGACATTTCGAAGAGTATTCTCTCAACGTTATCGGAGCCAAGTGTAAGCGGGCTAATGGCTGATGGCATATTTTTCTGCTTCCTGGCACTCTATCTTTCAAATTATTACGGGATTAGGACGGCTGAATGTTTAGCATGTGCGCGCCGTCTTACAAAGCTTGTCATTGAATCAACTGGCGTGGTTTCGAATCCCTGGTTGTACGTGACAAGGAGTAGGGTGGCCTGTCAAACCTTGTGGGTTTTCTCCAGGTCTTCTGGTTTCCTCCCACTGCTAAAGACCCCTACTCGGCTAGTACTCGCAAGCGAATTATTGAAATAAAATTAAACCATATGTTCGTCCAAAAACGACCTGGTTTGTGTCAAGTGGATGTTAAACCACATTTTCCTCTCTCTCTTTCAAACTATTAATTAAAATAGGAAAATTAATGGATAACTGTGCAAACATTGTATGTTCTCATTCCAGTCACCACATGATGCCAGTTTACTTCTCAGAGGAGTTAAAACTTTACCAATAAGGATGGAGAGACACAGTTTGAATGCCATGAAAATTGCAGAATATTTAGAGAAACACCCCAAGGTATACCGGATGATCATAATTCTATGGTATTTAAAAATGTGGCTATTGCCAATATTGCAGTAGAAAGAGCATTCAACCAAATAAATAATGCTCAAGGGGACTGAATTAGGGAAAGTCCCAAACATTTTGTTAACTTTGTGATTTATTATACACATGCACTTCATGTATAATTATTAATAGTTACTTGGATATTGAATATACAGATGAATCTTGTTTGACTATTAATATTTCTAATCAATATAAATTACAGCACAAAATTAATGTAACAATCTTGGTTCAAACGGTTAATGGCTGATAAGCTCCAAAATGGATATTTTGGGAATTGACATAAAAGTTTGTCTTCAGTACAGGTACATAAAGTTGTCCTTAGGAATGTGATCTGAAGTTGATCTCCTAATGACTGGCTCATGTGGGTCCATATATGAAGATACTTTGCCTGTGACATTAACCTTGTTATCATAAACAAATAATATGGTAACTAAAACAGTTTAGCATGTAGACATTAATTGCAATTTAAAGAGACGAAAAGTGTAAAAGAAAAAATATTGGAAACAGGTGATTGGGTTGCTGGTGGACATATGTTATCTAGCTTGTCAAGCTATCTTTAAAATGATAAACTATGAAATTCTTAAAGGTTGAGTCTGTTTTTTACCCTGGTCTACCATCACATCCACATCATGAAATAGCTAAGAAACAGATGAAATCATTTGGTGGAATGATCAGGTGTGATGTAAAGGGTGGTGAACAAGAAGCCAAAACAGTTGCAGAGGTAATTAACCAGTTTGTTACTCAATCTTACCACAACTTAAAATGAAACTCCTTACTGTGATTATTCATTCAGATGTAAAGCTGTGCAATGGTCAGTTTACACTGATCTGTTTTAAAGATTTCTCGGATAAATTAAAGACTTTTGTCAAGACAGTTTATATTAAGCCAAACAGGGTCCAAATGTCTTTCCAGTTTTAAAGATGCATTTTAAAGATTTCTCACTTTGATTTTGTTTGAGGTATTGGTTGGGTGTACAGTTCTTGAACTTATTTAAGGGACAATCTTACTTTTTGTTCCAATATGAAATGAAATACGGTTACACAGGACCTATGTTCTTGCCAAACCCTGCATCTTGCACCACTGATAAGAAGAGAACAAACTCGGGACATTATGCCTTTAACTATCACTATCAGTATACTTCTTTTAGGATATCAGCGATAACTCTGTGCATGTTTAAATAAATTTCTAATGGTTCTATGAAGGGTATTAAAGAAATCTCTCCCATGTATTTTGGTGTACGTCAAAGATTTTTCAGCAGCCTGTCAACTAATGTTACTCAGCATGCAATCAAATGGAGTAGTTCTAGTTTGGAACATTAGTCATCACTACCAAGTAAAGCAATTTTATTGTCAAGGTCTTCTATGACTGAATATTTTTAGTGATATTTTTCAGTCACTGAAGTTAATTCAATTGGCTGTTTCTCTTGGTGGAGTGGAAAGTATAATAGAACAGCCTTACTTAATGACACATGGTCGTTACCTATTTACTGAAGAAGAACAAAGGGAATCTAATATTCTTCCTAATGCATTGAGATTAAGGTAAACTACATTTCCACATCTCTTGGGCTAATAATGAAAACTTCCTCATTCTTAATTTTATAAACAATTTATTTGCATACTTTATAATATTAGTATATAAAAATAAGCATGAACATTACATGCATAACAATATATATTTACGATTTTTTGAATGATAAATGCAGTAATAATCAACAGGCCTAATATATCCTGTAGATGAAAAAGTTGTCAGCAAGAGAAAACTTGGTAATAATAGCTTGTGTACTAATGTTCTGTAGCACACTGAAAATACCCACATTATCTCTTTATTTATGAACTTTGGACCTACTTTTTTTTATATATAAAATTTGTTTAGTATAGGAGGGGGGGGGGGATTCAGTTAAGTTCTTATCAGACTAGTTCCATTTAGCTGTATTCTGAAGAGTTTAATTTAGCCTGTATTCTGGTGAGGAGATAAAACAAACAATTGTTCACAGGAAGGATATAGACATAATGCTTAAGTAGAACACCTTTTCCCCAACACTGTATTTTCAGAAATAATTAACATTACTACCAAATTTAATTTTTGCTTCATGGAGAATATAGATATAGTGTTATGAAACTATTAATTGACCTAGACACATAAGAAGAATCACTCAAAATTGTAAAGTAAACAAGTTTGAATGAAAAATAAAAACAAGTTTGCAAAGATCTTATACCCCCGTCAGACCAGGATTGCGTCCTTACTGCGCTTCTACAGCGACCGAAATTGTCCCAGAGCGAGTCAAGATCGCCAAAAGCTGGGTAAAAGCGTGGTGGAAACGCTAGATATCGTGCTGTGGTCGCCTATGATCGCCGAGCCACGACGTTTGTTTTGAAACATGCTCATATGATCTTGAAAGCTGCGAGAATGTGATGGGGTCGCAAAGGTCTTTACTGCGCTGCTACGGTGACAACAAAATGGTATCAAAGCGTGCCAAGATCACCATAAGCGTCGTGGAAACGCGACATATCGTGCTGTGGTCTCCATGGTCGCCCGTGATCGTTGAGTCACGGCGTTTGCTTTGAGTATATTCAAAACAAAAGCCAAGGTTCTGCCATATAACTTGGAAAGATGAGAGAACGTAGTGGGTTGCGAAGGTCGCGAGATAAGCGTGGTAACATCTCTATGAACGTAGTACACGCGTGGCAAAGACGCTGCGAAAATTGTAACATTTGCAACGGTGCCTTCATGGCGTCTTCACCACAATGCGCACGTGTCGGTCGCGACCCCACCAAGCGTTCTGGGTCCTTATGGCGTTGTTATGGCGATGTTACGATTATTCCACCACTGTTGCGCGATTGCATCACGACCTCATGGAGCTACCTATAAGCATATGGCGATGTTATGAGGTTCCCACTACGTGGATTGAGTTCTTAATACGACCATGGCGCGGTTACCAAGCTTGCATTACTCGACTATGGCGACCATGCTTTTCATGTACGACTTGCTTTGAAAACGGGCGATTCAAAGGTCATCTTGAAATTTCAAAAAAAAATCTAACGAGCTTATATAGTCGCTGTGATCACGTGGTGGAAACGCACGTGTAGTCTAGATAAGACGTGTGGTTGGGCGACGCGAGTCCGAGATGACTGCCGTTGCCAAGCTTTTAGATCTCAATAGAAATGCCATAAGCGTGGAGAGATCGTGACGAGCCCGCCGCGAGAATGTTATATAAACGCACCGGTCGCAGTAAGAACGTGACTTTTTTAAGTTGTGATTTTGGGATATTTTTCCGCGTTGTGTTCACGCTTGCCGACGACCTTGTGTATTTCCAGGTCTCGGAGCGCAGTAGGGTCACCACTCCAGTCTGACGGGGGCATTAATGGCAACCTTTTGAAATGTTAATGTATGAATATTACTAGTGCTTATTTGGAAAATTTACAATGTATGTTTTACCTTTGTATATACAGTTAACAAATGCTTGATCTTATTTTTTTTTGTAGTATTGGTTTAGAAGATGCAGATGATATTATCCAAGATTTTAAACAAGCCTTAGAAAAAATAACTGTATAATACAGTATAATTAAATTTTCTATGTAATAATATAACTGAGATTTAATGAAAATGTGCCACTAATTTGACTGAAAATGCTAGCAAGACAATGCAGCTGAAATGTGATTTTTGGACAATTACAGACACAAGAAAATCAAACAATCTTTGCATCTTCCACAAAACTGTACTGATCACAGCTAATTTCAACCACTCAACATATATTATTGATCAGCATCAATTATCTTGCTTCAATTATTTTCCCCTGAACAACTATGATTAATCTCACAAAACTATTTTATCTTGGCAGGTGTTTCATTATTATTGATTATTCATAAAAAAAAAATATTTCTTTGATACCATGGTTGTCAACACATTGTGATAATTAACTGGCTTAATTAATGGGTCTATAACTTTTGTCTATATGGTCATTACAATAAACTGAGCATTGGATCATGACTGATATGTTTGAGGGAAGATATTATTAAAAAGATTGACATAATTTTATCATGCACTAAATATATATGTTTTATAGTATTTCATACTCTAGATGTACTGGAGTACTGTAATATAATCTACAGTACATGTATTTACTGTGTGACGCTTTACAAATACATTTGTTATGGCTAAAACCAGAGGAACTTTAATAAAGAACTAATTTTAAAAACACAAAATTATTTTAATTTAAAATGAGGTATAGTAAAATAAAGACATACAAAATGAGTGTAACCTGTCAAATTTATGAATCCTCTCAAGTTATAGATCCAGTAAGTTGTTAATCCTTTTATAGTTTTAAAACAATATGATATTTATAAATAATGGGACAGTTAAGATTCTCTGTTAGAATGTATGTGGGGTTTTGCAAGACCAGTTCCCACCTTAACTTACTAAATTTCATTTAAATAATTGATAGCTGTATTTCACCATTATATAAATAAATATTAGCATGCTGGCAGTGTTGCCTAATGAGGTTTTGTTTAGATATAAAATATGTATATTCAACAATTGCATAAATAATGAACTATTTAAAATCAATCCAAGATAAATATATACCATAATATAGTATCTACTAACCATACATATCTTTGCTACATTTTCCTTGCTCTATACTAATCTATTACTTAATCTTAGTATTTTGGATCATGTAGATAATCATGTATAAATATATATAAAAAACAAACTTTACAGTTTTACTGCCTTTCATAACCTGATCAAACTAAGAAGCCTTAAACAAGTTGCATTTCAATTGAAATCAATTAAATATTTATTTGACATAAAGCCAATGTTCATAACAAGATGTCCACCAACTCAGTCCCTAAATAGATGACACATCAATTACTTGCAAATTTATCTTTTTATAAAGCATCTAGCAGTCAAATTGTTTTATCAATATGAAACCACATAAGCATATATATACCAAGTTTCATTTACACCCCCTTCTTTCTGTAAATTAATCTGCTGCTTATTTCTGTTAAGGGAGCAGAAAATGCTCATTGTTGATCTCTGTCAAGACATTCACATAACATTTAAAACAAACGTTTGAACATCCTAGCTCAATTAGAAGCAGAGTTATTGTGTTCCGATGTGACATACAGACAGACATACCCACTTCATTTTAGTTGTCTGGGAACAATAAAATTGCTATGAAAGCAGGTTTTTGTTTTATAACAAATAATTGGAGTGCATTAATAAATATATTTAATACCTTAACGTAAAAAAAAAAAAAAATTCACACGTTGTCACTCTTTTAATTATCCAACCATTGTTCTCTTCCTTCCCCGCATTCTAATTTCTTCAAGTTTTTTCATCACATCTTCAGCACCCGTTTTGTTATTATCTTTATACGTATCGAGAATAACCTGAAACAAAGCCTCTGTGTTGGGATGTGTACTAAGGAAAGCTCTCTCTAAAACATACAAATCCACACCCTTATCTTCAGCCACACTATCAAAATAACTCAGACCAAAATCAATTAATATAATGCGACTATTTTCTCCGTATCCTTTAATTAACATATTAGATGTCGTCAAATCACCATGAATGATGTTATTAGAATGTAATCTACCAAGAACTTCTCCAATTTGTTTAGCAAGAAAAAGAAGATTTTTAGCATCGTCTTTTTCTTGTAACGTTCTTGTGTATTCTCTAACTGTCACTGAATTAAGTACTCTTTCCATGATAATACATCTACTCTCAATATCGACCATGTACAATGCAGGACATTCAATACCTGAAAGAGATAAATATGAAATGATCAAGTCAAAAATAAACAAGCCAACAGTGAGGCTGATGTCCCCCGCCGAAATCCAATAATAAATAGATGACAAATATTAATAGCACTTTTATTTTTTTCTAAAATATCAAGCCATTAAACTGATTACGAACTATACACTAAGTTTCATCACTCTCTATCAGATATAATCAAAGTTATCTTGTCCAAAAGCATCTACCAATGAAATTGCTTAGCTTTAACAATGTTAATCATTTAGTCAAGACATCCATCTAATGAACATCTACATCAAGTTTAAACATTCTACCTCAATAAGAAGCAGAGTTGTTATGATCCAAAGTCTTGACCAATCAAATTATGTATTGCTCCTAATAGCCTAAGCAGTAAATTCTCATTAAAATTAGTCAGGTAATGATATAATAAAAAAATACTTGGAGTTCATCACTTTCACCTAATAAAAACCAAAGTTATCGCGTCCCAAGGCATCAACCAATCAAATTGCTTGTCTCTGCTTATCAAGAGCAGAAAATGCTCATCTTCGAACTCCATCAAGGCACTGACCTAATAAACACCTACACCACTTTGAACATTCTAGCTCAATTAGAAGGAGAGCTACTGTGTTCCATTGTCTCAACTAATCAAATTGCTTATCACTCTGCTTACCCTGAGCAGAAAATGCTCATTATCGAACTTTGTCAAGGTATTGATGTAATGAAACAATGTACCAAGTTTCATCACTCTAACTTTATTAGAATTAAAATTATTGTGTTCCAAAGCATCAACCAATCAAAATGTTAATCTTCAAACTCCATCAAGGCACTGACCTATTAAATACCTACACCAAGTTTAAACATTCTACCTCAAGTAGAAGGGGAGTTATTGTGTCCCAAAAAGTGTGATGGACAGCCGTAAATTCTCTACTAAATGGTTACAAATATTCCCGTGGTTAAGTTATGATATTCCCACACAAAAATATGTATTCCCAGGTGTGTTTTTAATCCATTTATTCCGTTTATATAACAATCGTTAGACGTCACTTGGTTAAAACAATGAGCTTTTACGATCGCCGCCATTTTGAAATATGTGCAAATATCTTTACATGTTATAGAGTTAAAATACTAGCACGATATTATTTGAGCTCTCAAAATATCAATACGAGTTAATAAATTGATAAGTTTAAGAATTATGTTAATTATTGTACATGTGTATCACTTTGAATTATTTACGTGTGCTAATCATTCGGAACTACTTTTTCCCCGTGTATGGAGAAAATTGTCAACCGCCGAATAATGTCACGTACGCCACTGAGACCCGGGATTCGAGCACCAAAACATAATTAAAACCAAGTTACGATGTTCATTGAGCATGAAAAATCTTGACGAATTAATGAGAATTTCAACCGGCATGTGCTTTACAGAAATGGAAATCCTGTAGAAACCGACGAGTATATACGGGTGATTTCGTAAACAAATTAAGAAAATACTTTACTTTCGATTAACGAATGCATCTTGTTATTGTTATACTTTATGAATGTATAAATAACTAAATGATAATAATTGATTACATGTGTTCTTTTATTTATTAGGGGGATAGGTGGGTGGGTATATAAATGTCGATGTGAGGTTGATTTTTTCTGTGACTGTCCTTGACCCAATTAAAGTCGATCGACATTCGGAAAGCATGTAGTTTTTGGCTTCTTATTATGTGCTTAAAATAGCACCACTTTCTCCGTGAGAAAAATGACCGGTTGGGAAAATTTTGAAGTGGAAGCCCTGGTACAAACCCATTTTAATAGGCAGAGGACAGGGGCAACTCCACTACATCTTGGTCTGAAAACTAACACATGATACAATGTATATTTAATCAGGCCTGGAAATAACGGTTTTAGATGTACCTGACAAGATGTCAGGCACAAATTAAATAGTACCTGACATTTTCAAATTAGTGCCGGACATGTATTAATAATATCAAAGACAAATCAGTGCTGGACACAATGACAGGCACCAGTTTAGTGCCTGACAAAGCCTTAATCTGTGCCGGACATTGTCAGTGACAGGTGCCTTACATCCAGGCTTGATTTAATTCAATAATTGAAAAGCTCATAAATTAACACTTTTAAATGGTGAACAACTTGCAATGATTTGATATCTATATGATCACATACAAACAGATCTTCAATTACCGGAGTCATAGTAAAAGATAAACTGTCTTGGTCTTGTATGAAATGAAATGGGTTTTTGCCCAGACAGCGGCACTACGGTCTACTCATATTTTGAATTGCAACTGTCAAGGGTGCTTGTACATACACGCCAATGTGAACTGTTTCGACAGATATGGTATGGCCCCTTTGTAAGAAATGATCAATTTTTCAAGACAGGTACAGTTAAGTTTTTAATAAATCTCCTTTTTCAGGTTTTTTTTATGGCTTCGAATGGTATATAAATTATGATTGCCTTGGTCATTTATTCACATGACAAGCCCAAAATCTACTCACGAGACCATCAAATGGCTGAGATATTGAACAGATTAAAAATTGGCGATCATGTTTGATCCAACTCTCCTTTTCTATTTCCATTACTTTATAACACCGAAAAAATAGCGTTTTCCTGTCCATATTTACATGTACTTTCTATTACGGTTAGAATAACATCAAACATGAATGCCTAAAAATTTAACTTTAACATGGTCATGGAAAATCAAAATTTTGTTAATTCAATAATTGTTAACAATGTACAAAAGGAGGCAACTCTGTCTTGTCAAAACTTTAACACCCATATAACTTATACAAGAATAGCTAGCTCATACATGATGCATTTTTAATGTCAATGGCCCAGATACGCAGTTGCTAGTGCCAGTGGGGCTACAAATTATTTTAGTTTTTTACGTTTAATATTAGGTCTAATTTCTAATACATACTACTAAGTACTAACCACTCATGCGACATCTCAATAAAGCTCTTGCTTCAGCTTTCATTCTTTGTGTTGTAAGAGACTTATCTAATGCAGGATGTCTATATGACTTTGTGAATCGTTCCTTTACAATGCATGGTTTCCCATAAAACTCCGACGAATACAATTTTCCTTCAGCTCCTTGCTTCATCAATACTCTTTCCATCTTGAAAAATCGAAAGTAGGGTGACCACGTGTCAGGGGCGGCTATTAAATTAATCTCTTGTTTATGTTGTTAAAATCATATAACAATCTTATAAACGACATTACATACTGTAATTCTTACAACAGATATCACTAAACTGTAATTCTTTTTAAGACAGCAACATATTTTTCATAAACTTGTTATAAATTCGAGCCATTTTATCATATTTAATAGAGCCAAAATTAATGCCCCCTTTTTATCTCTATTATGAATGAATTAAAGAATAAAATAAAATATAACTTTTACGAATTCCGAAAGTTTAGATTGAAGGGTTGTCTTCGTTTCACTGTTATTAATAATACCCTATATGACTATTCATCGGCATTATCCTAAAAATCATTTAGATCTACAATATAAATAAATAATATTATAGATTAGAGTTTGCAACGAACATTAAATCAGAGTTGTGTCCCCTGAAATAAATCTTTCATTGACATTCAGTTTTTGTATTGCTTTCAAAGTTGACAACGACTTTACAGATTTTGCAATGCTGTCGAAAGGCTCAAGCCAAGAGTTGACAAGTGATGCGAATGACAGCAATAGATGTACATTATATTACTTTCCAACGTCATTTTCATCGCAAAAGGTGCAAAAATTACTGTGTCATCTATATTTATTAATTAATTTAAATCCAATTCCATCTATCTTACTAACTTATACCATACCTTATACAAAATAGTATACAATTATAAATTAGTAGTTTACATTTTTTCGTACTACTGTAGTATTATTAGCTAGATCTATTATGTTACCGTAACTTATTAGTGTAAAGCAAAAAGATGAAGTCTGATAATACACAAGACCTGCTGAAAATGACAAAAGTATATAACCACTACTAATACAGCGCTGCCGCTGTATGTAGGATTTTAAAAGTGGGGGTGCAGCAGTGTGGTATGGCGCCAATATAACGCCCAAGTTACTGTATAAATGTGGTGGCGCAGGCACGTATCCAGAAAGCAGGGATGATAGGAGGGGCACTTCGCCTATGGGGGTGGAAATTTTGAAAAATAATGCTGCTGGAAACACTTTTTTCAGCCTCTGTAGTGATATCTAAGAGTCAATTTTGTATTTCCATGGTATATAGCCTCCAAATAAGTAATAATAAAGCTTGGATCAGGACAAACGAACCAACCAACTGATCAGCTGATCAGTGCTTCAAGAGCATCACTGTGTGATCATAATCAAGTGTATTAAGGGGGGGGCACCATTTCTTGGGGCACCTTATTTTTCTGGGGGTGCAATGTACCCCATGCCCTCCACGCTAGGTACGGTCCTGCTGTAGCATCAATGTGGTAGACACCCACCCCCTAGTTTTATCATTGAGTGGCAGTAATTCGGTAGACCTTGTTAGTTGTGACCCATAAGATATTAAGGCCTGTAAGCCTCATTTGGCCAAAGCAAAAAATACTGGAAGTGTACCTGTGTTTACAGTTACTAGTGCCTTCTTTTCCTTTTTTCTTTTTTCATGGGGTTTGCAGGCTAGGATTGGATAAATAGATCTAACTGAACAGATAAATTCATCTATTAAAAACCTTCATTGATAATTGCATTCTAAAGTATTTGTGATGTCATTTTAGATATGTAAAGTGTTTGTTTATTTGTTTCATAGTATTTTATTTCATAGTATTTCTAGCCTTATTACAAAGTCGGATATCAACATTTGTAAATACCGGTACCGAAATTTCAGTGTCTGCTGAAAAAATGGGTAAGACACATTTATAGGACCTGGGAAATGAGAAAAAAAGTTTAGGGTCAGCAACTTCAGCTAAAAATAAGTGTTGTTAATTGGGTAACCATATAAAACACAGCTATCTTTGGGATGTTTTCCTTAGAGGTGCAGTATCTAAATGAAAAAAAAAATACCCAAAGCAGAGCTATTTCACACACAATGACTGAATCAAGATCACAGACAGAACAGAAGCTTAACTTATATTATGTTTAATACATAGGTGTAAATATTAATATTCAATATCAATATATATTATTTAAATTTTAGGTTTTATTAGCACTTTTTGAAAAAGATGTAAAATTTAAGCCAAAACTAGTCAGTCTGTTTCATGGTCAGCATATGGAACCTTGGTATGTAAAATTGAATCCAAGTGGTGTTCATGTTCCAGTTTTTGTTCATGATAAAAATGTTATCAGTAATCCAGAAGATATTATAAATTACATAGACAGGACTTTTGATGAAGGTAAATACGACCACGTTTATACAGATATTTCTCACAGGTTTATTAAATTATATTTGTAACTGTGTTATATCTTTTAAAATAAAAGCAGAGGTTACATAGAAAAGTGTGTCCAGTGATTCAGTTGAGAGGTAAATGTACAAATTGGTGAAATGGAGATTAATGCCCTACTGTTCTGCACCGACCAGGTTAATGAAGATGGGCATACACCATGCAGTGTGCTATGATGTAAATTTTGCCCAGACAGTGGCGCAATGGCCTACTCTTCTTTCGAATTCAGCTGTGTTGGTTCTTTTATGTGCACCACAACGTAGGCTTCTACATGTATTGTATTACTGCAATTAGATTGGTCTATACTTTGAAAACAGTAGTTTTACTTGTAGTTAATTGTCCCCCGCCTTTCGAAGAAAGTTGGGGGACTATTAAAATGGGTCTGTCCGTCTGTCTGTCTGTCTGTCTGTCTGTCTGTCTGTCCGTCTGTCCGTCACACTTTTTGGGACACAATAACTCTCTTCCTAATTGAGCTAGAATGTTCAAACTTGGTTGTTGTGTTTATTAGGTCAATGCCTTGATGGAGTTCAAAGATGAGCATTTTCCGCTTAGGGTAAGCAGGGATAAGCAATTTGATTCGTTGATGCTTTGGGACACGATAACTTTAGTTCTACTAATTAAGTGAGAGTGATGAAACTTAGTGTATAGTTTCATTACAATTACAGTAATACCTTGACTAAGTTCGATAATGAGCATTTTCCGCTCAGGGTAAGCAGAGCGATACGCAATTTGATTGGTCGAGACTTTGGAACACAATAACTCTCCTTCTAATTGAGTTAAAATGTTCAAACTTGGTGTATATGCTTATTAGGTCAATGCCTTGATGGAGTTCGAAGATGAGCATTTTCCGCTTAGGGTAAGCAGAGATAAGCAATTTGATTGGTTGATGCTTTGGGACACGATAACTTTAGTTCTAATTAAGTGAGAGTGATGAAACTTGGTGTATAGTTTCATTACAGTAATACCTTGACTAAGTTCGATAATGAGCATTTTCTGCTCAGGTTAAGCAGAACGATACGCAATTTGATTGGTCGAGACTTTGGAACACAATAACTCTCCTTCTAATTGAGTTAAAATGTTCAAACTTGGTGTATATGCTTATTAGGTCAATGCCTTGATGGAGTTTGAAGGTGAGCATTTTCCGCTTAGGGTAAGCAGAGATAAGCAATTTGATTGGTTGATGCTTTGGGACACGATAACTTTAGTTCTAATTAAGTGAGAGTGATGAAACTTAGTGTATAGTTTCATTACAGTAATGCCTTGACTAAGATCGATAATGAGCATTTTCTGCTCAGGGTAAGCAGAACGATAATCAATTTGTTTTCCCGAGACTTTGGAACACAATAACTCTCCTTCGAATTGAATTAAAATGTTCAAAATTGGTGTGTATGCTTATTAGGTTAATGCCTTGATTTAGTTCGAAGATGAGCATTTTCTTCTTAGGGTAGGCAGAGATAAGCAATTTGATTGGTTGATACTTTGGGACAAGATAACTTAGGTTCATCTTGATTGATGATTTTTATGCCAATACAATGACTGCATTCTCATTCAGTAATGGATTCAACAGTAACAATGTATAGAAACGATTGACTCGGACAAAAGGGCCCTTTCCCTTGGCCAGGGGGGCCCTTTTGTCAAGCGTGGGGCCCCTTTTGTCTGCCTATAGGGTCCCCCTACCTAGGGTACATTTTCATTTTTCTCGTCGGTTTTAGCATTTTTCTTTATAAAACACTTTTGGATGACACTTCGTGTACAGTTTGATTGCTCGATATGTTTGAAAAAAATAAATGTGCGATTAAATAATATGTGTCATCTATTTATTTTGGGATTTCGGCGGGGGACATCAGCCTCACTGTTGGCTTGTTGATTTTCATTAGACCATAGCAATTTGACTGGTTGATCATTAGAAACAATAGATTTATTTCTGATAAATGGAATTTATTCAACATGGAGTATAGCTTTAATATTACAGTCACTCGCATGAGTTCAACTCTGTATGGAATATTTTATTAGCCTATGTGTTTCTTATTATTTTTAGTTAGTTATAAGAATCATAATGCCTGTCATTGAGTCAACCGGAGTGGTTTTGAATCCCTGGTTGTACGTGACAAGGAGTAGGGTCGCCTGTCCAATCTCGTGGGTTTACTCCGGGTACTCCGGTTTCCTCCCACTGCTAAAGACCCCTATGCGCAAGTGAATTATTGAAATAAAATTAAACCATATTTTAGTCCCAAAATGACCTAGTTGGTGTCGATTGGACGTTAAACCCCCATTTCTATCTCATACAAGACTGGGACACCTGGTCAAGATTCATCAGCCAATTTACTAAGTTTTCTTGTATCTTTATATTTTCAAGGTCCATGTCTGGTTCCATCTTCGGACACAGAATTAGGACAGTCAGTGGCAGCAGTGAGATATCAGTTAAATAATATTCCTGTGGATGTCATTACATATGGAGTCATATTCCATCCATATCTTTCTGATTCTGGATGTAGAATACCTTTTGCTGTACAGCGTAGTATGAGAGGTAAATAATCTGAAGTTGGAAAAATATATTTTGTTATAGTTCTTTTAAACTGGAGTACATATTTGAGCTCCTGTATTTCCTATATTTAATACAACAATCTTTTCTTCCAGAGAATTTTGCTCGTAGATTGAGATATTTAACACATAAAGCTACTAAACACCCTGATTTGAGAGATGGCTATTTAGCTAAAAGTCAGACAGCAGCCCAGAAGTATGATGTAATTACAGACGAAGAAAAAGTTAAAGGGCAACTTGAACAATTGGAAACTATTTTGGAAGAAATTGAAGCGATGATGCAGTCTGTTCAAGATTGTGAGTATTCTTCCTATTCATTAACCATCTATGGCAGGGGTGTCAAACATGCGGCCCACAAGCTAGACCATGAACAAATTAAACAAACTGACGTGTCGATAATTCTTACAAACTAGCGATAGAAATCATTTATTATTGTTTTTCCAGTTTCAGTATAACTCTGACTTTTGTACTGTATGTCTAAGTTGTATGTAATACAAGAGAACGTTGTGTTCAGTGTTATATCTTGGCAATTTGGAACCCAGTCTAAAACATTACCTGTCTCAAGGACACATGTACCTCCTGAATTGAAATGAATTTGATACCCCTTCTCTATGGTCTTGCTTTTTATGTGTCCACATTAAAATGGAGCCTACTATTGCCATCGCCTTGTCTGCACATCCATCAACTGATTGAAGTTTATATAGTGTGTATGTTCATCATCATGAGACAGAATTGTATTGATTTCCACAATTTGCAATACTAATAGTTATGGTCTTTCATCACTTAAAAATATCCTGTTCACATCCTAGAGGATCAAGTTATTGTCCAATGACTTGAAATTTATAAGCTTCAGATTAAAAAGTCTATTGAAGAGTCATAATGTGATTACTAGTACATCTATTTATGATAGTGCTAGAAAGGAGTCATCAATTTTTAATTAGTGTTTAATGCAGTTTCAGAGGGAAGCACTATTATTATATGGGTAAATCACTATTGTTTTTGTTAATATTATTATTTATTTTTCCAATTTACTTATATCTCAGAAAGTACTTGTGTGAATGCTTTGAAATATTTTTTGTTTATGGGGAAGTGGGTGTGGCATAGAGATTGAATTAAAGCTATTTTGAAAAGTCTGTGACTGTCAGAACCATGCAAACTATTACAAATTGTTCACATCAGTTTTGATTTTTAAAACATTATCACTTTCTTTTACATTGAAAATATGGGAAATGTATGTGGCCTCATTAGAAAAACTCTTTTTGTTTCCAAAATATTTTTCAAAAGCAATAAAAATGATTCATACAATATTTTAAATTTCCTCAGGTGACAGAATTCTTAGAAAAAGTTTCTCCCTTCATTTCAAATGTTTTATAATGTTGGTAAAAAATTGTTTGGTTTTGAAGAGGAAACCAGTCACGGTGAATCTGTTAAATTTTTAGTGCTTTCATATTTTGTGATAATTGTGCTGCTAACTTTATCTTACCAGACATCATCAGTTGTCTACCCCTAAAACCATCTTTCATAATCCATATCATTATCATTATTATAATCATCATCATCATAATAATTACCAAGCATATGCATCTTTTATCATGTCTCACTGTTAAAGCCTGGCCTAGCCACAAGCAAATTATTGAAATAAAATTGAACCATAAGTTAGTCCCGAAATGATCCAGTTTGTGTGGAGAGGAATGTTTTATTAAACCCATTTTCTTTCTCTCTGTAAGACTTGTTTTGACATTAAATTTAGAACTAGCACAGATGACTTAACTGCTGATGGGTGTGTGTTTATGGGGACAGTTTATCACAAAGCTTAGAACATTTCTTGCTTTTTGTATCATTTTGTTAATTCTGTATGCAATTGAACTATACTATATCTCAGTAGCAAATCCAGGATACTTTGTAAATTTTTGGGGACCATTTCAGAAAGTGAACATTGAACGAGGCATCATATTTGGGAACTTTAACTTATAACTCTTAGCAGTTACTTGCCTCTCCTCTTGACAAGTTTTTGGTACATATTTTGTTATTTTTTGGTTCAGATGCACCCTTTTTTAACACAGGGGGTTAAAAACGTGCTTGAATTATTTCCTTCTCCTGGCTCTTCAAGGTATTTGCTAAGCCAGATAAATTGTTTATTTGTTTTATGTCACTCAGCCCTGTAAATGCTCTAACAGAAATCCTATTTTATTTCAGCCGATTCCTATTCAAATCCAGATGTTTGGTTATTTGGACCTCATTTTACTGCTGCAGACATTACTTTCTCCTGTCTGCTTAACCGTTTGGTTCTTCTTGGTCTTGAATCTCGTTATTTCCCAAGTTATAAATGTCCAAACATAGATAGGTACTACCGACAACTACTGCGACGTTCCACATACAGGGTTATTCAAAAAGAAGTCGCAAACATGAGACTAACTTTAGTATGGGAAGATCTGAAAGCTGTATCGCCTTACATGGTTGGTGCTACAGGAATAATACTAACTGGTCTGATTGCATATTGGTTTTTAAAGAAATTGAAAAATTAATAAAAAGTGAAAAGCCAAGTGTCAAATACCTTAGGTATCGGAAAGTGCAATATCATATAAATATTTATTGACAGTAAATACTTGAGGTGTTTATATCATAACAGAGTATTTCCACATATTATAGTAATTTTGAGTGAAAGGTATTTAAAATATGCCATATATATGGCAAGCCAAAGCGGAATTAATTGCAAGACCATTTTTCTGTATGGAAAGAGAAAAAATAGAGTATATAACAATTTTTTTCATCACCTTCCAAGCATTTTTCACATGTCAAGATAAAAAAATACACATTCAAGACAAAATAATCATATATCACGAGCACGTGACTCTTCAAGAGCACATGACCACAAAAACCGATGAGGTCACTGTAAACAAAGATGGTTGCTTTTCAGGAATGCGCATCACGTGACTGGCTGTATCTATTCATATCGTCTGCTCAATAAATATTGTCTATTTATATTTATAATGTGGGTTGTATGGATTTGGACTTTACGACTTTAATTAATGGCATGATGGGTTAATTGAAATGTATGGAAACTACATGTTATGTTTGTAAAAATTTTAAAAACGTGTTTGAAATAAAATTAAAATTTTACATGTCTTTGTAAAGTTTGTTTACCGTTCTTTGTTGTAATTTATTATTTAAGGAGTATCATATTTCATGAAAACAAAACTTAAAAATTAAGCATTTAAGGTCATTTCATTATGAAATGTTCCTTTAATTAATAAAAAAAAATGCGACTCATCTGTCTCTCTCTTTTTTATACGCCCACATTTTCATGTGGACGTATATTGTCGTCGCCCCTGTTCGTCCGTCCGTCCGTCCGGACGTCCGTCCGTCCACAATTGTTTGTGAACAGTCTACAGGTCACAATTTTTATCCGATTTCAATGAAACTTAAAATATAGGTTTATCACCCTAAGATCTCGGTTCCTTACGATATTGGCATGTATCGGACCGTAACTTCATGGGTTATGGCCCCTTTTTGTACGAAAAATCACGTTTTTTAGCTTGTGAACAGTGTAGAGGTCACAATTTTGAACCGATTTGGATGAAACTTGAAATGCATGTCCATAAACCAAAGATCTTGGTTCCTTTCGATATTTGCGCCAATTGGATCGTAACTTCCTGAATTATGGCCCCTGATTGTCCGAAAAATCGCCCTTTTTAGCTTGTGGTCCCCCTGGAGGTCAAAATTGTTATCCGATTTAAAAAACCGTTTGATTATATCACCGTTCCATGGTTATGAAGGTTGAGTTCGAATTTCGTGAAAATCGGACCAAAATTGACGGACAAAATGGCTGCCATTTGTACGCGAATAGTGTGAAAATATGTTATATCAAGGTTGTGAACAGTGTAGAGGTCACAATTTTGAACCGATTTGGATGAAACTTGAAATGCATGTTTATAACCCAAAGATCTTGGTTCCTTTCGATATTTGCGCCAATCGTATCGTAACTTCCGGAATTATGGCCCCTGATTGTCCGAAAAATCGCCCTTTTTAGCTTGTGGTACCTCTGGAGGTCAAAATTGTTATCCGATTTAAAAAAACGTTTGATTAAATCACCGTTCTATGGTTATGAAGATTGAATTCGAATTTCGTGAAAATCGGACCAAAATTGACGGACAAAATGGCCGCCATTTGTACGCGAATAGTGTGAAAATATGTTATATCAAGGTTGTGGACCTTATAGAGGTCACAATTTTGAACCGATTTGGATAAAACTTGACATCGAAAGATCTTGGTTCCTTTCGATATTTGCGCCCATCGGTTCGTAACTTCCTGAATTATGGCCCCTGATTGTCCGAAAAATCGCCCTTTTTAGCTTGTGGTCCCTCTGGAGGTCAAAATTGTTATCCGATTTAAAAAAACGTTTGATTATATTACCGTTCCATGGTTATGAAGGTTGAATTCGAATTTCGTGAAAATCGGACCAAAATTGACGGACAAAATGGCCGCCGTTTGGACGCGAATAGTGTGAAAATATGTTATATCAATGTTGTGGACCTTATAGAGGTCACAATTTTGATGAAACTTGACATGTATGTTTATAACCCAAAGATCTTGGTTCCTTTCGATATTTGCGCCCATCGGATCGTAACTTCCTGAATTATGGCCCCTGATTGTCCAAAAAATCGCCCTTTTTAGCTTGTGGTCCCTCTGGAGGTCAAAATTGTTATCCGATTTAAAAAAACGTTTGATTATATCACTGTTCCATGGTTATGAAGGTTGAATTTGAATTTTGTGAAAATCGGACCAAAATTGACGGACAAAATGGCTGCGTTTGTACGCGAATAGTGTGAAAATATGTTATATCAAGGTTGTGGACCTTATA
Source organism: Patella depressa (assembly GCA_948474765.1). NCBI lineage: Eukaryota > Metazoa > Mollusca > Gastropoda > Patellidae > Patella > Patella depressa. Next base: position 59,010,871 of record OX419717.1, read on the forward strand.
GAGGTCACAATTTCGAACCAATTTTGATGAAACTTGACATGTATGTTTATAACCCAAAGATCTTGGTTCCTTTCGATATTTGCGCCCATCGGATTGTAACTTCCTGAATTATGGCCCCTGATTGTCCAAAAAAATCGCCCTTTTCAGCTTGTTGTGCCTCTGGAGGTCACAATTATTATCTGATTTATAAAAAAAATGTTTGATTATAAAAACCAAACAAATTCTAATGATTTTCTGATAATTTCTTAATATGCGACAACTCTTGTTGACTGCCCGGACGATTTGGCTGCTGTGTGGGCGTATGTTTCGTTGCCTGGCAACCTATTTTTATTATTAATCTTGGAATTCCTGACAGGCTTAAAGTGACTTAAACATTGTTAAATTAAATTTTTGTGGCCACGTGCTCTTGAATGGTCACATGCTCTTGAATGGTCACGTGTTTGTGATATATGATTTTTATACGCCCACATTTTCATGTGGACGTATTATGTCGTCGCCCCTGTCCGTCCGGACGTCCGTCCGTCCACAATTTGTTTGTGGACTCTCTACAGGTCACAATTCTAATCCGATTTTGACGAAACTTGAAATATAGGTTTATCCCCATAAGATCTCGGTTCCTTTCGATATTGGCATGTATCGGATCAAAACTTCATGGATTATGGCCCCTGATTGTACGAAAAATCACGTTTTTAGCTTGTGGACCCTATAGAGGTCACAATTTTGAACCGATTTTGATGAAACTTGACATGCATGTTTGTAACCCAAAGATCTTGGTTCCTTTCGATATTTGCGGCTATCGGAATGTAATTTCCTGAATTATGGCCCCTGATTGTCCGAAAAATCACCCTTTTTAGCTTGTGGTCCCTCTGGAGGTCACAATTATTATTCGATTTAAAAAAACGTTTGATTATATCACCGTTACACCCTAAGGAAGGTTGAGTTCGAATTTCGGGAAAATCGGACGAAAATTGCCATACAAAATGGCCGCCGTTTGTACGCGAATACTGTTAAAAAATGGTATATCAAGGTTGTGGACCCTGTGGAGGTCACAATTTTGATTTGATTTTGATGAAACTTGAAATTCATGGTTATAACCCAAAGATCTTGCTTCCTTTCGATATTTGCGCATATCGGATCGTAACTTCCTGAATTATGGCCCCTGATTATACGCAAAATCGCCTTTTTTTTAGCTTGGAGGTCACAATTATTATTCGATTTAAAAAAACGTTTGATTATATCACCGTTACACCGTAAGGAAGGTTGAGTTCGAATTTCGGGAAAATCGGACGAAAATTGCCATACAAAATGGCCGCCGTTTGTATGCGAATACTGTTAAAAAATGGTATATCAAGGTTGTGGACCCTGTGGAGGTCACAATTTTGATTCGATTTTGATGAAACTTGAAATTCATGGTTATAACCCAAAGATCTTGCTTCCTTTTGATATTTGCGCATATCGGATCGTAACTTCCTGAATTATGGCCCCTGATTATACGCAAAATCACCTTTTTTTTAGCTTGGAGGTCACAATTATTATCCGATTTAAAAAAACGTTTGATTATATTACTGCTACACCGTAAGGAAGGTTGAGTTCGAATTTCGGGAAAATCAGACCAAAATTGCCACACAAAATGGCCGCCGTTTGTACGCGAATACTGTTAAAAAATGGTATATCAAGGTTGTGGACGCTGTAAAGGTCACAATTTTAATTCGATTTTGATGAAACTTGAAATTCATGGTTATAACCCAAAGATCTTGGTTCTTTTCGATATTTGCGCATATCGGATCGTAACTTCCTGAATTATGGCCCCTGGTTATACGCAAAATCCCCCTTTCTTTAGCTTGTGGTCCCTCTGGAGGTCACAATTATTATCCAATTTAAAAAAACGTTTGATTATATCACCGTTGCACTGTAAGGAAGGTTGAGTTTGAATTTCGGGAAAATCGGACCAAAATTGACAGACATAATGGCCGCCGTTTGTACGCGAATACTGTTAAAAAAATGATATATCATGATTGTGGAGCCTGTATAGGTCACAATTTTAATTCGATTTTGATGAGGATGGTTGAGTTCTAATTTCGTGAAAATCGTACCAACATTGCCGGACGAAATGGTCACCGTTTGTACGCGAATAGTGTAAAAATATGGTATATCATGGTTGTGGACTCTCTACAGGTCACAATTCTTATCCGATTTTGATGAAAAGTCACATTTCTAGGTTGTGTACCATCACACCATAATCATTGTCGGTTTCGAATTTCATTGATATCAGACTGGAACTGACCAACTAAATGGCTGCTCCCAATACAGTATGAAATACAGGACTTAAAGATGTAGGAAAAATCACTTTCGGTATTGCTTATTCTCTGTCCCTCTTTCGAAAATGTGGGCGTATCCTGCCTGGCAGTGCCAGCCTATCTTTTGTTTCGTCTTGACATGAGAATTTTTCTGTTTTGACGTGATTTTTTTCGTCTTGACATGTGAATTTTTCTGTCTTGACATGTGAATTTTTGGTCTTGACATGTGAACGTTTCTGTCTTGACATGTGAATTTTTAGTCTTGACATGTGAATTTCTAGTCTTGACATGTGTATTTTTTTTGTCTTGACATGTGAAAAATGATTGGAAGTTGATGAAAAAATTGTTATATACTCGACTTTTCCTTTTCCATACAGAAAAACGGTCTTGAAATTAATTCCGCTTTGGCTTGCCATACATATACCACATTTTGGTGACAAGTTCTAAATTTCATGGTTAATTACCATGTTGAGGACAGAAACTATCATTGACAAATTCTTATGTAGATCTGATGATGGGATTGGTATATACTGTGTTGAAACCTCTTCACATCCTTATCTTAGATACACTTCTAATGAATACTGTTCAATTATATATTGCTTCCAGTTTTATCTTACAATAAATAGCATAATACCAATAGTTATTATTTTATTCATTAAATATGGTCAATTTTATCAGCCAAATGAGTATGTGAGTTAATGCCATTGCCTAATGTTACAATGGTATATGAAATGAACTGAAACAGAATGGGGTTTAACGTCCTACTGTTCTGCTCTGACTAACCTAATGAAGACAGCATACAATATGCTATGGGGAAAATTTGCCCTGACAGCGACGTTAAGGCCTACTCTTATGTCGAATTCCAACTGCCAAGGAATATTTTACGAACACAGCAATGTGTAGACTGGCCTTCGAAAAGACAGCTGCCCTTGTCAGGCACTGCGCCCTGCACCACTGACAAGAGGAAACCACGATATATCGCTATAGATGGCCATAGGAGATAATCTTGAATTTAGCTTAATAAGGATTTGGATTCAATTAGGACTTGGGCAGTCAAGTAGAAAGTTACCGTCAACACTACAAAAACAACTTCCATGGCATTCTCGCCTCTGTCCGTTCATAATTTGTTTGTGGACACTGTGCAGGTCACAATATGTTTATTCGATTTTTACGGAATTAAAGATATAGATCTATTTCCCATAAATACCAGTTCCTTTTGATATTGGCATAAAATCGACCATAACTTCTGTATTATGGCTCCTGATTGTTTTTAGCTTGTGGATACTCTACAGTTCACAATTTTTATCTGATTTTGATGAAACTTGAAATGCATGATTATAACCAAAAGATCTTTGTTCCTTTCGATATTTGCGCGTATTAGATGGTAACTTCATGAATTATGATCCCTGATTTTACAAAAGATAGGTTGCCACACAACGAAACATACGCCCACAGCAGCTAAATCGTCTGGGCAGTCAACAAGGGTTGTTGCATAATTTTACTTTTATTGGTAATGAAACATTTGTAATACACTAAAATCTGATTAAGAGTAACAACTCATTATGTAATTATCTGAAAATCATTAGAATTTGTTTGTTTTTTATAAAAGTTTTGCCCCAGGCTAACAATTAGTATAGGAAACATTTAATATCATGGATTTAGCTGTTCAGTTATTAAAATTCATTGAAAATCAAAATACTTGTTCGTTTCAACACCTTAAACTCTGGGTATCAATCTGAAGTCAATCTGATGACAAGTTTGGCCTCTATAGCATCACAAGGTTTTTTGAAATGATCAAGGGAGATAACTCTGGAAGTAATTATTTGAAATAGTGTGTGTAAATTTAAAGTCAATCAGATATCAACTTTGGCCTCTAGAGCGTCCACAGAAAATCAACAGGCTTCTTCGTCTCATGACCTTAAACAATGCGTATAAATTTAAAGTCAATTGGATATTAACTTCTGCCTCTAGAGCATCCACAAGATTTTTTGAAGTAATCAAGGGCCACAACTCTGGCACTAATTATCAGAAATCGCTGAAAATCAATAGGCTTCTTTGTCTCATGACCTTAAACACTGTGTTTAAATTTGAAGTCAATCAGATATTAACTTTGGCCTCTAGAGCATCCACAAGATTTTTTGAAGTGATCAAGGGCCATAACTCTGGCACTAATTATCGGAAATCGCTGAAAATCAATAGGCTTCTTCGTCTCATGACCTTAAATACTGTGTATAAATTTAAAGTCAATTGGATATTAACTTTGGCCTCTAGAGCATCCACAAAATTTTTTGAAGTGATCAAGGGCCATAACTCTGGCACTAATTATCCGAAATCTCTGAAAATCAATAGGCTTCTTTGTCTTATGACCTTAAACACTGTGTATAAATTTAAAGCCAATCGGATATTAACTTTGGCCTCTAGAGCGTCCACAAAATTTTTTGAAGTGATGAAGGGCCATAACTCTGGCACTAATTATCGGAAATCGCTAAAAATCAATAGACCTCTTTGTCTTATGACCTTAAACACTGTGTATAAATTTAAAGCCAATCGGATATTAAATTTGGCCTCTAGAGCGTCCTCAAGATTTTTTGAAGTGATCAAGGGCCATAACTCTGGTAGTTATTATCGGAAATCGCTGAAATGACCTTACACACTGTGTATAAATTTGAAGTCAATCGGATATTAACTTTAGCCACTAGAGCGTCCACAACAGAGATGGGATTTTGCCCGTATATTCCGGACTTGTCCGACGCCAATTTCCGAACGCACAAAATTGTCCGACCGGAAATATGCCCAATCGGACATCAAGACATGGTGAATAATATTCAAAATTCCAAAATTAATATAGTTTACTGAGTGTATAACAACCTCTCAACCCGATTATCGATGATAACACGCTGGATTGATTAGGTAATTAAGTGATCAACATATTTATCGTGTTATACCACCTAACACCTACCTTGATTAACTAGTTAATCTGCCTTAATCCTTTATCGGACAATTCATTAATCCAATCCTGAACAGAAGTCATTGCTTCTCCTTTGTCGGGATATGTATCAATACAACAACAGTGATTATAAACTTAATCTACGTGATTGACCCATTGTCGAATGTATTACTATTATAATCTCCTTGATGTCGGGCGACAGCCGGTAGAAATTAGTCGTATATTTCACATATCCTAATCTGCGATATCACTATGGTGGAAGCGAGTGTTAAATAAAGCTATGTCACACACACATATCTAAAAAAAACTAGACCTTGCGAACTCTGTTTCTGATCGCACGGTTATAGTTTCTGATGGCACGTGGTTATAGCACTCGGCAAACCTCGCTGAATTCCATAATTCTACATCTAGCCGCGGCTGTATGACGGTAAGTGATATGTAATGTACCTACGCCTATACAATTGCGATGCGGCACGGGTTTACATATTGGGTAACCTTGCCGATTTTAAAAAGAAGTAATCAAAATTGCGTCGTTGGAAGCGTATTTAGAATTTTCAGAGCAAAGTTGTCCTTGTTTTAAACGGAAGTAGAAATCTCTCGTGAAACTATGAAATGAATACCACTCGGTAAACCGCGCCAGATTCCGAATGAATACGTGACTAATTTCACGCGTCTAATGTCGAAGAAAAGATTCTATTTTCATGGCATATTGTCGGATGTATGATCATATTTTCAATGAGGTTTATGTTTTTAAATCAAGAAATAAGTACGGTAGGCAATGTTGACGAATATGTCGAATGGAATAGTGCTTGATTTGAGTGTTATTATTTAGCAGATGGTGTCACAACGAGTGAAGTTTACTGCCAAATGAATATGGGGATAACATTTTTTATCCTCCGTATATAAGCCGAAACAGATCATAAGACGAATGCCGAACTTCCTCTGAAGAATGTATCGAATTAAATGACCCGAAAATACGGTACTTTTCGAGGAATTTGAAACAGTACGGATCGATAGTAGTCGGCAGTCGGCTTTCATTCTATTGTATTACGTCATCACATAATGTTTTAGAAATATTATAACTGGCGTAACTTTTAATACCGTACAGGAATTAGATATGAAAAATAACGAAGTGCACCTATTGTTTTTATTACGTACGAATTTGAATATTTTGTTGACACGTGATTTTATTGTTTGGTCTAAAAACTACATTCTTAAAAAAAACGATAAGGAGTTATGTCCCTTTATTTTCGGTAAAAATGTCCGACAAGAAAAATTTTGAAATCCCAACCCTGGTCCACAAGCAATTGTGAACACCGGACGGACGGGGGCGACAACAATATACGACCACATTTCAATGTGGGCGTATAAAAATCGTGTTTTTAGCTTGTGGTTCCACTGGAGGTCACAAGTATTATCTGTTTGAATCTATCACCTCTGGAGGTCAAGATTTTGATGAAACTTAAAATACATGTTTATAACCCCATGATCTTGGTAACTTTCGATATTTGCACTTATCGGATCATAACTTCCTGAATTATGGCCTCTGATTATACGAAAAATCGTGTTTTCAGTTTGCTGTCCCTAGAGATTACAATTATTAATTGATTTTTAAAAAATAATATTCAAAGATTTCACCATTACACTGTAAATATATGGTATATCAAGGTTGTGGTATCACTGGAGGTCACAATTTTGATCCGATTTTGATGAAACTTGAAATACGCTCGCCTTTCAATATCCGTGCATATCGGATTGTAAATTCCTGAATTAGGGCCCTTGTGTTTAGCTTGTGGGCCCCTTAGATATAACAATTTATATCCGATTTAAAAAAACGTGTCAATATATCACTGTTACACCCTAATGATTTTTGAGTACGAATTTCGTGAAAATTGAATTAAAACTGTCAGACAGAATGGTCGCCCCTCGTGTGCAAATAGTGTAAAAATATGGCATATCAAGGTTGTTGACCCTCTAGATGCCACAATTTTTATCCGATTTTGATGGAATTTATGTTTATATCATAATTATCTTGGTTCCTATCGATAAGTGTGCACTTCCTGGATTTTGGCCCATGATTGTTTTAACTATGGCATTTTTTGCTCCTTGTACGCAAATCGTGTAGAAGTATTAGAATACGGAGGTTGTGGACCCTCTAGAGGTCATAATTTTTATCCAATTGTGATGAAACTTAAAATACATGATTATGCGCACTTAGACCATAACTTTCTGGATTTTGGCCCTTGATTATACGAAAAATGGCTTTTGTTTTTAGCTTGTTCTCTATCCATCTCTTGCAAAATGTAGACATATCTTGTCTGGCAACGGCTGGTTAATTTTGTTATTGTTTTTATTGAAGAATCTAGACCGTATATAATCTGTTGTTATAAGCTGTAGTCGAAATGGGATGTTTTTATGGAAGAATCTATTCTATCCATGGAGAGGGTGGGATAACGGAACCACCACGCTGTTTAATCTGTTGTTATAAGCTGTAGTCGAAATGGGATGTAGACGAAATGGGAGGGTTCCGTGGTCAATGTGACTGATAATATAAAGATTTTGTTTTTGATTTACTTTGAGATTTATGGACTACTGGGATGACTTACCTGCTATATATATATATATATATATATATATATATACAGTGGCACATGTTTTGTTGCCTGGTTACCTATAATTAATGAATGAAGTATAACTGGTTTTAATCTGACTACTTAATCATGTATTGATTTTCAACTAGATACTGAATTACCTACATATCATTATCAACAATATATCATACAAATAATATAGTTCAGAATGTCATTTATAAATTATTGAAATGATTCTCATGAGAATTATAATATATTAAAAGATGGGTTGCGACAACATGCCAGCGTAATGTCTGTTTAATATGTCAAAATTTCAATTTCTTAAAGGATTAAAAACGATTTCTTCAAAATCCCAGAAACTCTCCAAGTAACTGGTGGATGATTCTGAATTTCAATATGGTTCTTCTTGATTACGAAACAAACAAGCCCAGGAAGTTTGACAATTTTTGGACCAGGAACTGTGCCCCAAGTGCTACCCATCTTGTTGTTATTGGAGGCGACACTTTTAAAAAACAAAGTCTACACCAATTTACATACGATCAACATAAAACTTGGCATGCTTGTTCGTTCGAACAATTTGTTTATGGAAATTTCTACAGGTCACAATTTTTATCAGGCCAAAACTTCATGGATTATGACCCCTGATTGTACGAAAAATCACGTTCTTAGCTTGTGGATACTTAGAGGTCACAATTTTCGTCTGATTTTGATGAAACCTGAAATGCATGTCTATAACCCAAAGATCTTATTTGTGCATATCGGATCTTATCTTCCTAAATTTAGGCCCCTGATTGTTCGCAAAATTCACATTTTTAGCTTGTGGTCCCACTAGAGGTCACAATTATTATCCATTTTAAATCGGGCCCAAACTGTCTTGACAAAATGGTGACTCCTTGTGTGCAAATAGTGTAAAAGTACGTCATACCAAGGTTGTGGAGTGTGGACCCTCTACAAGTCATAATTGTTTTCAGATTTTTATGAAACTGAAAATATGTTTATGTCCCAAAGATCTTGGTTCCTTTTGCTATTTGCGCATATCGTACCGTACCTTCCTGCATAATGGCCCCTGATTGTACGAAAAACAGTGTTTTTTCAAAAGGCATGTGACTATTAAAATGGGTCTGTCTGTCTGTCACACATTTTGGGACACAATAACTCTCTTTCTAATAGAGCTAGAATGTTCAAACTTGGCGTAGGCACTTTATGTCAATGCCTTGATAGAGTTCGAAGATGAGCATATTCTGCTTCGGGTAAGCAGAGATAAGCAATTTTATTGGTTGATGATTTGGGGCATGATAACTTTAGTTTCAGTAGTTTAATACTATGACTCAATCTGTTTCACAGAGAATTACTTACGAATTATCTCTGTAACGGATGCCTGTCCAAAACATGTGCGTTGACTGCCCGCCTCGTAGTCATTGGCTCAACGGCTCGTGCAATGTTTACTTAACACCTAACTACTTCGGGCAAAATGATGCATTTTACTCATTTTAATACCCATTTACACTAAATAGGAAATATTTTTTAACTACAAATACTTCAAACGTCTTTATTTATTTTTCTTTTACCTCAAAAAAATGTTTGAGAATTTAATTTGTCGGAGTAAAAAAGTTAATATGTCATAATCATTAAGCTTCGTCAATGTCATGCTTATCAGTGATTGTAGCGGCCAAGCGAATATTCACTGCGGGATCAGTTTGACTATGACTAAGTTCGATAATGAGCATTTTCTGCTCAGGGTAAGCAGAGGGATAAGCAATTTGATTGGTCGAGACTTTGGAACACAATAACTCTCCTTCTAATATAGGTAGAATATTCAAACTTGGTGCAGGCGTTCATTAGGTGAATATCTTGATGGAGATCGATGATGAACATAGTCTGCTTACAGTAAGCAGAGGTAAGCAATCTGATTAGTTGATGCTTTGGGGCATGATAACTTTATTTGGTTATAGATAGGCTAATGCAGTGAGAGCGATGAAACTCTGAATATAGATACATTGTATCATTACCTTGATTAAGTTCGATAATGAGTGTGCTTTTAAAAAACGTTTAAATATATCAGTATTTCACAATAATGAAGGTTGAATTTGAATTTCAGGAAAATTGAAACTAAACTGCCAGACAAAATGGCCGTTCTTTGTATGTAAATTGTGTAAGTGTATGTAATATGAAGGTTTATGACCCTCTAGAGATCACAATTTTTATCCAGTTTTGATGAAACTTATAATATATGTGTATGTCCTATCAATATTTGCACACTTCAGACCACAACTTTCTTAACTATGGTCCATGATTGTATGTAAAATTGCTTTTGTTTTTGTACCTGATTTGCTGTACTAACCTTGCTAATCAATTAACACTGGGTATGTTTTATTGATTTATTTGCTGTGCAGTTATTTATTATTTATTAGTCTTGGTTCGTCATTCATAATAATATCTCTTGCCAATTACACATATAAATATCAGTCTTAACAATCAAGTCTACCGAATTCCAATATAGCCTTCTTACACTATAAACTGCAGATTGCCTCGTTCGGCATTTCTGTCCAAACGAGGTAAAACAAATGCCTCGTTGTCTGGAGTTCCAAAACGAGGTTTTTTTAAATTACCCTGTTTTTGGAACGAGGTATTTTGTTCAGAACGAGGCTTGGTAAAAATGGGTTTACTAAACGTGGTTTTTTCAAGATAGTTATTAGCAGTATTTCCTATCAGCGAATTTGTAAAAATTAAAATTTATGTTATTTAATACGAAAATAAAACCAGTCCAAACTATGATATTATAATCAGAGAAATAGACAGGACAAGAATACTACACGCCATATATGTAGGTGTAAAGCAACATCAGCTATCTTGATTGATTTATTGGCCCAATCAGTTATAGGTGTTAAGAAACAACTGTGGTGTTGTGACAATTAATCAAGGTAGCTATGTGTCTGCAATAGTTTTACACCTACACCTAACTGATATCGCAGACAACAAATTAGTGTTTATCTGGTCTAAATACAACAAATAATCCATTCTTATCAATCAAAAAAGCATATAATTTCATTCCTTATTTCCAATATGCCAGTTTATTATTTATATTTATTGTAAAAAAATAACTTGACTATAGCATTGACTGTTTCTGTTGAAACCCCATAACATTGCACAAAATATTATTGGATCAAAGTTACATAAACGCGCAGCGACAAATTTGTTGGCTAAACAGTAGCTTTGAGACACATTGATTTCCATTCAGTTCAAAAATTTTTGTTTCCCTTTCTGAAAAAATTCTGTATTTCCTTGGGCAAAGTGGTTTGCAGTGTAATGAGGTTTGTACAAAGCTGGTCATGGGCCCAGCTGAGATGGGAACTGTAGCCACCGGTTTGAACTGACCATCACATGTTAGTATATATTTTCTACTCAAAGCTGAGTAGATATTCAAAATACTTTTCCGTGAAAGTAGTTATATCCAATAAAAGTATGGCAATCTTGGTATGAATGAAAAGTAGAGATTCCTTATGACTGTCTGTTTGCCCGACTGACATAGGGACAGCTTCTTATGTGTTGATCTATGGCTAAAAGTTGTGCAAAAATTGAGGGAATTCACTGTACAGTAGATTCTGTGATTAAATAGTGGAAAAAGAAATTGGCAAAAGAGGATAATCCAAGATTCTATGCAGGCTTCAATATTTAAGATAAATGGAGAGTGACTAACAACTAATAAAACCTTGAAAGGGATTCTTCCTGATCAAGTCACATGACAAACCAGATTGCTTAAAATAGATTGGGATACTTTCCTCTGGTTGAGATATTTTGAAAGGGATTTGAAGCAAGCTTGTGAGGGATAAATTGGTTTGAATATGTTTTTGGCCCAAGCCTATCATCATTTGTTTTCTGTGTTTATCATTCACAATTTAAAATTATTTATGATTAAAATATTTCATTTGAACGTTTCCTTGTAAGTAAAACACACCAAGGCACTAAGGTGAAGCCAGTGATACGCAAATGTTTTGTAATAATAGTCAATAATAAATATGCCATACACTTGGATACTTGTTAAAGCCTTGCCTTGTAGTGTATTATTTTAAAATCATTTTATTGACAATTTGATTTATTAATTCTATTGTACATAAAGCACATAAAGGCTAATTTTGGTATTAACACATGTTGCACGAAAATAATATAATAATATCAAGTTCAGACAACCAAATGTTATCCATTTCAACTAGTTACCCAGATATTGTTATATAAACAAAAAAGTGCACATACCATACCATAATCATACTTAATTATTTATGCACATAACTCAAACAATCATTTGATAGAGTTGATGTGTGATTAAATTCTGCAATCTCACTTATATATAGAGATATCCTACATAATTGTACATCTCTGCCATCACTACTTTATTGTGAACTATTGTCATGTAAAACCTTTTTACTATATATTTGGTAATAAAGAGTTACAATTACAACTTCCATGAATTAATATCACATGTACTGATTGATCTATGATTCATTTACGGTTAAATATTCAGCGATATCATTTAAAATAATTCTGTGAGAACATGACCTAAAACAGTTATATATGGTAGAAAATTTGAAGGTCAAAGTAATGGGGGTATTGCACCTGGCATGAATCTTTACTACTCCAGGGTTTTCAGTTTGAAAGGGTTAACATTATGAAAAACCTGTTAATAAAATCTCCCATAAAATCCCTCATAAAATATATTCCTTAAATCAAAAACCCTTATTGAAGTATTTTTGTTAACACCAAAAACCCATTACATATCAATATACAAAATATAAATAACAGATTTACAATACAGAATTAGGGACTAACAATTGTCTCATAACAGAAAGATGAATGTTTTTTCAAAAATATTTGTTATGGACGGATTATTTTGTAAATTAAGGTCCATGTAAATGTTGAATTATAGATACATATTTCTTGCCTTTATTTTTGAACAAGAAGAACAAATTGTATAAATTAATCATCTGTTATACCCTTACAGCAAACCCAACACACATTTAAGTCAAACAAGTTGAACATAGAATTAAATCCTCTCAAAGGGAGCTAATACAACTCTGTAAAAACTAGTGCATTATACTAGTACAGAACTAATATAATGTTAGTAAACAAAATTTCTGTCTGATCTTCACCAAATTCCCACTGTCAAAGCTTATTTACATTTTTTGTACCGTCCAAAAAACTAGACACTTTTTGATTGATAGTCCTTCATTCTATACCACCATTAAGCAGAAAAAACAGGTTGGAAAATCCTAAAGGGTTAAGGAACTTTGTATAACCCCTGATGCAACCTCCCAGTACAACTGGTCAGATCTTATGTAGTGTAGGACATTGAAAGTATAAAAGAAAACGAAACAAAATATAGATCTGTATTTTAATCAGATTGGATTAAGTAACAAAATTAATGTTTGTTTACAAAATAGGTATTATTTGAAATTGGTATGATTAAAGGCTGATAAATTACAACAAATTGTTCTGGCTTGCATAGAGTCAAGATTAAAGATACTTTCCCAATCTTGTTATATATGGAAAGTAGCAAGATCCAATCTTACTACAGTAAATAAACTACTGGATTTCCTAAAAACATCCATGGAATGCATACAAGACAAAAATGTAAGCGATTAGGTATGTCTGCTCAAGTGATATCAAACATTGACGCGAAAATTGTCTGATCACCCAACATTAAGGAGCACTGGATCTATGTTTATAAATTTGACGGTGACTGGACTAGAAAAAACAGAGAGACTTAAATGTATAACAGTTTCTGAAATAAAAACCTCAGAAAAAAGACGTTGGCAGTGGATAATCAGAAAATTTAATTAGGTTTCAATATTCATCATAAATCGCCAGCATTGTACCCGTTTCTATGTACCGCATCTGCCGAGTCAAGTTACACAAACATGACTTCTTTTAATAGATTTTTTGTAGCTTAGGGTATTTCTTTGTGAATACAATGTTTTGAGAAAGATTTGAAGCAAAATTTTGAGTTTGAATAAGGTTGAATATGTCTTTAGTCCAAATATATCTTTAAATCACCCAGTTTGTACGTGGGAAAGTATCTTTAAACCCATCAATATGAAAATTATATTCTTATGATTATCTATGAATTCACTGATGTTGAAGAGAAGGTATATCTTGGCTTGTAATCTTCTGAAAAAATTACAATGTTTGAAAACTAGGCATATTTATAATAAAACCATGCATAGAAAACAATAGCCTTTATAAAAGACAATCTCAGTTTCTTAACATTGAACACTCATAGACAATGCAGGACAACTGCATAAAAAAAAAAAGAGGACAGAACAGACATAAAGAATTAATCAAAGGACCATCAATAAATTACCAAATTTAAAATATCTTGCTGTTCCTTTAGACCAAAGCTGGAAACATTGTTTAACATATAAATATATATAATATATTTCATCTTATATTCTCCACATTTAGACAATATTTATAGAAAACTATGTTTTAAACTAGAAAAAATCAAACATTTCAATTGTGCACTTGAGTTAGTGCCTTTATTTGAAATTTATAACAAGTTATTGATTATGTGAATGTTGTGTTATTGTGTAATTAAAAAAAACATATAAATATCCGGAGCTAATAAAGCATAATAAAGTAGAAAACCACTGGACCTTATACCAGTCGTTATTTTAAGCAGTGTATGATAAAGTCTAACATAGATAAAATATATTGCATCTACAGTTATGATACATACTTTACTATAAAATATAAATCAGTGAACCCTCAATAAACAAGGAAAAATTACAGAGATCAACAGTATATTTCTGAATATACTAAAAGTATATCAACATAATGGCACACAAGTTTTCAATCTGGGAATATAAAGATATTACACTGTGTAGTGTATGATCCCCATATCTCTCAGTTGGCTTAAGGGGAGGTTTATGTAAACCTAGCAAATGAAAGCAACTAATGTTTCGGCTACTGGGAGCAACTGAATGCAACTGAAAAAAGGTTGACCTGAGCACACGCCAGTTGCACATGTTTAACTTTCGGCAAATTGACATAAGCCCACCTTTTTGTTGCTCATAGCAAATGTTTTATGTAGATTTAAAATTGCACTTCTTACTTTGTTTTCCCAGCAATACTATTTATTTTTAATAAATTAACATCTTTTTATAAACTTATTTATTCCATCTGATGGTGATCCAGCATGTGGAACATAGCGCAGAAGCCAATTGACTAAGCCTATATCTATACATTATTATGCAATGTATTAATACCTCTTAAAGGAGAAATCTCAGATATATTTCAATGAATAAAACTAGTTAATTTTATTTGGATGTTGAAGCGCTGTGATATTTTGTAAAGAAATACCAATGATATTTTTGAAGAGCAATCACCTTGGGCCTGAATAAATCTGTCTATAATTTAGTCTCAATCATTTAAGCCTATAGGGCTTATTGTCTCTGCTTTGATCACAACAAATATAAAATTGACTGTAGTCTAATTCGGTTATTTTTATGCTATTGTTTCAAATGTTTTAACTAAAAATGGAAAATAAACTATACTTGCATATTTCAATAAACTGGGACTTCTCCTTTTAAAGTTTAGAAAATAAATATTGTTATAAACAAATAGTCCAAATACCATAACTTTGTTACAGGTACATGACCCTTTAATGTTAAATGACCTCTGATCTTGAAGTCATTAGAATTCTTGGTCCACAGTCTTCGCCTTATAGGGCAGAGGACATACAGCTGAACCGCTACATGACAAAGGAATAGTTTCTGGTTTAGTAACAATAAACCAAAAGCTTCCTACTTCACATGAATTATATTGTTAGATTACTATGTCTTATAAAGAAAAATGTAAAAGAAAAAAAGTTATACCAAAAATCAGCACTGAGGTATGCTTGATAACACCACCTATATACTTATTTATGTACATGTTATATATTTTTACAGTTGATCAATTCCTCATCATTCAGCATAGGTAATATTTTAAGGCAATCCAAGATACCTTCCTCAACCGATATTGTTGAACTGTATCCTAAATTTCGTATTTTCTCATAACTAACTTCATAATCTCTTTTATCTTTATCTTCACCCTCTGTGTTGGTTGTTATTTCACAGGACGGGACTTTAGACTGGATTATCTGGGCAACTTCGGCCTTCGTATAGTTCATCTTTTCATCACCAACATTATATGCTTCACCCTTCATCAATTTATAGTTTTCCAATGCAAAAATAAAGGCCCTGGCAGCATCTTTCACATGTAAGAATGTGCGACGGAAATGACCCTCGTACAAATCAAATCTTTTATTTTGAAGGGCCTTATAGGTTAGATCATTGACTAATAAATCCAAACGAAGTCGTGGCGCGACACCAAACACAGTTGCCAATCTGAGCGCAACGCCCCCGGCTTGCAAGACAATCTTTTCTCCTCCAGCTTTACTGCTTCCATACAATGAAATAGGACTAATGGGTGTGTTTTCTGTGCACACACCATCCACAGCACCATAACATGATCCAGTACTGGCATAGACCAGTTTTTGGTGAGGTTCCATCAGTTGGGTGATATTACCAGTACCATTAATGTTTGTGGCCACAGCTAAATCTGGATTTTTATCGCAAGCAGGATAACCTACGACAGCTGCTAAATGGATAATGCCAATCTTTCCTTTAATCACTGCCTTCAATTCTTCTGGATTGCATATGTCTCCTTTAACAATGTTCAATTTAGGATGTGAAGAGATGAATAATAATGGTTTAATTCCCCACAGAAATTTGTCAAAGACTGTTACTTCATATCCAGCAGACAATAACATGGGTACAATAGTAGTTCCTATATATCCTGCTCCTCCAGTTAATAACACATGCCCCTTGTTGTCTCCATTAACATTTCTGTTAATCTGAAAAGCATCCATTTTGATTGACAATAGTGTACTTCTGCAACAATGTCAACCTGAAAAATAAAATTATTTAATGTAAATACCTCAATCAATCAAAAAATTAATTAAAGGACATCACCCACCTATTTCTATTTTATTTTACAAAAACTGATGTATTAAAGGATGTAAATTTTCTATTGCTATATTACAAAAATCGATAATTAAAGGATATCGAAATGAAATGGGGTTTAAAGTCCTAGTGTTAAGCTCCAACTGGGCTAATGAAGACAGGCATATGTCATACAGTGTGCAATGAGGGAAATTTTGCCCGGGCAGCAGCACTATGGTCTACTCTTATATCAAATTCCAACTGCCAAGAGATCTTTTACGTGGATGTCCCATCCAAACTACTAGACAGCTCCTTGTCGTCCTGCACCACTGACAAGGGGAAACCACATTGGAAAATCATGTTGAACTTTCTAGGCCAATGCAAGGATCAAACAAACGACCACCAGGTTAGCAAGCCACAGTCTTTTAAGACACTTAGCCACTTAGCCAAACAAAAATAGATAATTAAAGGATACCATCCACCTATTGCTACTTTACAAAGATAAATAACAAAAGACAGGTACCAGAATCAAATTTTCAAAAGCTTTCATTCAAACAATAAAACATCTATTTTTCTTTAAGTTGATCAGAATATTGAAATCTTCGTTTATGCACATTGTCCCAATCTAATCATCAACCAACTGATTAAATATTAGCTGTTGACTTTTGTCTGACTGATTATTATCTCCACATCCTTTTATACATATATGATTGTTATATGCATATCATCAGAATTTTAATTAAAATAAGCTAAATAATTGAAGAGAAATTAATTGACTAGAACCAACTGATTAAAATATTAGCTCCATTGGTTGCTTACTTATCCATTTATAAGGGATAGCCTCTGTCCCTTTATTAATAGAAATGATGATAGGTATGGCAGTCAGAATCAAATGGCTCAACAGTATGTTCAAACTTGAGGATTGCTTAGGCAAAGCAGAGATAAGCAATTTGAATGGTTTGACCTCACTGCTGGCTTTTTTATTTAGTTTTTAATTTTTCCTAATTTGCCATTCAATTATTTGTTCATAGGGGTCATACATTTTTGCTATGAAATTTGCCAGAGGAGCCAGTAATGCGAGGGTAAAAATGTTTTTGCCGACATCTGAAGTTGGTTGACTTATGCATAAAAGTTGATTGCTTTAAACACTACATATTTCAAGAATAGTATGCAAAAACAAGCCAAGCCAAAAACAGACCGCCATCTTGTCTTGGGGCCGAAATTCTAATTTTCTCATCGTGATTTATAGTTAATGCAAAATATTAATAAATAAAAGGTCTTAAGTGTGAATCCCGATATTTTGAAAGTGAATTCCTATGTTTATATGTTTTCAAAGGGAATCTGAGTGATATTTGGTGTTTTAAGGTAATTTATTAATAATGTAACATATTAGTAAATAGGAAGGTCTAAATGCAAATTTGAATATTTTGAAAGTGAATTTCGTTGATTCTAGAAGTTTTAAAGTAATTTATTTTTAATGTTAAATATTAGTCAAATGAGAATCTCATTTGTTATATATTCAGTGCTTTATAAATTGATAATTATTACTATTATATTTTTAAAGTCAATTTCGGTGTTTATATGTTTTCAGTGTAAATTTCAGAAATTTTGGGGATTTTCACGAATTCAATATTAATATAAGTAAATAGGAAGATCTTGCAGGTGAAATGTGAATTTCGGTTCTTGTAAGTGAATTCCAATGTTTATAAGTGATTTTTTCAGCGTTTTCAGTAATTTATTATTAGTGCAAAATATTAGTAAATAGGGTGGTCTTAAGTACAAATTCGAATATTTGGAAAGTGAATTCTGGTAATTCATTATTAATATTAGTGCAAACTGTACAAATGGGAAGCCTTGCCGGGCAAATTCTGATATTTGCAAAGTGAATTCCGATGTTTATACGTGAATTTCGTTGTTTATACGTGAATTCTAGTGATTTGTCCCCCCCCCCTCTACAAGTGATGCATGTCTCCAAACTGATCCCGCAGTGAATATTCGCTTGGCCGCTACAATCACTGATAAGCATGACATCGACGAGGCTTAATGAGTACGGCATATTAACTTTTTAACTCCGACAAATTAAATTCTCAAACATTTTTTTGAGGTAAAAGAAAAATAAAGAAAGACGTTTGAAGTATTTGGAGTTAAAAAATATTTCCTATTTAGTGTAAATGGGTATTAAAACGAGTAAAATGCATCATTTTGCCCGAAGCAGTTAGGTGTTAAGTAAACATTGCACGAGCCGTTGAGCCAATGACTAACGGCGCGTGCAGTCAACGCACCTGTTGTGAACTGTCGTCTGTTACAGAGATATTTCGTAAGTAATTCTCTGTGAAACAGATTGGCATGTCTCACGTACGGGTAAACTAAAATTTCCACGGGAGACGGCCCGTAGTAGCACGTACGCGGGTTATGAGCTAGACTTAGGTATGCATCTATATCTGGATCGTAGGGACTTCAACAAAGACGATGGATAGCGTAAACTTAGCAGTCAGCGATTTTAGAAATGGTCACAGAGCCAAGGCGCATTTAAATCGCACAAACAATTCCGTAGAAGATCAAAAGTTGTTATGTAAGACTTAGAGGATATCTGACGATTAAAAAAAGTAACTGAATGTCAGTAGAACATGCAGAGACAAATAGAAATATTCCGTTCATTCATTTGTTTTTATTCATTCTAAACTATATTTTCGTTTTCTCATATCAAATTCAAAGTAAAATATTATGTAGTCTGCAATATACTACCAAACAATGACAAAGGCGACGTACGCACGGGCGGACGATCATGAGTGACGGTGCCATTCGACTACATTAAAATTAGGACGTACAATAAAACAGACTATTTGCTTTTCTGTTAATCAATGTTAGAGCTTCAGGCGGGGCAGCACACAAGCAACTATTGCCTTAGACGTTTACATAAAAATAACCAGTTTTCTTGATTAAAATTGATCCATTTGAGTCCTTGATGATCTAATTGGTACAGCATGGCCTTATCAAACAGCACTTGATATAATTACGTACTTACACCATAGTAGCATCTTCCAGAACCAAGCATGCATTATACATTTTTGTATGCAATGCAACATCAATATTTCGTAGAATTCGAACTACGTTTATATGCGTTTTTGGCATATTCTGAATGTTATATAATGGTAAAATTTACGTACCGTAAAATATGGAGAAGCTAAGAAATTCCTTTTAGATAACCTGACAGTAAAGCGTCTCGCACGCTTTATATTTCAGTATATTGTTTTGGCTCCTGTTGCTAACCAACGAAAAACCGATCAATACAATGAAGTTACTTGTATGGCGATCTCTCATAATCAAATACGTGGAAACAGAAATGCTTGATAGCCCGTGAGTCTGGTTATATTTCTAACTAGGGTATGGGATGGGGGCTAAGAGCCCTTTCATCTGACAGGACCCCTCATTTCTGAAAAAATGCCCTAGAATTTCGAAAGTTATCCCAAATCTTCATAGAAATACTCGCGTCACAATGTCATCGTAGGCATAACATTGTGATTTCTTTTCCTGTTCATCTCCCTTGTCCAAACAGAAATACTAAAAAAAGAAATCACCCTCAATGTACGTGTACATGTACTATCGACCATTCGTCCTTGTTAAGACTGCTAGTGTTCGATTAATTCTGGTCAATTTTCTCTGATTTCAATTTCGATTTTAAAAACTTCGCGCTCTGCAACCATTTATAATCCCAATTTTGCATTTAGACGTGTATTAAAATTAAAAGGGGCTGATTGGGCCTTCGGGACATCTGGTTCCATTGGACACCGTCTCGGTGAAGAATAGGCAACATATCGAGAAAACGAAAATACTTTGATTCACTATTGCTCTACCTCACCCACTGAGCATTTTTCTCCTCGGATTGGGGCCATTACATTGCACTGTGGATGGAAGGTGAATTTTAGTTCTTTTAAAGTACACTTTAAGGTGTGGAGTATGTAACATGTATTAGGTAGCAACCCGGGAAGGTTGTTTATATGGTGTTCTATTTCGGCCACGTCGTGCGTCGCGCGTCGCCTTCGAAACGACGCAATCTTCGCGTCGCGCGTCGCCTTTTTCAATGGTAAGCTATAGGGAGAAAAGGCGACGTCGGCTTTTTAACACGACGTCGCTCTTAAAGGTGAGAAAATGCGCATGTACGAGGAGAATTCATTTGCAGTTGATTTGCCGTTTGGTATTTTATCTTATATACAATAATTTATTTTGGACACGGAACTATCCTTTATGTAACAATGCATTTCTATAAAAACAGATTATGTGTTATATTTTAATTTTCTGTTCTAAACTTAAAATTTTAAACTCTACTGTGAAAGAGTGATCTGCTCTCTGCAGATACAGTAATACACTATAGTTAAACACACGATGACTGGATACTGATAACGATGTGGGCGTGGTTTCCGTTATTTACATCAGTTGTTTTATAGGTTCTTAAGACAGAATTAATACGAGGATTGTTTTATTGTAGATATTCCACGACGAACATATTAGCTACCCCAATGAAATCAGGTTAAGATCCAAGATTAGATTCACACAGTCACACAGGCAGCTACAAGCAGGACCCTCACAAGCCTATGCGGTGCCCCAGGGCAAACGTTTCAGTGACGCCCCCCCCCCACCCAGCCATTGCATACTGTAAATTTCAAAAGATCATCTTTATATACTTTTAACACGTACCTTGTCTAAATAACTATTTATTAAATTTATTAAATTTTTTATATTTATTTTTCCGTCAACTCTTCGTTTGATCGAAAAAGACTATAATTTGTCTTGAAATAAACATAATTCTACCCCTCTACTTGTGAGCACTTAGATAAATTGTCCCCCCCCCCCATCCCCTCCTCCAAGCAGAGTCGTCACCGGACGATAGCCCTCTCAGTAACCCCACCCCCCCCCCCACCCTTGCTAATATATTGGTCTTCGGGTATTCTCATATTAATTTTGTCTGCATAAATGTAAAGGAATGTTCATACTATAAGTAATACAACACTTGAGAACCTACAAAACAACTGATGTAAATACTTCGAGCCACACTCAAATCGTTATCAGTATACTGTCATCGTTTGATTAACTGTATTAGTGTGCCATCTGCAGACAGCACGAGGTCATTCATTCACGCCTGGGGCCTATTTCACGAAATTTTAACTAAAGATAAAATCCAAATTTTAGTAGATACTTTAGTTTTGATTGGCTAAGCACTAAAATCAATCTAATATTATCCAATCAAATTACTAAAATTTGGATTGTATCTTAGTTAAAATTTCGTGAAACAGGCCCCAGGATTTGAGATTTTAAGTTTAGAACAGAGATTTAAAATATAACATATAATCTGGGTTTTATAGAAATGTATTGTTATATAAAGGATACTACTGGCTACGGTGGCTGATAAGGGACATGAAAAATAATATAATTTGATTTTTTTAATATTCACCCAAGTCAATTTTAATTTAATTTGTTTTTTATAATTTTCACCCAAGTCAATTTTAATTTCCACCCAAGTCAAATTTAATATAATTTGTTTTTTATAATTTTCACCCAAGTCAATTTTAATATAATTTGTTTTTTATAATTTTCACCCAAGTCAATTTTAATTTAATTTGTTTTTTATAATTTTCACCCAAGTCAATTTTAATTTCCACCCAAGTCAATTTTAATATAATTTGTTTTTTATAATTTTCACCCAAGTCAATTTTAATTTCCACCCAAGTCAATTATAATATAATTTCGATTCTGTTGAATTTCCACCCAGCGCGTGATGACATCGGAGAACGCTAGATCGGATATGATGACGTCATATGTGGATTGTGGGTTAGGGTAAGGGTAAGGGTTTTTTGTCCCTCGCTCACGTTTTGTGATCGAGAGATAGGGTTTGTTAGCGCTGCTGGTTCATTTTTCTCCGGGTCACTGTGAGCGGGAGCATAGTCTCCAGACCCCCCCCCCACATTTCATTAAAAAATTGTGTGTTAGCCAAAACGAGACTCCCGGTCACCTCAAATTGGAGTTTTGTAACATTGGGTTCCGGGGATGATCAGGGCAAGTTTTGTATATGGGGTTGTATTCCGGATGATTTGGAAAGCCATGTTTGGGACGTCCCTCCGCCCCGGTGGTAGTGCTCAGTGAATTGGAATTCTAATAAATGGAGGATAATTTGCCTGGTTACTGATCCGAAAGAAAAGAATGGATTCTGATTTATAGGGGGCCGAGATATAGGGCCCCAAACATGGCCCCTTGTTTCAGGCAATCGCTCAAACTTTTCCAATTTGGACCAAAAAACACCCGATTTCGTTATGTAAACACCCAGATGCACCCATTGGGAGGTTCCGAGTTTGGAAATTTTTGAAGTATATCGACGCCGGGGAGTCGCCCGGGGCCGTCACATTTCAGCATTGGCGACCGGTAGTGGGGGAAATCGTGATTTTTTGCATCAAAATGCCTGAAAGGCCCCTTTGCCTGGCCGCAGCTTAATACATTGTTATGACAGAATTTTTTTCAAAAATGGTCCTATCTCTTCGAAACTTCGGCTACCTCCCCCGCCCTCCATTTCCACCTCCGGGCATACAAAAATGGTCTCAAAATTAAAATCGAACATCTAGTTCCATCTCTATTTTTTTTTTAACTTTGTGTACCCCCGAGAAAATGGCCACCGTTCACTCCCCATGGGTAGGGATCAACATTTTCTTTTAGGAAATGTGTTTGGTCGAAAGATGGGTGCTTGGGTGGAATACCTGCCCAGAAAATTTGGTGTCAATTGACCCTCGAGAAGGGTCTGGCGTAGCAATAATCCACATGAAAAATGGGCGAAAACAGAAAAAAAAAATCGATTTTGTCATTTCGGTGCCCCTTAGAAAAAAAACCTTAACTCAGCCGCTATGGGCAGTGGGTCCATGAAATTTGGAGGGCGCCCGCCAAAAATGAGCAGGATCGACCAAGGGGTTCCGATTTTATTCAGGTGTCGGATCAGAACTCTACTCGACCTGATCATTCCCCCCCCCCCGGATTTCCTTCCAAAACATTTGTCGTTTTTAGAGGATTCAGGGGTTTAGCCTGAAGTCATAGGGCAAGGTGGGATGGGGAGTAGGCTACCCCTCCTTAAACCCCATATTCCCATTTCTACCCTCCACCGAGACATGTTTTTCTCAAGGTCACGTTTTTCTAAACCCTGCCCCTCCCCGTGGACCCAGGAGCCACAAATTTGGCCTGAGGGTAGGCCTTGGTAATGCCTTCTAACACTCTGGGGGTTTGGACCCGCACGTCCGAACCCTTAAACCTTTTTTTGACGAGCAGCCTGTGGAGGAAACGGAGAACTGAGGAGATATGATCAAATTTCCTGGTTGATGACGTCAAGCGCTGGGTGGAAATTCATCAGAATCGAAATTATATTACAAATGACTTGGGTGAAAATTAAAATTGACTTGGGTGAAAATTAAAATTGACTTGGGTGGAAATTAAAATTGAAAATTATAAAAAACAAATTAAATTAAAATTGACTTGGGTGAAAATTATAAAAAACAAATTATATTAAAATTGACTTGGGTGGAAATTATAAAAAACAAATTAAATTAAAATTGACTTGGGTGGAAATTATAAAAAACAAATTATATTAAAATTGACTTGGGTGAAAATTAAAATTGACTTGGGTGAAAATTATAAAAAACAAATTATATTAAAATTGACTTGGGTGAATATTAAAAAAATCAAATTATATTATTTTTCATGTCCCTTATCAGCCACCGTAACTGGCAGTACTTTGTGTCCAAAATTAATTACTGTAAGATAAAATACCAAACGGCAAATAAACTGCAAATGAATTCTCCTGGTACATGCGCATTTCATCACCTTAGAAAAGGCGACGCGCGACGCGACAACCGACTCTACACACATCAATAATAGGCTGTAAATTATGGAAGACCAAATGGGACAATATTCATGATTCTTGTTTCTACATTCCAGTTTGAACATTTTAGACACGAACGCAACATTCTAAACTAATGATTCTTGTTTCTACATTCTTATGTCAGCATTTCATGCACGAAATCAACATTTCAAACAAAAAATTGAATTTATGTTTCATTTACGGCGTTTTATCGGTAACTTTTATATATCATTAAATATTAAAATTAAAAAATAATTTCTTAATTTCACATGACAAAGAAATCAATTCATTGGTTTCTGAAAGTATCTAAAAAAAAGTCTGGAATTTGAACTCTTATGAAAATATTTTCTACGTTTCAAAAAGTCTTGAAATTAAAATCTTGAAATGAAAATGTCCAGACAAATATGATGAATTATCAACATTATTACACCAGAGGGCGCTAGACCTAACACAAATTGGCGACCTATTCGACTAGCGACCTATTAGACCGATCCAACTGCATGGCAACCTATTCACAATAAAGACAACAGACACCCAAACTCATCTATATTTATCAACCAATAAAATCCAATGTAACGTCTATCAAATGAAAGTAGAATATATTATTTTTTATCCATTCTTTTAATTCAAAATAGAGGTGTAATTTCGCCATTATCTTACAAAACTAAATATACGATGGTCCGAATTTTGACTCGGAACATTATCGTTTTTTCACGTTAAAATATTGAAAAATTGGCGACGTTTAGGATGAGAGCGTAGCCGTTTAATATGATTGTGCCAAGTTTAACTAATAATATTTGGAAAGCTTATTTCATTACCTTTCAGGATATATATAGGTGGATGATTCGAATTTTGTACGATGATCCGAATTTTGACTCGGAACACTACCGTTCTTTCACTTTAAAATATTGAAAAATTGGCGACGTTTAGGATGAGAGCGCACCACTTTAATATGATTGTGCCACGTTTTACTAATAATATTTAGAAAGCTTATTCCATTACCTTTCAGGTTATATATAGCTGGACGCTCAGAATTTTGTACGATGATCCGAATTTGGACTTCGAAAAAAATACCGGTTTATCTTTACATTTAGAATATTGAAAAATTAGCTATGTTCAAGTTGAGAGCGCACCACTTTAAGATGATTGAGACAGCTTTTACTAATAATATTTAAAGAAAGCTTCTTAAATTACCTTTCAGAATATAGATAGCTGAATGCTCAGATTTTTGTACGATGGTCCGAATTTTGACTCGGAATATTACCGTTCTTTCACTTTGAAATTTTTAAAAAATTGGTCATGTTTAGGATGAGAGTTCACCCTTTTAATCTTTTAATACGACTGTGCCAACTTTAACTAATAATATTTGGAACGCCTATTTAATTCCCTTTCGGAATATATTTAGTTGGACGTCTAGACTTTTGTAAGATAATGGCGAAATTACACCTCTATTCTGAACTAAAGGAATGGATAAAAAATATTAGGTCGCTAGTCGAATAGGTCGCCAATTTGTGTTCGGTCTAGCGCCCTCTGGTGTAATAATGTTGATAATTCATCATATTTTTCTGGACATTTTCATTTCAAGATTTTAATTTCAAGACTTTTTGAAACGTAGAAAATATTTTCATAAGACTTCAAATTTCAGACTTTTTTTTAGATACTTTCAGAAACCAATGAATTGATTTCTTTGTCATGTGAAATTAAGAAATTATTTTTTAATTTTAATATTTAATGATATATAAATGTTACCGATAAAACGCCGAAAATGAAACATAAAATTAATTTGTTGTTTGAAATGTTGATTTCGTGCATGAAATGCTGACACAAGAATGTAGAAACAAGAATCATTAGTTTAGAATGTTGCGTTCGTGTCTAAAATGTTCAAACTGAAATGAAGAAACAAGAATCATGAATATTGTCCCATTTGGTCTTCTATAGTAAATTGGGTGGGTTCAACATTATATATCCCATTTTCGAAATCAATCTAAGCGAGGTCTGTATGTGAACAATCGATGACTCGCACACAATCGAATACATGGGAAATATTATTTCTGGGAATTAAATCTGGATCTCCGGATCTCCAGCAAGTGATCCCAAAATTTACATTCCTTCAGCAATATAATTTGTCATCAGCATCACCATTAACATTATCATCGTCATCATGAGTTTGCAATGGGCTGTCAACACGTGCTGTCACTACCTGCATGTTCTTGAGCGACTTATTAATATTTCAATAGTTGATTACTTATTGTTTTATCCTTATTATTTCGGCAATAATCGCTCGATAAAAAGATCGAAAATTCAGTCAGAAGTAATGACTAGATGACTTGATTTTTTTACACAGGTCATCGGATGTTTTTATACGCCCACATTTTCATGTGGACGTATATTGTCGTAGCCCCTGTTCGTCCGTCCGTCCGCCCGGACGTCCGTCCGTCCACAATTGTTTGTGAACAGTCTACAGGTCACAATTTTTATCCCATTTCAATGAAACTTAAAATGTAGGTTTATCACCCTAAGATCTCGGTTCCTTTCGATATTGGCATGTATCGGACTGTAACTTCATGGGTTGTGGCCCCTGATTGTACGAAAAATCACGTTTTTATACGCCCACATTTTCATGTGGACGTATTATGTCGTCGCCCCTGTCCGTCCGGACGTCCGTCCGTCCACAATTTGTTTGTGGACTCTCTACAGGTCACAATTCTTATCCGATTTTGACGAAACTTGAAATATAGGTTTATCCCCAAAAGATCTCGGTTCCTTTCGATATTGGCATGTATCGGATCAAAACTTCATGGATTATGGCCCCTGATTGTACGAAAAATCACGTTTTTAGCTTGTGGACCCTATAGAGGTCACAATTTTGAACCGATTTTGATGAAACTTGACATGCATGTTTGTAACCCAAAGATCTTGGTTCCTTTCGATATTTGCGGCTATCGGAATGTAATTTCCTGAATTATGGCCCCTGACTGTCCGAAAAATCACCCTTTTTAGCTTGTGGTCCCTCTGGAGGTCACAATTATTATTTGATTTAAAAAACCGTTTGATTATATCACCGTTACACCCTAAGGAAGGCTGAGTTCGAATTTCGGGAAAATCGGACGAAAATTGCCATACAAAATGGCCGCCGTTTGTACACAAATACTGTTAAAAAAATGGTATATCAAGGTTGTGGACCCTGTGGAGGTCACAATTTTGATTCGATTTTGATGAAACTTGAAATTCATGGTTATAACCCAAAGATCTTGCATCCTTTCGATATTTGCGCATATCGGATCGTAACTTCCTGAATTATGGCCCCTGATTATACGCAAAATCGCCTTTTTTTTAGCTTGGAGGTCACAAATATTATGCGATTTAAAAAACCGTTTGACTGTATTACCGTTACACCCTAAGGAAGGCTGAGTTCGAATTTCGGGAAAATCGGACGAAAATTGCCATACAAAATGGCCGTTGTTGTACGCGAATACTGTTAAAAAATGGTATATCAAGGTTGTGGACCCTGTGGAGGTCACAATTTTGATTCGATTTTGATGAAACTTGAAATTCATGGTTATAACCCAAAGATCTTGCTTCCTTTCGATATTTGCGCATATCGGATCGTAACTTCCTGAATTATGGCCCCTGATTATACGCAAAATCGCCTTTTTTTTTAGCTTGGAGGTCACAATTATTATCTGACTAAAAAAAACGTTTGATTATATTACCGTTACACCGTAAGGCAGGTTGAGTTCGAATTTCGGGAAAATCAGACCAAAATTGCCATACAAAATGGCCACCGTTTGTACGCGAATACTGTTAAAAATGGTATATAAAGGTTGTGGACCCTGTAAAGGTCACAATTTTAATTCGATTTTGATGAAACTTGAAATTCGTGGTTATAACCCAAAGATCTTGGTTCTTTTCGATATTTGCGCATATCGGATCGTAACTTCCTGAATTATGGCCCCTGGTTATACGCAAAATCCCCCTTTCTTTAGCTTGTGGTCCCTCTGGAGGTCACAATTATTATCCAATTTAAAAAAACGTTTGATTATATCACCGTTACACTGTGAGGAAGGTTGAGTTTGAATTTCGGGGAAATCGGACCAAAATTGACAGACAAAATGGCCGCCGTTTGTACGCGAATACTGTTTAAAAGATAGGCTGGCACTGCCAGGCAGGATACGCCCACATTTTCGAGAGATGGACAGAGAACAAGCAATACCGAAAGTGATTTTTCCTACATCTTTAAGTCCTGTATTTCATACTGTATTGGGAGCAGCCATTTAGTTGGTCAGTTCCAGTCTGATATTAATGAAATTCGAAACCGACAATGATTATGGTGTGACGGTACACAACCTAGAAATGTGACTTTTCGTCAAAATCGGATAAGAATTGTGACCTGTAGAGAGTCCACAACCATGATATACCATATTTTTACACTATTCGCGTACAAACGGCAACCATTTCGTCCGTCAATTTTGGTACGATTTTCACGAAATTAGAACTCAACCTTCCTCATCAAAATCGAATTAAAATTGTGACCTATACAGGGTCCACAACCATGATATATCATTTTTTTAACAGTATTCGCGTACAAACGGCGGCCATTTTGTCTGTCAATTTTGGTCCGATTTTCCAGAAATTCAAACTCAACCTTCCTTACAGTGTAACGGTGATATAATCAAACGTTTTTTTAAATGGGATAATAATTGTGACTTCCAGAGGTACCACAAGCTAAAGAAAGGGGGATTTTGCGTATAACCAGGGGCCATAATTCAGGACGTTACAATCCAATATGCCCAAATATCGAAAAGAACCAAGATCTTTGGGTTATAACCATGAATTTCAAGTTTCATCAAAATCGAATTAAAATTGTGACCTTTACAGGGTCCACAACCTTGATATACCATTTTTTAACAGTATTCGCGTACAAACGGCGGCCATTTTGTATGGCAATTTTGGTCTGATTTTCCCGAAATTTGAACTTAACCTTCCTTACGGTGTAACGGTAATATAATCAAACGTTTTTTTAAATCGGATAATAATTGTGACCTCCAAGCTAAAAAAAAAGGCGATTTTGCGTATAATCAGGGGCCATAATTCAGGAAGTTACGATCCGATATGCGCAAATATCGAAAGGAACCAAGATCTTTGGGTTATAACCATGAATTTCAAGTTTCATCAAAATCGAATTAAAATTGTGACCTCCACAGGGTCCACAACCTTGATATACCATTTTTTAACAGTATTCGCATACAAACGGCGGCCATTTTGTACGGCAATTTTCGTCCGATTTTCCCGAAATTCGAACTCAACCTTCCTTAGGGTGTAACGGTGATATAATCAAACGTTTTTTAAAATCGAATAATAATTGTGACCTCCAAGCTAAAAAAAAGGCGATTTTGCGTATAATCAGGGGCCATAATTCAGGAAGTTACAATCCGATATGCGCAAATATCGAAAGGAAGCAAGATCTTTTGGTTATAACCATGAATTTCAAGTTTCATCAAAATCGAATCAAAATTGTGACCTCCACAGGGTCCACAACATGGATATACCATTTTTTAACAGTATTCGTGTACAAACGGCGGCCATTTTGTATGGCAATTTTCGTCCGATTTTCCCGAAATTCGAACTCAACCTTCCTTAGGGTGTAACGGTGATATAATCAAACGGTTTTTTAAATCGAATAATAATTGTGACCTCCAGAGGGACCACAAGCTAAAAATGGTGATTTTTCGGACAATCAGGGGCCATAATTCAGGAAATTACATTCCGATAGCCGCAAGTATCGAAATGAACCAAGATCTTTGGGTTACAAACATGCATGTCAAGTTTCATCAAAATCGGTTCAAAATTGTGACCTCTATAGGGTCCACAAGCTAAAAACGTGATTTTACGTACAATCAGGGGCCATAATCCATGAAGTTTTGATCCGATACATGCCAATATCGAAAGCAGCCGAGATCTTTTGGGGATAAACCTATATTTCAAGTTTCGTCAAAATCGGATAAGAATTGTGACCTGTAGAGAGTCCACAAACAAATTGTGGACGTCCGGACGTCCGGACGGACGTCCAGACGGACGGACGGACGGACGGACGGACGTCCGGACGGACAGGGGCGACGACATAATACGTCCACATGAAAATGTGGGCGTATAAAAATGATATATCATGGTTGCGGACCCTGTATAGGTCACAATTTTAATTCGATTTTGATGAGGAAGGTTGAGTTCTAATTTCGTGAAAATCGTACCAAAATTGCCGGACGAAATGGTCGCCGTTTGTACGCGAATAGTGTAAAAATATGGTATATCATGGTTGTGGACTCTCTATAGGTCACAATTCTTATCCGATTTTGATGAAAAGTCACATTTCTAGGTTGTGTACCGTCACACCATAATCATTGTCGGTTTCGAATTTCATTAATATCAGACTGGAACTGACCAACTAAATGGCTGCTCCCAATACAGTATGAAATACAGGACTTAAAGATGTAGGAAAAATCACTTTCGGTATTGCTTGTTCTCTGTCCATCTCTCGAAAATGTGGGCGTATCCTGCCTGGCAGTGCCAGCCTATCTTTTAGCTTGTGAACAGTGTAGAGGTCACAATTTTTGAACCGATTTGGATGAAACTTGAAATGCATGTTTATAACACAAAGATCTTGGTTCCTTTCGATATTTGCGCCAATCGGATCGCAACTTCCTGAATTATGGCCCCTGGTTGTCCGAAAAATCGCCCTTTTTAGCTTGTGGTCCCTCTGGAGGTCAAAATTGTTATCCGATTTAAAAAAACCGTTTGATTATATCATCGTTCTATGGTTACGAAGGTTGAGTTTGAATTTCGTGAAAATCGGACCAAAATTGACGAACAAAATGGCCGCCGTTTGTACGCGAATAGTGTGAAAATATGTTATATCAAGGTTGTGGACCTTATATATAGGTCACAATTTTGAACCGATTTTGATGAAACTTGACATGTATGTTTATAACCGAAAGATCTTGGTTCTTTTCGATATTTGCGCCCATCGGATCGGAACTTACTGAATTATGACCCCTGATTGTCCGAAAAATCGCCCTTTTTAGCTTGTGGTCCCTCTGGAGGTCAAAATTGTTATCCGATTTAAAAAAAAACGTTTGATTATATCACCGTTCCTTGGTTATGAAGGTTGAGTTCGAATTTCGTGAAAATCGGACCAAAATTATTGACGAACAAAATGGCCGCCGTTTGTACGCGAATAGTGTGAAAATATGTTATATAAAGGTTGTGGACCTTATAGAGGTCACAATTTTGAACCGATTTTGATGAAACTTGACATGTATGTTTATAACCCAAAGATCTTGGTTCCTTTCGATATTTGCGCCCATAATAGTCAAATTTACCTTATGTAGGCTCCATTAAGTTTGAATATGATGTTTATGGTAGAAATCTATTAACCGAGGACTTGATACTCTCGCTGTCCATGATACACAAAATCATATTTTTCATTTTTCATCGTAACTGTAGAATATCGCCTTCCACCTCAAATCGTCCTGAAAATCAAATGGGATGTTAAACTGTTTTTTCACGTGAACGGCACACCCTGACCACTGGCTTCTCAGGCCGTGGCTCTCTGGACTTGAAACGCGAAATTTTAGGTATTTCAGTTATATCCCACTGGTGGATATAGAGCAGTGTTGCCACGCTGGCTCTCTGTTTCCACCCTACGGCTGTGTCGTTTTTAACCTACAAAAACCAACGCTTGGATTCTACCATTAACCTCTATGTACCATGTGAAATTAAGGTTAACAAACTTTCACATGTTTCTAGGAAGCTTACGCTTTCAGTTTCGCGTGAAGTCTCGTTTTAGCATGTGTTCACTTTCATTTTCGATGCAAGGCCTCGGCCGAATCCATTTTTCGTCACAGATTCCTCCCATAAGCTTAGCCTACTTTTCACAAATTACCTGGCAACACAACCTGTGCACCCAGATCGTAATGTCTCATTGGCCGTTGCTCTTTAAAATGATGCCAAATTATTTTACGATTTTGTTTGATTACATGAATAATATACGTCAACTTTAGTTTTCTCACCATTATTTTATGTTGTGCCCAATGCTGTGAAAAAATCCCTACGATAACCTACGGTTTGATGGTTTTACCCGTAGGTTTAACCTACAACCTACGAAATGGATTTTTACCCTACCGTAGGGTAAAAAACCTACGCGTGGCAACACTGATATAGAGTGGGCATGTGGTTGCAAGAGCAAACAAATATATTAAACAAGTACGATCGTACAATGGACCTGGAACTGACCATGTTGTTGGGTGAAATTCAAAAATCTAATTGACCAAATCGGTGAAGTATGGTTCAAAGAACAAGCATTGACAGAGCAGCAGTCATTTTCGAAGAGCGTCACCCTAAGAAAAAGAAGAAGAAGAAGAGCAGCGGTTAGCGACCAGTTCCTGTTGTTCAAAAAGAAGAGAGACTATTATTAGACCACTTTCAAGTACACTCGGCCTGCAATAGCAGAAAAAACGCATACGTAAAAAATATTGGGCTCGTGCGCCCATGTTCGGGAATACTTTGCACATTAAAGCGAGAATTTCATATTTTTAAGTTATATTTTTAAAATGTATTAAAATAAAGCCTTAAAATAGATGGTATCTACAAACAGTCCTACCTTGCTAAAGAATAATCATATTAATCCTATACATGTAATTTACTATTCAGTTTAAATGACTTTTAAGTGTGGGAAATATAACCTATGATCGTATAATAGTGAGTTGACAACCTTGAGCAAAAGACAAAGAATTAGAAAATATGAAATCCTCGTTTTAACAATATTACATGAATAATTATTGGTATGTACATGTAAATTTTGAGGTGTCTTTTAAAAATACTGAGCCAAAGCTTGGCTCGTAGTATATTATTAGACGAACACTGATTAATGTGTTTTGGATTTTAAAGACAGTAGTGTGAAAAGTTAAAATAATTTTGAACTCGATTGCATTAAAATTTTCGAATTGATTATAGAAAAGACACCTGGTTTATATCTGAATAAAATGGGGATTATGTAGCTGGTTTATATTTTAATAAACAAGGAATCGTTAAACATCTTTTGTATGTAAGTTACACACATTGTTCATAATAGTTTAACTGTATGGATTAACTTATTCATATTTTATTCCGAATAAACACCTGGTGAATTTGTTATTACTTTTACTGTGTGATACATACACCAAAGTTTTATCGCGTGATGTCTAGACTATTCCAACACACAATGTAGGCTAGATTAGATACCGACACCTATTGATATATCACAAATATATGGTGGCCGACAGTCTGAATAGCATTTTTTCTTAATAGGCTAATTAAAAAAAAAAAAAAAAAAAAAAAAAAATTGTTTAAATTGAAAGAAAAAAAAAAAAATTAAACTGCATTAGCCTAGCGTCTTAATAGTGTCTTGATTAACCAGACGCTCAGTGTGAATATCTCATTGCCGAAAGTAATAATCGTCGTAAAGTGTACCAGTTCCCGTAGTCGTAGATCAATAACTTTTCATTTTATCGACCTTTATCTTCTCCAAGGAGATATATATTTATCCGTTCGACGCCATTTGCATTTGTTGACTATTTAGACTCGAATAACAAGACACTGCTACGCGCCTAACGCCAATTTGTTTCACAGAGAATTACTTACGAAATACCTCTGTCACAGATGACTGTCTACAACACGCGCGTTGACTTCGTGTGGCGGTAGTCATTGGCTCAACGGCTCGTGCATTGTTTACATCACACCTAACTGTTTCGGGCAAAATGATGCATTTTACTCACTTTAATACCCATTTACTCTAAATAGGAAATATTTTTTAACTACAAATTCTTCAAACGTCTTTATTTATTTTTCGTATACTTCAAAAAAAAAGTTTGGCCTAACGCTAGCAGTTCATAATAATAATAATAATTTTCGTATATTTTAATTTTTGCGCTAAGCCACCATTTTCCGTAAACGACTATTTGGCGATGACCAATTTGATTGGCGTTTACGTGTGAATAACGTTGTGACCTCGATGCCGATCCTGACTTGAAATTCTCCACCAATCTCGGAGTCTTTGCATTTACGCTTGCCGTCGCCCTATTTCTTGCTGTATTATAAATTCAATGATCGAAGTGAAAGCAGAGACGATGCCCTTCATAAAAGATAACCGGGTCAAAGTCGTAGGTCATGTTACAGAAAACTGAACTCAAACTTTTCAAAGTCAGTTTTTGGACTTTTGACCTTGGAATACTATAATATAGTATTTTAAAGGCTACAATCTGGTCTTGGACTATCGACCTTGACCTTGGTCCTGTCACACACTGGTGATTCAGAAAACGGTCAAACGTAGAGGGCCCGTGTTCCCAAGGTCAAGTGTCCAAAAACAAACTTTGAAAAGTTTGAGTTCAGTTTTCTGTAACATGACCTACGACTTTGACCCGGTTACCTTTTCCGGGCATTGTCTCTGCTTTCACCTCGAACTGTTCGAACATTGAATTTGATAATACAGCAAGAAATAGGCCGACGGCAAGCATAAACGCAAAGACCCCGAAATTGATGGAAAATTTCAAGTCAGGGTCAGCATCAAGGTCACAACGTTATTCACACGTAAACACCAATCCAAATGGTCAACGCCAAATAGTCTTTTACAGAATGATGGCTTAGCGCAAAAATTAAAATATACGAAAATTATTATTATTATTATGAACTGCGAGCGTGTAGCGCAGAGTGTCGAAGTCCGCCTGGGTGTCTTGTTATTCGAGTCTAAACCCTGATAACATTCATTGATGGGTACCATATGGGTACCATGTGTCATGTGATATGGGGCCATGATGGAGAGCCCATACCGGACCCCGACATTTTTGCACCCAACATCCATATGGGATCCATATGGGCTCAACCATATGGGTGCTAAATGGGGTTTGTGTGGGGCCTATATGGATAACTCATTTAAAATAATATGGGTGCTATATGGGGCCTGTGTGGGACCTATATGGCCATGTTAAGAAATATAATATGGGTACTATATGGGACTCATATGGGGTACAAATAAATGATATATGGGCATAATATGGGATCCACATGGGTACTAAATGGGGTTTGTGTGGGTTCTATATGGGTAAATCATCTAAAATAATATGTGTGTAATATGGGACCTATATGGTCTTGATAAGACATGTAATATGGGTACTATATGGGACTCATGTGGGAGTACAAATCAATGTAATATGGGCATCATATGGGATCTGTGTGGATATGCCAGGATATTAAATTGGGCACTAAATGCATTTCCTGTGGGATTCTAAGAAATATTGTACTGAGCTTATTTGTGGTGACAACACATATATGGACAGTAAATCATTTATACCAGACATTATAGCCGAACTTAGACTAATTTAATACAAGTATGAAATTATCTTCTAATGTATGATCATTTGATATTACATGCTAAACACTATTTTAATGATAATATCAAGTGTGCTACACAGCTCCGTGTAACTTTGATGAATTCTCTAGTTCTAAGCATGGTAAACAACAAGTACCAAATCAGTCTAATAAAATAACAAAACTGTTTATTTGGTTTCATGTTTTATTATAATGCTTTTTTGGTAAGACAGTTGAAATTCGTTGGGATCTCCCACCATCCCTGCCCCTTGAATTAGCCAGGAAGCAACTAACAGCTGTTTTGATTTCTTCGTTTGTAGTGTTCACAAACATTGGATTTCTTCTGACCGACTCTGCAATTCAAAAGAAAAGCACATTGATTAGGTCTGTTGATGTGCAGCCTGACAAAGTAAGACAACTCTACCCATATTTTGCGCCGATATTGAATTCAATCAATATCTTTGGGATACAAACACATATTTTAATTTTCATAAAAATCGGATATAAATTCTGACCTGTAGTCTCCGCAAACAGTAATTAATACAAACAGAAACTCACCATTGTCTTTTGGTCCGGAACATGTGAAATAATTGACCAGTGCTTATGTTGTCATTTTAATTCTTTAATCTGTTGTTCCAGAGTATTTGAATTACCGTCGTTTCAAACGGATTAAGCTGTAAAAAGACCAGATTTAGCATTTATTATATCTTTTGTTTTAAAGTGCGTTTATTTCATCTTTACCAAATTCAGTTATATATATATGTCATTTGTATTTCGTTGTATAGCTGATAAAACTTTCAAATGTTTAGTCCAGCGAGAGCAAGAAACATATTTTGCCATGAAAATGGAAATATTCATCTTTCTGAAAATGACAGCTTTCTTGTTTTAGAGTTTACCAATATTCTGTCAAATCAAAATAACTAAGAAAAAAAGAAACATCTATTCAAATCTATTCTTATATTATTACAAAACATTTGTATAAATACTTTGATGCACTTGTATATTTCCACAGAAAATGATCAACTCATTTGTATCAGTTATTTTCCAAAAGACATTTTTTTCGAAATATAGAAACTTTAAACCCTTTCATTTAATTTGTTTTACCCAAAAGCCATTAAGCTTATTATAGTAGGAAAGGATGGGAAAAATTTACCTTTGATTAAGTTTTGTGAACTGATTTCAGAGATGTGTACCACTTTCAGCAGTTTCTTCTTGTTAGTACTAATTATATACATACTTCTACATTGTAGAATCTAAATTTCAGCTAGTGACCAAACAGACTTCAAGAGACTAAATTGGTTGTTAATGATGACTCGCTGACAGGTTTTCATGGGTGGCTTGGTGACCTCCACAGTAAAGTTAGATATTATATAATTTGTGTACAGAATCTGCTATAGTCATTAAAATCGTACTAGCAAGATACTACCAGCCATGATGTATTCATAATAAATTTGAGTAATAACGAGTCCTATTTGGCTTTTTTTTAAAAGAATAAGTATTAGCGACTCTTTTTGCTTTAAAGCTCCACAAAGACGGGCATTTGATTCGCAAGGCGGGGTGGAGTATTTCTTAAAGTGAAAACATGTATCACAATTTCATTCATAAATAAACTCTATTTTTTTTATTCATGGTAAACATATTATTATAGTCTGTCATTTGGTATACCAGCCAGTTAGGAGAATTTTACTGTAATCTGTATAATCTCTGCAAAGTCCATATCAGCGCATCACTAAATTTTTAGTGTTTCGACTGTTATTTTATTTAAGATATAAAAGCAATTTCTGTACGACAGTAGACTAAATCGTCTACCTATGAAGTAACTATTTATATTACACGTAAATCTTCAGGGCAATTCCACGTCAAAGTATACAATAAGGTGACAAATTTAATTAGTTGAAAAGTTGGTCAATGTTTACATTCTTAATGTCGAATTTGTAAAGTTTTTGTATTTTCTTACTTTGTGTTTGTTTGATTATTCTGAATCACAATGAATGATTTGACATTCATTATCTGACAATGTATATAAACATGATATGTATACATTAAAATATAAAAATAATATAGTTTTGCAAAAGTAACTAACAATGAAAAATATTACTATGAGAACCTGCGCCTGTTACCAAATATTTACATTTTTTCTCTCTCATTCATATGATTTATGTATGGAATTGTTTAAAACTTCATTATCTAAAGCAAGAATAACCCATTCTTATAATACTGTCCATAAAAAGAAAAGATTTGAAAGAATTCTCAGTAAACTTTGGTTATCATAGATGCACGTCCAGTCCATTAATTTTTACCGTATTTCATGTAATCAAATATTTACAGTTTATCTCTCATTCATATTTATTTATGGAACTGTTCAAAAACTCATATTCAAAGCTAACATCACCCATTCTTGATATTATGACCGTAAAAAGAAAACATTTGACAAAATTCTCTGATTCACTTTCGGGATTTCAAAGATGTATGTTCGTCAGCTACCAAAATTTTAGGGTCACAATATTTTATTCAAGGAGTAATGTTTTTTCGAAAGTAACTGCTCCATTAATTCAAATGAGTTAATAATTATTATTATGTATCACTCCGATTATTTGAAAGTTTACATATCTCATGTAATGGGTTTGCAATTTGTACTCGTACATCTGTTACAAGAAAATATGTACGCCCGTTACCACAATAATTTCTAATTTACTGGATTACAAGAATCCAAATGTGACCATACAGTAGACATTTAGTATTAGTGTCCTTTTTTACAAGGAGAAAAACTTTTCAATTCCACAGGACAATTCAGAGTTTTGCAACTATATGTTCATGCAGGCAAATAAATCATGGTGCTCATTATTTATTTCCGGTCTTCATGAACAAATAAAATCATATGTCAATTGATATTTTAATCATATGTTTTAATACTAAATAAAGCCAAAACGGTTAATTATTCATGGTTAGATAATATTGGAATGATTAAAAATATGACGAGTTCTAAATGTACGTTGTTACGGTGGAATTGCCCTTTAGCAGATTTAACTGTAGAAACTACATCAAAGAGAAATTTGAAAGATATTTAGACAGCCTCTATCTCATTTGGAAAACTATGTGTAATCTTGGCCATATTACAGATTTGCACAAACGTTTAAATGATATTAGATTCATGTTGAAACAGATACAGGTGTGAGTAACCCCATATGGATACCACATTGGAATTACAATGTATATATATATTATATAGATATATTGGCCCCTGATACACGCGTGGGTAATCCCATATGGATACCATGTTGAACCCACATACATAATACACATGAATGTGGTCATATCATATCCATACCACGCAGATTCCAGGTGCACATGTTGGTATCACATCTGCGCATATCGGTTCAAGGTACATACAACTAAAAGTGTGGGTTCAATAATGAGCTAACATATGCAAATAAGTAATCCCATATGGGTACCATGTTGGCCCCAGATATACAAAATTTATCATGTAATCCCATACAGATACCACATTATCCCCAGATACACAAATGGGTAATCCCATATGGACACCATATTAGCCCCATGTTTACAAAACAGAGTTTTAATGTGGGTAATACCATATAAATCCCATATTGGCCCCAGATATGATATGCACACTATAAGGTCAGATTATCAATGTAAGAAAGAAGTTCATGTAACCATTATATCATTTGGCGTATCTCTGGGATATTATTATATATGAAAATAAAGCGTATTTGCCTACATTTGTATGTGGGAAGATAATATGGGTTCAGTATGGGAACCATGTGGTATGATCTGGGCCCACAGCCCATTTTCTCCCTATAATGGTCCCCATATTGCAATGTTTATGGGGCCCATATGGATACCATATTGGACCCAGACCTATATAATTATTTTATATGTGGTAAATAAACCATATATATTATTTTGGACCCAGAAACACATGTAGGTAACTCCATATGGATACCATATTAGAATTAGATATATTATATGTGAAATGCCATATAGATATATTGACCCCAGATACACATGTGGGTATTTCCATATGGATACCATATTGGGCCCATGTACATAATATACAGGAATGTTGTTATACCATATCCATACCACACAGATTCTGGGTGCACATTTTGGTTCAAGATATAAATAAATAAAAGTATGGGTTCAATAATGAGTTAACATACGCAATCCCATATGGATACCATGTTGGTCCCAGATATACAAAAGTTAATATGTAATCCCATAAAGATACCATATTATCCCAGATACAAACATGGGTAATCCCATGTGGACATCATATTGGCCCCATGTTTACAAAAACAGAGTGGTTAATGTGGGTAATCCCATATACATCCCATATTGGCCCCAGATGCACAAATGGGTAATCCTATATGGACACCATATTGGCCCCATGTATACAAAAACAGAGTTGTTAATGCGGTAAATCCCATATAGATCCCATATTGGCCCCAGATACACACACTATAAGCTCAGATTATCATTGTAAGACAGAAGTAAGCATTATATCATTTGCCTTGTCTCTGTGATATTAATATATATGAAAATAAAGTGTATTTGCCTACATTTGTACGTGGGAAGATAATATGGGTCCAGTATGGGAACCTTGTGGTATGATCTGGGCCCACAGCCCCTTTTTTCCCCATATGGTCCCCATGTTGCAATGTTTATGGGGAATAGTCAACAAATGCAACGGGAACTAGTACAGGTGCGAAAGTGCTATAGCGCAGCAGTTTTTATACGCCCACATTTTCATGTGGACGTATATTGTCGTCGCCCCTGTTCGTCCGTCCGTCCGTCCGTTCACAATTGTTTGTGAACAGTCTACAGGTCACAATTTTTATCCGATTTTAATGAAACTTAAAACATAGGTTTATCACCCTAAGATCTCGGTTCCTTTCGATATTGGCATGTATCGGACTGTAACTTCATGGGTTATGGCCCCTGATTGTACGAAAAATCACGTTTTTTAGCTTGTGAACAGTTTAGAGGTCACAATTTTGAACCGATTTGGACGAAACTTGAAATGCATGTTTATAACCCAAAGACCTTGGTTCCTTTCGATATTTGCGCCAATCGGATCGTAACTTCCTGAATTATGGCCCCTGATTGTCCGAAAAATCGGCCTTTTTAGCTTGTGGTCCCTCTGGAGGTCAAAATCGTTATCCGATTTAAAAAACCGTTTGATTATATCACCGTTCCATGGTTATGAAAGTTGAGTTCGAATTTCGTGAAAATCGGACCAAAATTGACGGACAAAATGGCCGCCATTTGTACCTGAATAGTGTGAAAATATGTTAAATCAAGGTTGTGAACAGTGTAGAGGACACGATTTTGAACCGA
This sequence comes from Patella depressa, assembly GCA_948474765.1. Lineage (NCBI taxonomy): Eukaryota > Metazoa > Mollusca > Gastropoda > Patellidae > Patella > Patella depressa. Next base: position 59,052,330 of record OX419717.1, read on the forward strand.
TTTGGATGAAACTTGAAATGCATGTTTATAACCCAAAGATCTTGATTCCTTTCGATATTTGCGCCAATTGGATCGTAACTTCCTGAATTATGGCCCCTGATTGTCCGAAAAAATGCCCTTTTTAGCTTGTGGTCCCTCTGGAGGTCAAAATTGTTATCCGATTTAAAAAAACGTTTGATTATATCACCGTTCCATGGTTATGAAGGTTGAGTATGAATTGTGTGAAAATCGGACCAAAATTGACGGACAAAATGGCCGCCGTTTGTACGCGAATATTGTGAAAATATGTTATATAAAGGTTGTGGACCTTATAGAGGTCACAATTTTGAACCGATTTTGATGAAACTTGACATGTATGTTTATAACCCAAAGATCGTGGTTCCTTTAGATATTTGCGCCCATTGGATCATAACTTCCTGAATTATGTCCCCGGATTGTCAGAAAAATCGCTTTTGTTCGCTTTTGGTCCCTCTGGAGGTCAAAATTATTATCCGATTTAAAAAAACGTTTGACTATATCACCGTTACATGGTAATGAAGAGAGAGTTTGAATTACGTGAAAACTGGACTAGAATTGACGGACAAAATGGCCGCCGTTTGTACACGAATAGTGTGAAAATATGTTATATCAAGGTTGTGGACCCTATAGAGGTCACAATTTTGAATCGATTTTGATGAAACTTGACAGGTATGTTTTAAACCCAAAGATCTTGGTTCCTTTGGATATTTGCGCCCATCGGGTCATTACTTCCTGAATTATGTCCCCTGATTGTACGAAAAATCACCCTTTTTAGCTTGTGGTGCCTCTGGAGGTCACAATTATTATATGATTTAAAAAAAAAACGTTTGATTATAAAAACCAAACAAATTCTAATGATTTTCTGATAATTCCTTAATATGCGACAATTCTTGTTGACTGCCCGGACGATTTGGCTGCTGTGTGGGCGTATGTTTCGTTGCCTGGCAACCTATTTTTCTGATTTAGACTTGTTTACACTTTACGACGAATATTACTTTAGGTAAAGGTGCGAAAGTGCAGTAGTGCCGCAGTTTTTCTAATTTAGGCTTGTTTACACCACTGATCTATCAGTGGTTTACACTTTACGACGAATATTACTTTCGGAAAGGAGATAACTCACACTGAGCGTCTGGTTAATCAAGACACTATTAAGACGCTAGGCAAATGTAGTTTAATTTTTTTTTTTTTCTATTTAAAATTTTTTTTTAATTTTTTTAATTTTTATTTAGCCTATTTAGAAAAAAATGCTATCCAGACTGTAGGCCACCATACAAATATGTGAAAATGCAAGTGAGAGTTCCTGCTTGTCCGAATCTGCACCCGGTGTTCCTTATTGAGTAATAAAATTATTTTGTTGTATTGACTTATTATAAGTTGAAATAATTCCACGATCAATTTTGTATTTTGTGGTGACTTCAGTGTTCATTAATTTATAACCCATATTTTTTGCTGTCTGTGATACAGTGATATTTGTGTGAAATTGATTGTGTCAAGGATCTATCCAGGTCAAACATTCGCAGGGATAAATAAGTGAATAAAATATGATGTATGTTTTTAGAAATGTAGAAATAGGCAGTCATCATAAGCCTTTCATCAAGAAGTCCACGCTTGACCCACAACTGTTGAAAAATTACCGCCATGCATCTAATCTAACATTTCTCTCAAAAGATTTTAGAGAAGGTTGTCAAGCAGAAATAAATTGGCTACCTAAACCAGTCAGCCTATCGCCCCGCACATAGGACTGAAACAACGTTGGTTTGTGTCATCGACGCATAAAAATCATCCGTCGATTCAGGAAGTATCAGTGTGTAAGCCCTTTTAGATTTGTCAGCTGCTTTCGACACAATCGACCATAGCAACCTACTTGACCACTGGATCTTCTCTACAGTGGTTCGGTTCAAATCTAACCAGTCGATATCAGTATATTGGCATTAATAACTCTTCGTCAAAGCAAGTGCAACTATCCTGTGGAGTACCTCAAGATTCAGTGTTAGGCCCCTTCCATTTACACTGTATACAAAATCCCTTGGAAACTTCATTGATAGTTATAACTTTTAGCACCATTTTTTGTGCTTACAACACACAGCTGCTGATCGATAAATTTAACCTCAACACTGTCAGCCAGCTCTCCACAATTGATTATTTCGGAAGTTGCCTAAACGGTATTATAAGAACTGAATGTCCGCAAAAAGCCGAAAGTTGACAAAACTGAGTTTCTTCTTATTGGACCTGATCACAGACTTGATAATTACATTGTGAAATCTCTAAAAATAGGCAATTCGGATATTCCGATATCAAATGCTGTGAAAGATCTTGGCTTGCATTCAAACCTCAATTTTAACTCTCACGTAAACAAATAGGACCAATCCGTCATCTTAGTCCCGAAAGTGCAACTGCTGCACTGGCTCGATCCATCGTTCTGCCCAGAATTGACTATTGCAATGCGATACTTTCTGGAGTAACTGATGAACAAATTTCCAATTTCAAAGGATCTAAAATCGTGCTGCACGCATTGTGACTAAAGCTAGTCGAAATCATCTTGAAATTTCAAGTTAATATCTTGAAAAGTGAAGCTAATATCTTGAAATTTCAAGTTAATAACATTACGCTTTAAACTGCGCTTCAAATTGGGTCGAATATGTTATAACGCTATGCTATGGCTCTCGATTTTTATACGCCCACATTTTCCGTCCGTCCACAATTTGTTTGTGGACTCTCTACAGGTCACAATTCTTATCCGATTTTGACGAAATTTGAAATATAGGTTTATCCCCAAAAGATCCCGGCTGCTTTCGATATTGGCATGTATCGGATCAAAACTTCATGGATTATGGCCCCTGATTGTACGAAAAATCACGTTTTTAGCTTGTGGACCCTATAGAGGTCACAATTTTGAACCGATTTTAATGAAACTTAACATGCATGTTTGTATTCCAAAGATCTTGCTTCCTTTCGATATTTGCGGCTATCGGAATGTAATTTCCTGAATTTTGGCCCCTGGTTGTCCAAAAAATCACCCTTTTTAGCTTGTGGTCCCTCTGGAGGTCACAATTATTATCCGATTTAAAAAAAACGTTTGATTATATCACCGTTACACCCTAAGGAAGGTGGAGTTCGAATTTCGGGAAAATCGGACCAAAATTGCCATACAAAATGGCCGCCGTTTGTACGCGAATACTGTTAAAAAATGGTATATTACGGTTGCGGACCCTGTGGAGGTCACAATTTTAATTCGATTTTGATGAAACTTGAAATTCATGGTTATAACCCAAAGATCTTGGTTCCTTTGGATATTTGCGCATATCGGATCGCAACTTCCTGAATTATGGCCCCTGATTATACGCAAAATCGCCCTTTTTTTTTAGCTTGTGGTGCCTCTGGAGGTCACAATTATTATCCGATTTAAAAGAACGTTTGATTATATTACCGTTACACCGTAAGGAAGGTTGAGTTCGAATTTCGGTAAAATCGGACCAAAATTGCCATACAAAATGGCCGCCTTTTGTACGCGAATACTGTTAAAAAATGGTACATCAAGGTTGTGGACCCTGTAAAGGTCACAATTTTAATTCGATTTTGATGAAACTTTGGGTGGGGCCGTAAACAAATGCGCATCTTGTTAATAGATATCTGGTTCTGTGCCTGACCCTTTGATGCTAACAATCGCCGATTAATTATTGACAATAATCACAACTCAGAGTCAATAATCACAACTCCCCCATACGAATGGACTCAATAATCAACACCAGATTAAATAGTTTTCAATCTCTATTTAACCGATTTAACAAGCGCCAATCAATTATCGTCAAGAATCACAACTCACACGCTTAATGGGTTCAGTAATCAACACCAGATTATAAACAACAAAGGCAGATCGCAGTGTTTGTTTTTGTTTGCCAGCTTATATTTTTAAAGCCCCAATAACACTCTTGTTGTAACTGAAAAATATGTCCCAATCTTCATTCTGGTCAACAAATCGTATTATTTTAGAATATTCCAATTAAATGATGATATAAATTTCATGTTAACACACATAATTTAAAAAATTTGAAAAATTCAACCAATTGATTTGAAAAGTCTAACGTAAACCTTTTCAAATGTGACTTGGATTTTAAAATATTTTCGAACCTTCTGGACAAATAAAATAGGTTGTAATGGATAATTTACACAACAGGTAGGACATTTAAACATCTAGTACTTAGAATAAGGGTATTATTTATTTTCTGGAGCTACCAAGCCAGCAAGAATGTTATTGTCCCTTTAAATTTCTTTCAACATATTTAAAACAGTACAAAGCAATTTGGGGTTCTAATTCTGGTTCAGCAGCAATTTTTTATCAAATTCGCGCAACAAGCGGCCATCTTTGTTTAATAAAGTTCGCGTTACAGACATTTTTATAAAATTCTCGTAGTGGTTGGATATTATTAAGTGGTCGTGTTTCAACTTTATTTCAACATGTAGGAAAAGGTACGAATCATGTTTCAACTTTATTTCAACAACACGTAGAAAAAGGTACGATCATTCAATCATGTTTCAACTTTACTTCAACAATCCGTAGGAAAAGGTACGAAACAATCTGAGGTACGAAAGAACTAAGTACGAAACAGCCAGGTTACGAAACAGCCTGCACCCACCCGGTCTGCCAGTTCGCGTTACTAAACGGACTGTAACTCAGCCAATTCTGCACCGATTTTGATAAACTTGGTGTTGTTACAATACTGAGATGTACAGCTTCAATCTGTTTCATAGAGAATTACTTACGAATTATCTCTGTAACAGACGACTGTCCACAACATGTGCGTTGACTGCACGCGGCTTTACTCATTGGATCAACGGCTCGTGCAATGTTTACTTAACACCTAAGAACTGCTTCGGGCAAAATGATGCATTTTACTCATTTTAATCCCCATTTACACTAAATAGGAAATATTTTTTAACTACAAATACTTCAAACGTCTTTATTTATTTTTCTTTTACCTCAAAAAAATGTTTGAGAATTTAATTTGTCGGATTAAAAAAGTTAATATGCCGTACTCATTAAGCCTCGTCGATGTCATGCTTATCAGTGATTGTAGCGGCCAAGCGAATATTCACTGCGGAATCAGTTTGGTACAGCTTTCAGAAAATATCAAGCATAGAAATATTTCTATGATATCAAGCTCCTAGAGAAAAAAATAATATTTGAAAATAGCTGCCGGTCGCTACTTTTAGTGAAGGCCAGGGTGCTGCCAATTTGCTATTTTATTGGTAAGACATGAATTTGGAATTCCGCATTTAGAATAAGCCTTCTTGGCTTCCGAAGTATTGGCGTGGCTCCAACCATGGCTCCAACATCGTATGAGTCAAAATGACAGAGGCTACATAGAAACCATAAAAATACCGGAAGTTTACATTCCTTAACTCGTTTCCGGTAGGTTTTACATTCACGAGCTTGCGGTACAAACTGTAGGCGCAAGGATGTTTTTAACGATAAAACTCTACAATATCATAAACTTTAACAATTGTCGGGATCTGTGACATGACTCCAGGTAAGTTAATTCCTTTCTAGGAATGGTCTCTGAGAGTCTGATCGGGCGCTGTCATCTGACTGTTCATCCCCCAACACCATTGACCATTCATTAACCCCGTTGGTTAGGCCTACATTTAGGCTACATTACAAATTTTAAGCGTGCCAGGTACCGCTCCAGGTACGGCACGGTTAATTTTTTTGTAGTGTAAACGGGTAAAACACAAGCGTGCCGTACTGAGTACCGTGCCAATTTGGCCCACTGAAGTGATGTGGTCTCGGAACCGTGCTAAAAAAAACCCGTTTACATTACAAATTTTAAGCGTGCCAGGTACCGTTCCTGGTACGGCACGGTTAATTTTTTTGTAGTGTAAACGGGTAAAACACAAGCGTGCCGTACCGAGTACAGGGAATATTTTAACCGGGTTCGTATCGCAATTTGAGACTCAAACGTCCGATTTTGCGAATCAAATTCATATTTGATTAGCATTATTAGCTTAAAACCCTGCTTCAGCGCGAATCAAAGTTTTGAAAATTAATTTTAACTTTAAAATCATTCAGTATCGTAAAACACATCAAAACAAATCTGAAATCTCGCAATTTTATTGTCTATATCATCAAGACTCTTTACGTGCCTCTGCAACGGTCCATGTACGTCTGCTATTTATAGACGTAAAAAGTTTTGATGACAGAGATGACAACACTACATACTTTCTTTCTATATCTGTTGTAGTCACATTCGTCAAGACAGACATTCAAAACACTACAAGATAAAATTACCGGATGATCGAGGGTACGTCGCGAAATTCAAACACATGATATTATGTTCTATCTTCAAATTCGACATTAAAATTAGCAACAGTTCAAGATTGGGTGAGGAAATATGACGCAGAAAAGATCTGACTAGAGTATGAAGTAAATAAAGAATGTCCAGGTTTCGTACAAAGAATAACATGTGGTCACATACTTTTATTTTTATTTTATATATAAATATAAACAACCGTTTGGTAATACAAATAATGTGGGTATTGTTATTGTCACATACAGGCCTAATTATGTGAAATAAGAATTCTATTACATACTAAAAAACTGCTAATCAATTGGTAAATTTTGCTACTCAATTATACAATTGATTAGCATTCTTACACAATTTTTCTGGAAACTTCTAATCAAATGTAAAAAAGTAAAATATTCCCTGACCGAGTACCTTGCCAATCTGGCCCACTGAAGTGATGTGGTACTAAGAACGGCTCTCTTCAAATTTTCGTAGTGTAAACGCTATATAACTGGTCTGAGTACGGATTACTGCGCATGCGCCAAATGAACCTTGACCTTTTTTCCCTGCAAACCTTGACAGTTCTGTCATCAGTTCTGTCAAAATGGCTGCTCAAACTAAATCAGTCATCATAATTGTTTTCATCTGGGTAATTTGTACAGGGGCTGAAGAAATTAACTTTTCTGTGAAGAGTTCCTCATTTGGCACGCTTGGCACGGTTCTGAGACCGGTTATTTTAGAGTAATTACTAATGTAAACAGGTCCATTTCTTGAAATTTATCGCGGCCTGGTACCGTACCTAGTACGGCACGGTTATCGCGGCCAAATGTAAACTGGGCTCAAGAACGGCTCACTTCAAATTTTCGTAGTGTAAACGCTAACTGGTGTGAGTACGGATTACTGCTTATGCGCCAAATGAACCTTGACCTTTTTTCCAGGCAAACCTTGACAGTTCTGTCATTAGTTCTGTCATAATGGCTGCTCAAACTAAATCAGTCATCATAATTGTTTTCATCTGGGTAATTTGTACAGGGGCTGAAATTAACTTTTCCGTGAAGAGTTCCTCATTTGGCACGGTTCTGAGACCGGTTATTTTAGAGTAATGTAAACGGGTCCATTTCTTGAAATTTATCACGGCCTGGTACCGTACCTAGTACGGCACACTTATCGCGGCCAAATGTAAACGGGGCTAATGTCATCATTGAGTTAACAACTGAGTCCTGAAGTGAGCTGACTGAAATCACAGGAATCTGACCTTTTATCCGCGTAGGCTATATATGCATACACCACACCAAACTAGACATATACCTATATAATAAAAAAGGAACAGGAATGCAATGCCTGTTGATAGCCTCGATTTTACCTGCTCTCGCTTCGGCACTTTTTTGTTCCACAATTCGTATGTTTGCTTAGCAAAAAGTCCTATAGAATAGGCCTACCAGTGTAGTTTTCTAAAGAACTCTATAGAAAATCTATAGAGTTTTGTGGGGCGCGTGTCCCATTTTCTGTAGGATAAAATTCTATAGTATTCTACAGAATTTGGGGCGCCTGTAGGAAATAACGGCCCAAAATATTCTACAGTTTCTGCAGTGCAAATACTATAGTTTTTCCTACAGAATTATGGGATAATTTCTATAGGAAAATATTTTAGTATTCTATAGGGTTTTTTATTGCACTTTCTGTAGGATTTCTACAGTTATGTATAGGAATGATTACTGTAATATTTTGTAGTTTTGAAATTCGTTCACTACAGTTTTCTGTAGAATGGGTACTATAGAAATCTACAGATTTTTATACGCCCACATGTTTATGTGGACGTATGTATTGTCGTCGGCCCCGTCCGTCCGTCCGTCCGTCCGTCCACAATTGTTTGTGAACAGTCTACAGGTCACAATTTTTATACGATTTCAATGAAACTTAAAATATAGGTTTATCACCCTAAGATCTCGGTTCCTTTCGATATTGGCATGTATTGGACTGTAACTTCATGGGTTATGGCAACTGATTGTACGAAAAATCATGTTTTTAGCTTGTGACCACTGTAGAGGTCACAATTTTGATCCGATTTCGATGAAACTTGAAATGCATGTTTATAACCGAAAGATCTTGGTTCCTTTCGATATTTGCGCATATCAGATCGTAACTTCCTGAATTATGGCCCCTGATTGTCCGAAAAATCACCCTTTTTAGCTTGTGTTCCCTGTGGAGGTCAAAATTGTTATCCGATTCAAAAAAACATTTGATTATATCACCATTACATAGTTATGGGGGTTGAGTTCGAAGTTCGTGAAAATCGGACCAAAATTGACAGACAAAATGGCCGCCATTTGTACGCGAATAGTGTGAAAATATGTTATATCAAGGTTGTGGACCCTATAGAGGTCACAATTTTGAACCGATTTTCATGAAACATGACATGTATGTTTATAACCCAAAGGTCTTGGTTCCTTTCAATATTTGCGCCCATCGGATCGTAACTTCCTGAATTATAGCCCCTGATTGTCCAAAAACACCCTTTTTAGCTTGTGGTCCCTCTGGAGGTCAAAATTGTTATCCGATTTAAAAAAAACGTTTGATTACACCAACGTTACATGGTAATGGATGTTGAGTCTGAATTTCGTGAAAATTGGACCAAAATTGACAAAATGGCCGCCGTTTGTACGCGAATAGTGTGAAAAAATGTTATATCAAGCTATAGAGGTCACAATTTTGAACCAATTTTGATGAAACTTGACATGTATGTTTATAACCTAAAGATCTTGGGTCCTTTCTATATTTGCGCCCATCTGATCATAACTTCCTGAATTATGTCCCGTGATTGACCGAAAAATTTCCTTTTTATACGCCCACATTTTCATGTGGACGTATTATGTCGTCGCCCCTGTCCGTCCGGACGTCTGTCCGTCCGTCCACAATTTGTTTGTGGACTCTCTACAGGTCACAATTCTTATCCGATTTTGACGAAACCTGAAATATAGGTTTATCCCCAAAAGATCTCGGCTGCTTTCGATATTGGCATGTATCGGATCAAAACTTCATGGATTATGGCCCCTGATTGTACGAAAAATCACGTTTTTAGCTTGTGGACCCTATAGAGGTCACAATTTTGGACCGATTTTGATGAAACTTGACATGCATGTTTATAACCCAAAGATCTTGGTTCCTTTCGATATTTGCACCTATCGGAATGTAATTTCCTGAGTTATGGCCCCTGATTGTCCGAAAAATCACCCTGTTTAGCTTGTGGTCCCTCTGGAGGTCACAATTATTATCCGATTTAAAAAACCGTTTGATTATATCACCGTTACACCCTAAGGAAGGTTGAGTTCGAATTTCGGGAAAATCGGCTGAAAATTGCCATACAAAATGGCCGCCGTTTGTACGCGAATACTGTTAAAAAATTGTATATCATGGTTTGTGGACCTTGTAAAAGTCACATTTTTAAATCCATTTTGATGAAACTTGAAATTCATGGTTATAACCCAAAGATCTTGGTTCCATTCGATATTTGCGCATATCGGAACGTAACTTCTTGAATTATGGCCCCTGATTATACGCAAAATCGCCTTATTTTAGCTTGTGGTCCCTCTGGTGGTCACAATTATTATCCGATTTAATAAAACGGTTGATTATATTACCGTTACACCGTAAGGAAGGTTGACTTCGAATTTCGGGAAAATCGGACCAAAATTGTCATACAAAATGGCCGCCGTTTGTACGCGAATACTGTTAAAAGATTGTATATCATGGTTGTGGCCCCTGTAGAGGTCACAATTTTAATTTGATTTTGATGAAACTTGAAATGCATGGTTATAACCCAAAGATCTTGGTTCCTTTCGATATTTGCGCATATCGGATCATAACTTCCTGAATTATGGCCCCTGATTGTCCGAAAAATCACCTATGGTCCCTCTGGAGGTCACAATTATTATCCGATTTGAAAAAACGTTTGACTCTATCACCGTTACACCCTACGGAAGGTTGAGTTAGAATTTCGAGAAAATTGGACCATAATTGCCAGAAAAAATGGCCGCCGTTTGTACGCGAACAGTGTAAAAATATGGTATGTCAAAGTTGTGGACCCTGTAGAGGTGACAATTTTAATTCGATTTTGATGAAACCTGAAATGCTTGTTTATAACCTAAAGATCTTTATTCTTTTCGATATTTGCGCATATCAAATTGTAATTTAATGAATTATGGCCTTTGATTGTAGGAAAAATCACTTTCGGTACTGCTTGTTCTCTGTCTATCTCTCGAACAATTATTATCTGATTTAAAAAAAAACTCTGATTATATTACTGTTGCACCGTAAGGAAGGTTGAGTTCGAATTTCGTGAAAATCGTACCAAAATTGGCGGACGAAATGGTCACCGTTTGTACGCGAATAGTGTAAAAATATGGTATATCATGGTTGTGGACTCTCTGCAGGTCACAATTCTTATCCGATTTTGACCAAAAGTAACATTTCTAGGTTGTGTACCGTCAAACCATAATCATTGTCGGCTTCGAATTTCATGAATATCAGACTGGAACTGACCAACAAAATGGCTGCTCCCAATACAGTATGAAATACAGGACTTAATGATGTAGGAAAAATCACTTTCGGTATTGCTTGTTCTCTATCCATCTCTCAAAAATGTGGGCGTATCCTGCCTGGCAGTGCCAGCCTATCTTTTAGCTTGGAGGTCACAATTATTATCCGATTTAAAAAAACGTTTGATTATATTACCGTTACACCGTAAGGAAGGTTGAGTTTGAATTTCGGGAAAATCAGACCAAAATTGCCATACAAAATGGCCGCCGTTTGTACGCGAATACTGTTAAAAAAAGGTATCAAGGTTGTGGACCCTGTAAAGGTCACAATTTTAATTCGATTTTGATGAAACTTGAAATTCATGGTTATAACCCAAAGATCTTGGTTCTTTTCGATATATGCGCATATCGGAAGGTTGAGTTTGAATTTCGGGAAAATCGGACCAAAATTGACAGACAAAATGGCCGCCGTTTGTACGCGAATACTGTTAAAGAAATGATATATCATGGTTGTGGACCCTGTATAGGTCACAATTTTAATTCAATTTTGATGAGGAAGGTTGAGTTCTAATTTCGTGAAAATCAAACCAAAATTGCCGGATGAAATAGTCGCCGTTTGTACGCGAATAGTGTAAAAATATGGTATATCATGGTTGTGGACTCTCTACAGGTCACAATTCTTATCAGATTTTGATGAAAAGTCACATTTCTAGTTTGTGTACCGTCACACCATAATCATTGTCGGTTTCGAATTTCATTAATATGAGACTGGAACTGACCAACTAAATGGCTGCTCCCAATACAGTATGAAATACAGGACTTAAAGATGTAGGAAAAATCACTTTCGGTATTGCTTGTTCTCTGACCATCTCTCGAAAATGTGGGCGTATCCTGCCTGGCAGTGCCAGCCTATCTTTTAGCTTGTGGCCCCTCTGTAGGTCAAAATTATTATCCGATTTAAAAAAACGTTTGATTATATCACCGTTACATTGTTATAAAAGATGATGTTGAATTTCGTGAAAAATGGACCAAATTTGACGGACAAAATGGCCGCTGTTTGTACGCGAATAGTGTGAAAATATGTTATATCAAGGTTGTGGACCCTATAGAGGTCACAATTTTGAACCGATTTTGATGAAACTTGAAATACATGTATATAACATAAAGATCTTGGTTCCTTTCGATATTTGCGCATATTAGATCGTAACTTCCTGAATTATGGCCCCTGATTGTACTAAAAATCGCCTTTATCACCCTGTGGTCCGTCTGGAGGTAACAATTATTACCTGATTTAAAAAAACGTTTGATTATATCACCGTTACAGGGTAATCTAGGTTGAGTTGGAATTTCATGAAAATCGGACCAAAATTGACAAACAAAATGACCACCGTTTGTACGCGAATGGTGTAAAAATATGGTATATCAAGGTTGTGAACCCTATAGGGGTCACAATTTAAATTCGTTCTTGATGAAATTTGAAATACATTTTTATAACCTAAAGATCTTGGTTCCTTGCGATATTTGCGCATATCGGATTGTAATTTCCTGAATTATGGCCTCTGATTATACGGAAAATTGCCTTTATTATCTTGTGATCGGTCTGGAGTTCAAAAACATTTGATTATATCACCGTTACACAGTAATGAATTTTCAGTTTGAATTTTGTGAACATCAGACCAAAATTGATGAACAAAATGGCTGCCATTTTTACACGAATAGTGTAAAAATATGGTATATCAAGGTTGTGTACCCTGTAGAGGTCACAATTTTAATTCGATTTTGGTCAAACTGAAAGATCTTGATTCCTGTCGATATTTGGACATATCTGATCGTAACTTCCTGAATTATGGCCCCTGATTGTACGAAAAGTCGCCATAATATTAAATGTTTCGTATCCAGTGGAGGTGACAGCTTATTCCATAATATTAAATGATTCGTATACTTTACATTAGCATGGAGCAGAACTTTTTAAAAACCATACAAATTATAATGATTTTCTGATAATTACTTAATATGCGACAACTCTTGTTGACTGCCCGGACGATTTAGCTGCTGTGTGGGCGTATGTTTCGTTGCCTGGCAACCTATTTTTTTTTTATTAATCTTTATTTTGGGAATACATAATATAGTTGGCCCATGATTTCTTCGAAATTGATAAGATTATTTTTTCCCTCATGGATGAATCTGAATTCTGCTGCTGATTCACTTGTCAGAACTTTACAAGTTTTTATACGTCCACAATTTGTTTGTGGACTCTCTACAGGTCACAATTCTTATCTGATTTTGACGAAACTTGAAATATAGGTTTATCCCCAAAAGATCTCGGCTGCATTTGATATTGGCATGTATCGGATGAAAACTTCATGGATTATGGCCCCTGATTGTACGAAAAATCACGTTTTTAGATTGTGGACCCTATAGAGGTCACAATTTTGAACCGATTTTGATGAAACTTGACATGTATGTTTATAACCCAAAGATCTTGGTTCCTTTCGATATTTGCGCCTATTGGAATGTAATTTCCTGAATTATGGCCCCTGATTGTCCGAAAAATCACCCTTTTTAGCTTGTGGTCCCTCTGGAGGTCACAATTATTATCCGATTATCGGACGAAAATTGCCATACAAAATGGCCGCCGTTTGTACGCGAATACTGTTAAAAAATGGTATATCAAGGTTGTGGACCCTGTAGAAGTCACATTTTTTATTCGATTTTGATGAAACTTAAAATTGATGGTTATAACCCAAAGATCTTGCTTCCTTTCGATATTTGCACATATCGGAACGTAACTTCCTGAATTATGGTCCTTGATTATACGCAAAATCGCCTTATTTTAGCTTGTGGTCCCTCTGGTGGTCACAATTATTATCCGATTTAATAAAACGGTTGATTATATTACCATTACACCGTAAGGAAGGTTGAGTTCGAATTTCGGGAAAATCGGACCAAAATTGCCATACAAAATGGCCGCCGTTTGTACGCGAATACTGTTAAAAAATTGTATATCATGGTTGTGGACCCTGTATAGGTCACAATTTTAATTCGATTTTGATGAAACTTGAAATGCATGGTTATAACCCAAAGATCTTGGTTCCTTTCGTTATTTGCGCATATCCGATCGTAACTTCCTGAATTATGGCCCCTGATTGTCCGAAAAATCGCCTATGGTCCCTCTGGAGGTCACAATTATTATCCGATTTGAAAAAACGTTTGACTCTATCACCGTTACACCCTACGGAAGGTTGAGTTCGAATTTCGAGAAAATTGGACCATAATTGCCAGAAAAAATGGCCGCCGTTTGTACGCGAACAGTGTAAAAATATGGTATGTCAAAGTTGTGGACCCTGTAGAGGTGACAATTTTAATTTGATTTTGATGAAACCTGAAATGCTTGTTTGTAACCTAAAGATCTTTATTCTTTTCGATATTTGCGCATATCAAATTGTAACTTAATGAATTATGGCCTTTGATTGTAGGAAAAATCACTTTCGGTATTGCTTGTTCTCTGTCTATCTCTCGAACAATTATTATCTGATTTAAAAAAAAACTGTTGCACCGTAAGGAAGGTTGAGTTCGAATTTCGTGAAAATCGTACCAAAATTGCCGGACGAAATGGTCACCGTTTGTACGCGAATAGTGTAAAAATATGGTATATCATGGTTGTGGACTCTCTACAGGTCACAATTCTTATCCGATTTTGACGAAAAGTAACATTTCTAGGTTGTGTACCGTCACACCATAATCATTGTCGGCTTCGAATTTCATGAATATCAGACTGGAACTGACCAACAAAATGGCTGCTCCCAATACAGTATGAAATACAGGACTTAATGATGTAGGAAAAATCACTTTCCGTATTGCTTGTTCTCTATCCATCTCTCAAAAATGTGGGCGTATCCTGTTATATTAGATGATGTGGAATATCGTGAAAATTGGACCAAAATTGACGGACAAAATGGCCGCTGTTTGTACGCGAATAGTGTGAAAATAGGTTATATCAAGGTTGTTGACCCTATAGAGGTCACAATTTTGAACTGATTTTGATGAAACTTGAAACACATGTTTATAACATAAAGATCTTGGTTCCTTTCGGTATTTGCGCATATTGGATTGTAACTTCCTGAATTATGGCCCCTGATTGTACTAAAAATCGCCTTTATCACCTTGTGGTCCGTCTGAAGCTAACAATTATTACCTGATTTTAAAAAACGTTTGATTATATCACCGTTGCAGGGTAATCTAGGTTGAGTTTGAATTTCATGAAAATCGGACCAAAATTGACAAACAAAATGACCGCCGTTTGTACGCGAATGGTGTAAAAATATGGTATCAAGGTTGTGAACCCTATAGGGGTCACAATATTAATACGTTTTTGATGAAACTTGAAATACATTTTTATAACCTAAAGATCTTGGTTCCTTGCGATATTTGCGCATATCGGATTGTAATTTCCAGAATTATGGCCTCTGATTATACAGAAAATTTCCCTTATGGAGTTCAAAAACATTTGATTATATCACCATTACACTGTAATGAATTTTCAGTTTGAATTTTGTGAACATCGGACCAAAATTGATGAACAAAATGGCTGCCATTTTTACACGAATAGTGTAAAAATATGGTATATCAAGGTTGTGTACCCTGTAGAGGTCACAATTTTAATTCGATTTTGGTCAAACTGAAAGATCTTGGTTCCTGTCGATATTTGGACATATCTGATCGTAACTTCCTGAATTATGGCCCCTGATTGTACGTAAAGTCGCCATAATATTAAATGTTTCGTATCCAGTGGAGGTGACAGCTTATTCCATGATATTAAATGATTTGTATACTTTACATTAGCATGGAGCAGAACTTTATAAAAACCAAACAAATTCTAATGATCTTCTGATAATTACTTAATATGCGATAACTCTTGTTGACTGCCCGGACGAATTAGCTGCTGTGTGGGCGTATGTTTCGTTGCCTGGCAACCTATTTTTGGGGCTTGTGGTCCCTCTGGAGGTCACAATTATTATCCGATTTAAAAAAACGTTTGATTATATTACCGTTACACCGTAAGGAAGGTTGAGTTCGAATTTCGGGAAAATCAGACCAAAATTGTCATACAAAATGGCTGCCGTTTGTACGCGAATACTGTTAAAAAAATGGTATATCAAGGTTGTGGACCCTGTAAAGGTCACAATTTTAATTCGATTTTGATGAAACTTGAAATTCATGGTTATAACCCAAAGATCTTGGTTCTTTTCAATATTTGCGCATATCGGATCGTAACTTCCTGAATTATGGCCCCTAGTTATACGCAAAATCACCCTTTCTTTAGCTTGTGGTCCCTCTGGAGGTCACAATTATTATCCAATTTAAAAAAACGTTTGATTATATCACCGTTGCACTGTAAGGAAGGTTGAGTTTGAATTTCAGGAAAATCGGACCAAAATTGACAGACAAAATGGCCGCCGTTTGTACGCGAATACTGTTAAAAAAATGATATATCATGGTTGTGGACCCTGTATAGGTCACAATTTTAATTCGATTTTGATGAGGAAGGTTGAGTTCTAATTTCGTGAAAATCGTACCAAAATTGCCGGACGGAATGGTCGTCGTTTGTACGCGAATAGTGTAAAAATATGGTATATCATGGTTGTGGACCTGCTACAGGTCACAATTCTTATCCGATTTTGATGAAAAGTCACATTTCTAGGTTGTGTACCGTCACACCATAATCATTGTCGGTTTCGAGTTTCATTAATATCAGACTGGAACTGACCAACTAAATCATGGCTGCTCCCAATACAGTATGAAATACAGGACGTAAAGATGTAGGAAAAATCGCTTTCAGTATTGCTTGTTCTCTGTCCATCTCTCGAAAATGTGGGCGTATCCTGCCTGGCAGTGCCAGCCTATCTTTTTAATAAAGTTACCAGTACATGTCTTCAGGGGCTATAATCCATGAAGTTTATGGTCCTTTACACGTCAATGTCGAAAGGAACTGAGATCTTTGCAATATAATCGTACATTTTAGGTTATCTAAGTGGTTATAAATAAATGGTGATCTCTGTACTATAGAGTTGATCAAGCTAAAAACATTTTGGTACAATCAGGGCAATAATCCATGAAGTTACGGTCCATAAAATACTAAATTATGGAAAGGAACATATATCTTTGGGATATAAACCTATATTTTAAGTTTGACCAAATATCGCATAAAAATTTTGACCTCTAAAGTGTCCTCAAACCAAAAATGTAAATGGATACACTGTTGGGCAGACAGGGGCTATGTCATCAAAATAATTCCACATAAAAATATTGGCGTATAAAAACTTATCTTATCCCATTATATTTTTCAGCTTGAATGATGAAGCTTCTGTTTTAAAAAGATGATATATTTTCTAGTGAAAACTTAACTAGTCATAAAAATGAATGGTACCTCAATAAGGCAGAAATCATCATCATCATATAAAAGAAAAAGAAAGAAACTGTCAATTTCTTCTGTTAGTCAAATCAGTAAATTCCAACAAAAAGACAAGTTATCACCCTCAACAAGCAAGAACAATACAAAATGTGCAAATGTCATGAATGCAAAACTTCCAGAACTAAAATCTCGTCCCCAAACAGCAAAATTGACGGAAGTACCAAGAAGTAGAATAACACCATCACCAAAGAATCTATTACCTCCACCATTTGAAAGACGGAAAAAGGTTGCTTTATTGACAGCTATTAAACCTGAAAATGAAAAATCTGAGAAAGAAAGATTTATGCGTGCTCATTTTGTTTATAATCCGTTATTTATCTACAAATATCCAGCTGACAGTTCAGTTATCGAAAAATTCAATAAACCATCTGCTCGTTATTTAACACAGGTAAACAAAAAGATGTAATATTTTTGTTATTGATAAATAGTTGCAAGATATGGAAATCACCAGAAAAGGCCTGAACCTGTAAAAAATCTTTCCTATGAACTTTATTATAATTAAAAGTAAACAGTTAATATCTCAGAGCCTACTCTAGACAATACATATTTTTATATGCGCACTGTCGATCACATTTTCATGTGAGAAAATTGGATCAATAGAAACAGGTAACACAAACTAATTACAGACCGTTTGACGTTCAGATAATAAGTTAATATACAATAATTAATAGAATGAAACGATGGGTTTTTGTCCCCTGCCTGTCGGGTCCGTCTGTCCATCAGTCTGCCTGTCACACTTTTTGGTTCACAATAACCCTCCTTCTAATTGGCCTAGAATGTTCAAACTTGGTGTAGGTGTTTATTAGGTCAATGCCTTGATGTAATTCGAAGATGAGCTTTTTTCTGCGTAGGGTACATAGAGATAAGCGATAAGCAATTTGATTGGTTGATGCTTTGGGAAACAATAACTTTAGTTGTGATAAGTGAAAGTGATCAAAAAAACTTGGTGCATAGTTTTATTACATTAACACCTTGACTAAGTTCAATAATAACATTTTCTGCTCAGGGTAAGCAGAGCAATCAGCAATTTTATTTGTCAAGACTTTGAAACTTTGAAACACGGTAACTCTCCTTCTAATTGAGGTAGGATGTTCAAACTTGGTGTAAGCTTCATATAATGAACATTGTCTGCCTTACGGTAAGCAGAGGTAAACAATTTGAATGGTTGATGATTTGGGGCAAAATAACTTTGGTTATAATTAAGCGAGAGCTATGAAACTCCAAGTATAGATTCATTATAACATTACCTTGACTAAGTTTGATGAGAATTTTCTACTTAGGCTAAGGGGCGAGCTGCTTTATTAGTACGAAAATATTGATTTTAGTTTGTGGACCCTCTAGAGCTCACAATTTTAATCCTATTTTGCTGAAACTTAAAATAGATGATTATATCCCAAAGATCTTGGTTCCTTTTGATATCAGATTGAAACATCCTGGATTATAGCCCCCCCGATTGTATGAAAAATCTCTTTTTTTTTTTTTTAGCTTGTTCTTTGTTCATCTCTTGCAAAATGTGGATGTATCTTGCATGGCAACTGCTTGTTTTATCTCTGTTTACAGGCCATCCTTATAATGGAAAAAGCTTTAGCTAGATATGGAAGTTATGAAGTATTTGAGGAAATTACAGGTGGTCCCATTTTAAATAGACCTTATATTTACACTCTTGTCCGAAAGTATTTGAAAAAAGAAAATTTAGAGAACGATATTAATATAAACTTAAGTGAAGATTTACTTTCACGTGGATCTATGACTCAAGTTAAGGGGCGACCAACTGTTAATGTTAGAATTGTCAATCTGAGAGAGCAGTGGGCCGAAGGACTTCTGCGCCATGAAATAGGTAAGTTCCCATAGATTTTGAATTGGAATCAGAATTGCTAATTACTCCTGGGTATTTTTCTAAGAGTAAGGACCAGTAAATTTTTTGATTAGTATCATTAGATCAGATTCAACTGTTGGCAGTGCACTTCAGACAAAATTTTATTTTTACACAATCGTTGTTACATCTCAAAGTATTATATTTCATAATATTATTAGTATGAACATTCAAATTTTAGGTACCCATTATATACGCAGCTGTAACAATCAATATCAATTATGGGCCAACTTTAAGACAAGAAGAGAATTAGGTCTTTTACCATTAAACCCAACCGAAGAAGGTTTGGCATCTTTACATAGTGTTTTGACAAGGACTGATCCCTTACTGTGGCGTGCTGCTTTATTATATTACACAGCTTACAAAGCTTCAGTTTTATCTTTTAAAGAACTTTTTCATGATCTGGAACAATTTGTGCACAGTCCTAATGTGAGATGGGATTATTGTATTCGAGCAAAACGAGGGCAAACAGATACATCCAAACCAGGTAAAATTGCATGCTGTTATTTGATTTATGTACGCCAACATTTTCATGTTACTGTATATTGTCCCTGTCCATTAACAATTTGTGTGTGGATATTCTTCAGGTCACAATTTTTTATTGATTTTGATGAAACTTGTAATATTGCTCTGCCTCTCAAAGATCTTGGCATGCATTGTACCAAACTGTAACTTCATGGATTATAGCTCTTGATTGTATGAAATATCAAGTTTTTAGCTAGTCTATAAGTGACAATTTTTATCTGATTTTGATGAAACTTAAAATTTATATTTATAACCCAAAGATCTTGGTTCCTTTCGATATTCGGGCATACTGTAGCTTCCTGGATTATGGCCCCTGATTGTATCAAAAATAGCCATTTGAGCTTGTGGACCCTCTTTAGATCACATTTTTTTAAATCGGATTTTAAAAACCATTTAAATATATCACTATTCTACCATAATGATGGTTGAGTTCAAATTTCGTGGAAAATCGGAACAAAAAAAAACACAAAAAAGCTGCTACGCATGCCATATAGTGTAAATGAAGTATTTAAAACCAAGGTTGTAAACCTTTGACTGATTTTGATGAAACTTAAAATGTATGTTTATATCCCACAGATCATTGGACGGTAACTTCTGGATTATGGCCCATGGTTTTACATAATATTTTTTTTGTCCCCCGCCTTTCGAAGAAAGTTGGGGGACTATTAAAATGGGTTCGTCCGTCTGTCTATCTGTCTGTCTGTCCGTCACACTTTTTGGGACACAATAACTCTCTTCCTAATTGAGCTAGAATGTTCAAACTTGGTGTATGTGTTTATTAGGTCAATGCCTTGATGGAGTTAGAAGATTAGCATTTTCCACTTAGGGTAAGCAGAGATAAGCAATTTGATCGATTGATGCTATGGGACACGATAACTTTAGTTCTAATTAAGTGAGAGTGATGAAACTTGGTGTATAGTTTCATTACAGTAATACCTTGACTAAGTTCGATAATGATCATTTTCTGCTCAGGGTAAGCAGAGCGATACGCAATTTGATTGGTCGAGACTTTGGAACACAATAACTCTCCTTCTAATGGAGTTAAAATGTTCAAACTTGGTGTATATGCTTATTAGGTCAATGCCTTGATGGAGTTCGAAGATGAGCATTTTCTACTTAGGGTAAGCAGAGATGAGCAATTTGATTGGTTGATGCTTTGGGACACGATAACTTTAGTTCTAATTAAGTGAGAGTGATGAAACTTGGTGTATAGTTTCATTACAGTAATACCTTGACTATGATCGATAATGAGCTCAGGTTAAGCAGAGTGATAAGCAATTTGATTTGCCGAGACTTTGGAACACAATAACTCTCCTTTGAATTGAGTTAAAATGTTCAAAATTGGTGTGTATGCTTATTAGGTCAATGCCTTGATGGGCTTCGAAGATGAGCATTTTCTTCTTAGGGTAGGCAGAGATAAGCAATTTGATTGGTTGATACTTTGGGACAATTGACTCAGACACGAGGGCCCTTTCCCTTGGCCAGAGGGGCCCTTTTGTCAAGCGTGGGGGCCCTTTTGTCTGCCTTTAGGGGACTCCCTAACTAGGGTACATTTTCATTTTTCTCGTCAGTTTTAGCATTTTTCTTTATAAAACACTTTTGGTTGACACTTCGTGTACAGTTTGATTGCTCGATACGATTGAAAAAAATAAATGTGCGATTAATTAATATGTGTCATCTATTTATTTTGGGATTTCGGCGGGGGACATCAGCCTCACTGTTGGCTTGTTAATTTTTAGCTTGTTCTCTGTCCACCTTTCAAAATGTGGGCATATCTTGCATGGCAACCCCTGGTTTTATTCTAATTATTTTGCCATATTAATGTTTTATGGATCAGTGTAAATTGAAGTCATTTTTCTTTGTTCAAAAACCTAATTCAAATATTTTTCTAAATCAGGGAAATTTTTTTATATATTTCAAGGGTCATTTTGCAAAGATCAAGTATATCTAGATGGAGCTCTACAGATACTTAAAAGACGCCATACCTTGGATTTTAGTCTATTGGTCAGACTAGGTAAAGTCTCACACAAGGATATTGAGTTATTAGAAGATATATGTGAACTAGAAAATACTAAAATTCCTAGTTTTATGAATGACATGAATCTCTACAAAAGGCAAATAGATAGGATAGCTGATGTGAACGGTTTAACCGATAACATTTTAGCAGAAGTGGAATAATTCTTAGTTTGTGGCTTTACGTAAACTTTTATGTAGTCATTAGTACTAATATTATTACAATGACATGTTTTTCAGGGTATGTTTTTGTATGTGTGTGAAGAAGTAAATTTATTTAGAACTGTCTTTTAAAGATACTTTCCATTGTACAAACTGTGTGATTTTGACTACAAACATATGCAAACTAATTAATCTATCAAAATTTGCTTCAAATCCATTTCCAAAATTGTATTTGCAGGGTAATTCCCCAAACTATCAAATAATCTATTTGTCACCTGCATTGATTGAGGGAAGGTCCATTTTTATACGCCCACATTTTTATGTGGACGTATATTGTCGTCGCCCCTGTCCGTCTGTCAGTCCACAATTGTTTGTGAACAGTCTACAGGTCACAATTTTTATCCGATTTCAATGAAACTTAAAATATAGGTTTATCACCCTAGGATCTCGGTTCCTTTCGATATTGGCATGTATCGGACTGTAACTTCATGATTGTGCGAAAAATCATGTTTTTAGCTTGTGAACTGTGTAGAGGTCACAATTTTGATCCGATTTCGATGAAACTTGAAATGCATGTTTATAACAGAATGATCTTGGTTCCTTTCGATATTTGCGCATATCAGATCGTAACTTCCTGAATTATGGCCCCTGATTGTCCGAAAAATCACCCTTTTTAGCTTGTGTTCCCTGTGGAAGTCAAAATTGTTATCCGATTCAAAAAAACGTTTGATTATATCACCGTTACATAGTTATGGGGGTTGAGTTCGAATTTCGTGAAAATCGGACCAAAATTGACAGACAAAATGGCCGCCGTTTGTACGCGAATAGTGTGAAAATGTGTTATATCAAGGTTGTGGATCCTATAGAGGTCACAATTTTGAACCGATTTTCATGAAACTTGACATGTATGTTTATAACACAAAGGTCTTGGTTCCTTTCAATATTTACGCCCATCGGATCGTAACTTCCTGAATTATGGCCCCTGATTGTCCAAAAAATCACCCTTTTTAGCTTGTGGTCCCTCTGGAGGTCAAAATTGTTATCCGATTTAAAAAAAAGATAGGCTGGCACTGCCAGGCAGGATACGCCCACATTTTCGAGAGATGGACAGAGAACAAGCAATACCGAAAGTGATTTTTCCTACATCTTTATTAAGTCCTGTATTTCATACTGTATTGGGAGCAGCCATTTAGTTGGTCAGTTCCAGTCTGATATTAATGAAATTCGAAACCGACAATGATTATGGTGTGACGGTACACAACCTAGAAATGTGACTTTTCATCAAAATCGGATAAGAATTGTGACCTGTAGAGAGTCCACAACCATGATATACCATATTTTTACACTATTCGCGTACAAACGGCGACCATTTCGTCCGGCAATTTTGGTACGATTTTCACGAAATTAGAACTCAACCATCCTCATCAAAATCGAATTAAAATTGTGACCTATACAGGATCCACAATCATGATATATCATTTTTTTAAACAGTATTCGCGTACAAACGGCGGCCATTTTGTCTGTCAATTTTGGTCCGATTTTCCCGAAATTCAAACTCAACCTTCCTTACAGTGTAACTGTGATATAATCAAACGTTTTTTTAAATTGGATAATAATTGTGACCTCCAGAGGGACCACAAGCTAAAGAAAGGGGGATTTTGCGTATAACCAGGGGCCATAATTCAGGAAGTTACGATCCGATATGCGCAAATATCGAAAAGAACCAAGATCTTTGGGTTATAACCATGAATTTCAAGTTTCATCAAAATCGAATTAAAATTGTGACCTTTACAGCGTCCACAACCTTGATATACCATTTTTTAACAGTATTCGCGTACAAACGGCGGCCATTTTGTGTGGCAATTTTGGTCTGATTTTCCCGAAATTCAAACTCAACCTTCCTTACGGTGTAACGGTAATATAATCAAATGTTTTTTTTAAATCGGATAATAATTGTGACCTCCAAGCTAAAAAAAAAGGCAATTTTGCTTATAATCAGGGGCCATAATTCAGGAAGTTACGATCCGATATGCGCAAATATCGAAAGGAACCAAGATCTTTGGGTTATAACCATGAATTTCAAGTTTCATCAAAATCGAATCAAAATTGTGACCTCCACAGGGTCCACAACCTTGATATACCATTTTTTAACAGTATTCGCGTACAAACGGCGGCCATTTTGTATGGCAATTTTCGTCCGATTTTCCCGAAATTCGAACTCAACCTTCCTTAGGGTGTAACGGTGATATAATCAAACGGTTTTTTAAATCGAATAATAATTGTGACCTCCAAGCTAAAAAAAAAGGCGATTTTGCGTATAATCAGGGGCCATAATTCAGGAAGTTACGATCCGATATGCGCAAATATCGAAAGGAAGCAAGATCT
Organism: Patella depressa; assembly: GCA_948474765.1. Taxonomy (NCBI): domain Eukaryota; kingdom Metazoa; phylum Mollusca; class Gastropoda; family Patellidae; genus Patella; species Patella depressa. The sequence continues at coordinate 59,076,594 of OX419717.1, forward strand.
TTGGGTTATAACCATGAATTTGAAGTTTCATCAAAATCGAATCAAAATTGTGACCTCCACAGGGTCCACAACCTTGATATACCATTTTTTAACAGTATTCGCGTACAAACGGCGGCCATTTTGTATGGCAATTTTCGTCCGATTTTCTCGAAATTTGAACTCAACCTTCCTTAGGGTGTAACGGTGATATAATTAAACGGTTTTTTAAATCGAATAATAATTGTGACCTCCAGAGGGACCACAAGCCAAAAAGGGTGATTTTTCGGACAATCAGGGGCCATAATTCAGGAAATTACATTCCGAAAGCCGCAAATATCGAAAGGAACCAAGATCTTTGGGTTACAAACATGCATGTCAAGTTTCATCAAAATCGGTTCAAAATTGTGACCTCTATAGGGTCCACAAGCTAAAAACGTGATTTTTCGTACAATCAGGGGCCATAATCCATGAAGTTTTGATCCGATACATGCCAATATCGAAAGGAACCGAGATCTTATGGGGATAAACCTATATTTCAAGTTTCGTCAAAATCGGATAAGAATTGTGACCTGTAGAGAGTCCACAAACAAATTGTGGACGGACGGACGTCCGGACGGACGGACGGACGTCCGGACGGACAGGGGCGACGACATAATACGTCCACATGAAAATGTGGGCGTATAAAAACGTTTGATTACACCATCGTTACATGGTAATGGAGGTTGAGTTCGATTTTCGTGAAAATCGGACCAAAATTGACAGACAAAATGGCCGCCGTTTGTACGCGAATAGTGTGAAAAAATGTTATATCAAGCTATTGTGGTCACAATTTTGAACCGATTTTGATGAAACTTGACATGTATGTTTATAACCCAAAGATCTTGGTTCCTTTCGATATTTGCGCCCATTGGATCATAACTTCCTGAATTATGTCCCCTGATTGTCCGAAAAATTGCCTTTTTATACGCCCACATTTTCATGTGGACGTATTATGTCGTCACCCCTGTCCGTCCGGACGTCCATCCATCCGGACGTCCACAATTTGTTTGTGGACTCTCTACAGGTCACAATTCTTATCCGATTTTGACGAAACTTGAAATATAGGTTTATCCCCAAAAGATCTCGGTTCCTTTCGATATTGGCATGTATCGGATCAAAACTTCATGGATTATGGCCCCTGATTGTACGAAAAATCACGTTTTTAGCTTGTGGACCCTATAGAGGTCACAATTTTGAACCGATTTTGATGAAACTTGACATGCATGTTTGTAACCCAAAGATCTTGGTTCCTTTCAATATTTGCGGCTATCAGAATGTAATTTCCTGAATTATGGCCCCTGATTGTCCGAAAAATCACCCTTTTTAGCTTGTGGTCCATCTGGAGGTCACAATTATTATTCGATTTAAAAAAACGTTTGATTATATCACCATTACAACCTAAGGAAGGTTGAGTTCGAATTTCGGGAAAATCGGACGAAAATTGCCATACAAAATGGCCGCCGTTTGTACGCGAATACTGTTAAAAAATGGTATATCAAGGTTGTGGACCCTGTGGAGGTCACAATTTTGATTCAATTTTGATGAAACTTGAAATTCATGGTTATAACCCAAAGATCTTGCTTCCTTTCGATATTTGCGCATATCGGATCGTAACTTCCTGAATTATGGCCCCTGATTATACGCAAAATCGCCTTTTTTTTTAGCTTGGAGGTCACAATTATTATTCGATTTAAAAAAATGTTTGATTATATCACCGTTACACCCTAAGGCAGGTTGAGTTCGAATTTCGGGAAAATCGGACGAAAATTGCCATACAAAATGGCCGCCGTTTGTACGCGAATACTGTTAAAAAATGGTATATCAAGGTTGTGGACCCTGTGGAGGTCACAATTTTGATTCGATTTTGATGAAACTTGAAATTCATGGTTATAACCCAAAGATCTTGGTTCCTTTCGATATTTGCGCATATCGGATCGTAACTTCCTGAATTATGGCCCCTGATTATACGCAAAATCGCCTTTTTTTTTAGCTTGGAGGTCACAATTATTATCCGATTTAAAAAAACGTTTGATTATATTACCGTTACACCGTAAGGAAGGTTGAGTTTGAATTTCGGGAAAATCAGACCAAAATTGCCATACAAAATGGCCACCGTTTGACCCGAATACTGTTAAAAGATAGGTTGCCAGGCAACGAAACATACGCCCACAGCAGCTAAATCGTCTGGGCAGTCAACAAGGGTTGTTGCATATTTTTACTTTTTTCGGTAATGAAACATTTGTAATACACTAAAAACTGATTAAGAGTAACAACTCATTATGTAATTATTAGAAAATCATTAGAATTTGATTGCTTTTTATAAAGTTTTACCCCACGCTAACAATTAGTATATACATGAAACATTTAATATCATGGATTTAGCTGTTCAGTTATCTAAATTCATTGAAAATCAAAATACTTGTTCGTTTCAACACCTTAAACTCTATGTATCAATCTGAAGTCAATCAGATGGTAACTTTGGCCTCTATAGCGTCACAAGAATTTTTGAAGTTATCAAGGGAGATAACTCTGGCAGTAATTATTTGAAATCGCAGAAAATCAATAGGATTCTTCGTCTCATGAACTTAAACACTGTGTGTAAATCTAAAGTCAATCGGATATTAACTTTGGCCTCCAGAGCGTCCACAAGATTTTTTGAGGTGATCAAGGGCCATAACTCTGGCACTAATTAATGGAAATCGCTGAAAATCAATAGGCGTCTTTGTTTTATGACCTTAAACACTGTGTATAAATTTGAAGTCAATCGGATATTAACTTTGGCCTCTAGAGCGTCCACAAGATTTTTTGAAGTGATCAAGGGCCATAACTCTGGCACTAATTATCGGAAATCGCTGAAAATCAATAGGCTTCTTCATCTTATAACCTTAAACACTGTGTATAAATTTAAAGTCAATCGGATATTAACTTTGACCTTTAGAGCGTCCACATGATTTTTTAAAGAGATCAAGGGCAATAACTCTGGCATTAATTATCGGAAATCGCCGAAAATTGATAGGCTTCTTCGTCTCATGACCTTAAACACTGTGTATAAATCTAAAGTCAATCGGATATTAACTTTGGCCTCTAGAGCGTCCACAAGATTTTTTGAGGTGATCAAGGGCCATAACTCTGGCACTAATTATCGGAAATCGCTGAAAATCAATAGGCGTCTTCGTCTTATGACCTTAAACACTGTGTATAAATTTAAAGTCAATCGGATATTAACTTTGGCCTCTAGAGCGTCCACAAGATTTTTTGAAGTGATCAAGGGCCATAACTCTGGTAGTTATTATCGGAAATCGCTGAAAATCAATAGGCTTCTTCGTCTTATGACCTTAAACACTGTGTATAAATTTAAAGTCAATCGGATATTAACTTTGACCTTTAGAGCGTCCACAAGCAATTGTGGACGCCGGACCGACGGACGGACCGACGGACCGACGGACGGACGGACGGACGGACGGGGCGAGGACAATATACGACCACATTTCAATGTGGGCGTATAAAAATGGTATATCAAGGTTGTGGACCCTGTAAAGGTCACAATTTTAATTCGATTTTGATGAAACTTGAAATTCATGGTTATAACCCAAAGATCTTGGTTCTTTTCGATATTTGCGCATATCGGATCGTAACTTCCTGAATTATGGCCCCTGGTTATACGCAAAATCCCCCTTTCTTTAGCTTGTGGTCCCTCTGGAGGTCACAATTATTATCCAATTTAAAAAAACGTTTGATTATATCACCGTTACACTGTAAGGAAGGTTGAGTTTGAATTTTGGGAAAATCGGACTAAAATTGACAGACAAAATGGCCGCCGTTTGTACGCGAATACTGTTAAAAAATGATATATCATGGTTGAAGACCCTGTATAGGTCACAATTTTAATTCGATTTTGATGAGGAAGGTTGAGTTCTAATTTCGTGAAAATCGTACCAAAATTGCCGGACGAAATGGTCGCCGTTTGTACGCGAATAGTGTAAAAATATGGTATATCATGGTTGTGGACTCTCTTCTACAGGTCACAATTCTTATCCGATTTTGATGAAAAGTCACATTTCTAGGTTGTGTACCGTCACACCATAATCATTGTCGGTTTCGAATTTCATTAATATCAGACTGGAACTGACCAACTAAATGGCTGCTCCCAATACAGTATGAAATACAGGACTTAAAGATGTAGGAAAAATCACTTACGGTATTGCTTGTTCTCTGTCCATCTCTCGAAAATGTGGGCGTATCCTGCCTGGCAGTGCCAGCCTATCTTAGCTTGTGGCCCCTCTGTAGTTCAAAATTATTATCCGATTTAAAAAAACGTTTTATTATATCACCGTTACATTGTTATAAAAGATGATGTTGAATTTCGTGAAAATTGGACCAAAATTGACGGACAAAATTCCCGCTGTTTGTACGCGAATAGTGTGAAAATATGTTATATCAAGGTTGTGGACCCTATAGAGGTCACAATTTTGAACCGATTTTGATGAAACTTGAAATACATGTTTATAACATAAAGATCTTGGTTCCTTTCGATATTTGCGCCTATTGGATCGTAACTTCCTGAATTATGGCCCCTGATTGTACTAAAAATCGCCTTTATCACCTTGTGGTCCCTTTGGAGGTAACAATTATTACCTGATTTATAAAAACGTTTGATTATATCACCGTTACAGGGGAATCTAGGTTGAGTTTGAATTTCATGAAAATCGGACCAAAATTGACAATCAAAACGACCGCCGTTTGTACGCGAAAGGTGTAAAAATATGGTATATCAAGGTTGTGAACCCTATAGGGGTCACAATTTTAATTCGTTTTTGATGAAACTTGAAATACATTTTTATAACCTAAAGATCTTGGTTCCTTACGATATTTGCGCATATCGGATTGTAATTTCCTGAATTATTGCCTCTGATTATACGGAAAATTGCCTTTATTATCTTGTGATCGGTCTGGAGTTCAAAAACATTTGATTATATCACCGTTACACTGTAATGAATTTTCAGTTTGAATTTTGTGAACATCGGACCAAAATTGATGAACAAAATGGCCGCCATTTTTACACGAATATGGTAAAAATATGGTATATCAAGGTTGTGTACCCTGTAGAGGTCACAATTTTAATTCGATTTTGGTCAAACTGAAAGATCTTGGTTCCTGTCGATATTTGGACATATATCTGATCGTAACTTCCTGAATTATGGCCCCTGATTGTATGAAAAGTCGCCATAATATTAAATGTTTCGTATCCAGTGGAGGTGACAGCTTCTTCCATAATATTAAATGATTCGTATACTTTACATTAGCATGGAGCAGAACTTTATAAAAACCAAACAAATTCTAATGATTTTCTGATAATTACTCAATATGCGACAACTCTTGTTGACTGCCCGGACGATTTAGCTGCTGTGTGGGCGTATGTTTCGTTGCCTGGCAACCTATTTTTCAGAATGTATTTGTCATTACTTATTGCCCATTTACCATACATATTGAGGCCTAAGTAAATTTTTGAATTATTTTGTGATATCCTGACATTTTTGCCCTGTGCTACTCCAGTATTTTTCTAGGAAGATTGGCTGTCTATACTTACCATACATGCCAAACTTATATTGGAAATAACCAGTCTGATTACAGCAGACATTTATTATGTACCATTCATTGTACCATATCAAGTATTAGTTGGTTAGAAAGTTTCTTATCCCTGCCCCCCCCACCATCTATGACTTAAATGTTTACAGTGTGTATTGTTTTTATTTATTTTAGAACTATGTATTTTGACAAACTACATTATATTTGACATTAGTATATTGTATCCTTTTGGTTTTTCTTCATAGAAGACAATGTGTTTTTCTTCACAGAAGACAATGTGCTGTCGCTCAAAAATCCATCAACTGAGACTCTACGTTCCATATCTCATGGCCTTCTAAATACTTTACGGGAATGTCATGTGTTTAAATTTGAGTGGGTCAAAAAGAACCTTCAAATTGTTTTTAAATTGGCTCTAGCTTGTCAGGGGGCCTTTTCAACAGTTATCCCCTTTGAATCAATTTGAAACAACATCTCGTAGAAATTTGAACACGTGTATGTTTGAAATGACGAAGCCCATTGATAAATTTCTTTCTGCTCATCTGATTACTAGTGTAGTCTACTTGGTTAAATGGAGGCATTGTGGACATGCTTTGGTAGTTATTTATACATTTCATTTTCTGCCTGGCCAATTTCAACCAAATGTGGCGAGTGGCACCGGTTGGAATAAAATTATGATATAGTGACATTCTTCTAAATAACTATATCGATTTCAAGCAAAGTACATTACAGTTATCAATACACAAAATATAAGATTTTAAAATACCAGAGCATATCTCCATCACATTTTAAGATTTCTTCATCAAGTTCATCCCCAGATTAACTTCTAACATACATAACCAAAATATAACGAAACTGACCCTTGACTGTTGCCTATTAACATATTTATATCTCAGTATTTGTAATGTATGTCAATATCATTAACAGCCCAAACAACCAAAGTTGATCCAAAGGTAAACTAGTCTCGGTCACCCAGAACCCCCTAGTCTTCAACGCACGGAGGGTTTGGGTCGGTTCTCAATTATTGACGAAAATTACTGGATAATCTACCACATAAAAAAACAAATTCCCTGTTACGCATGGGCAATGGAACCTTTTGGCTAAAGTCTCGGCAAGTGATAGATATTATGGCACATCTATTATTAGAAACAAAATAGAGACGATACAACAGCATGCATTGCGATTAAGGAGATTGTGAGAAGCCATACGTTTGATTCATGACGAGAGAAAATTACCATTTCAATTAAAACCTTGTTGACAAGCGAGATGTTTTGATAAGATTCAGTATGTGGTAACTTGAAAGACTGGATAATCCAGACTTTCTGTCAAATTTTGAGGACCCATCCAGACTAATATTCGTAGAATATTTGTTTGTATGATAAGAGACTAAAGGTAAACAAACCTTCGTTGTCAACTGCACATGACTAATTTACATATATATTTTTATAACTGTGTGTCATCAACAATCTAATGAAACATCTAAAAGGCAAACAAACTGTCATATGCACCTGTTTATGTTCTGCCATGTAATTTTCATTCTTTAGATGGTTGTGGGAATAAGTCAAAATTACAAAACTTTGAAACAGTGATCATTGATCATAATTATAGCTCAATATATCCATACAATCTCCTCAGACTCACAAGGCTATGTCATATTGTTATCCAGAAGCACCGAAGTGCCTGTAGGCACATCAAAATAGATTTCTCTTTCATCTTTGTGTGAATCCTTACTACAATCACTTCAATAGTGATTTTTTTGTTGGTATAATATGAGCAAAAAAAAAAAAAATGTTTTGGGGTAAAAATGTAAAACAATCTTTAATAATATAATATTAATATACAGTAATATTACAAGCGAGGGGGGCAATATTAAATTCTTAATATTGTAACAACATTAAATTACACTGAATTTTTATATCATAGAAAAGCACCACGATTTTTTTCAAAATAAGGTCTCCTTTTTTTATTTGTGAAGTCAAAAATAAATAATGAAATAAAAATTTGGATAGATAATGACAAAATAATATTCCAGAGTTTGATAACAAAAACAAATATCCTGGGCAAATACATACAAGTACATACAATTTTAATCAATAATATTTCAGAAGCCCTTGATTGCAAACTGAATCAATCATATATACTTGCTGGATTTAACAGGCTTCAGGCTCTTGAATGCATATCAAAATATATTCTTTTTCTGAAAAAAATCAATATAATCTAAACAGGATGTTATGGGCTGAATTTATGCATTATACACAAACTGGATTAGACTTTAATAATTACCAATCACGAACTAAAAAGGAGTCATTTCTTGAAATTAAAATCTGCATTGGATGTCATTTTGCAAATTGAGTTAGTTTAACCATGTATAATCTATATTTAAACTACCTCAGATACTTTTCTATAACATACATTATAGTTATAAAGACTCAAAGAGGTATGTTATCTTGGAACACAATGTACAGTATTCAAACATTGTGTTTTATACAACATGGGTCATGTTCATTCAGGTTATTAGGGAATGCATATGGTCTGTTTTCTAACATAGTGTATATATCTATATAAGTCATAATATCCCTGTGATGTAGAGCAATCATGAGTATTAGATAGAGCAGGTTATCTAATCAGAGTAGACTATCCTGAGGTATATGTATAATAATATGCATTATTACATAATCCTAATTAGTGCTCAAAATGAATGGATTAGTAAATATTGGCCTTCATGAATTTAATTTTTGACATAAAAACAAAACTTGAACAACAAGCCAACAGTGAGGCTGATGTCCCCCGCCGAAAGCCCAAAATAAATAGAAGACACATATTAATTAATCGCACATTTATTTTTTTCAATGTATCGAGCAATCAAACTGTACACGAAGTGTCATCCAAAAGTGTTTTATAAAGAAAAATGCTAAAACCGACGAGAAAAGTAGGTTGCCAGGCAACGAAACATACGCCCACACAGCAGCCAAATCGTCCGGGCAGTCAACAAGAGTTGTCACATATTAAGGAATTATCAGAAAATCATTAGAATTTGTTTGGTTTTTATAATCAAACGTTTTTTTTCAAATCAGATAATAATTGTGACCTCCAGAGGGACCACAAGCTAAAAAGGGTGATTTTTCGAACAATCAGGGGACATAATTCAGGAAGTAATGACCCAATGGGCGCAAATATCGAAAGGAACCAAGATCTTTGGGTTATAAACATACATGTCAAGTTTCATCAAAATTGGTTCAAAATTGTGACCTCTATAAGGTCCACAACTTTGATATAACATATTTTCACACTATTCGCGTACAAACGGCGGCCATTTTGTCTGTCAATTTTGGTCTGATTTTCACGAAAGTCGAACTCAACCTTCATAACCATGGAGCGGTGATATAATCAAACGTTTTTTTAAATCCGATAACAATTTTGACCTCCAGAGGGACCACAAGCTAAAAAGGGTGATTTTTCGGACAATCAGGGGCCATAATTCAGGAAGTTACAATCCGATGGGCACAAATATCGAAAGGAACCAAGATCTTTGGGTTATAAACATACATGTCAAGTTTCATCAAAATTGGTTCAAAATTGTGACCTCTATAAGGTCCACAACCTTGATATAACATATTTTCACACTATTCGCGTACAAACGGCGGCCATTTTGTCCGTCAATTTTGGTCCAATTTTCACAAAATTCGAACTCAACTTTCATAACCATGGAACGATGATATAATAAAACGTTTTTTTAAATCGGATAACAATTTTGACCTCCAGAGGGACCACAAGCTAAAAAGTGCGATTTTTCGGACAATCAGGGGCCATAATTCAGGAAGTTAGAATCCGATTAGCGCAAATATCGAAAGGAACCAAGATCTTTGGGTTATAAACATGCATTTCAAGTTTCATCTAAATCGGTTAAAAATTGTGACCTCTACACTGTTCACAAGCTAAAAAACGTGATTTTTCGTACAATCAGGGGCCATAACCCATGAACTTACAGTCCGATACATGCCAATATCGAAAGGAACCGAGATCTTAGGGTGATAAACCTATATTTTAAGTTTCATCGAAATCGGATAAAAATTGTGACCTGTAGATTATTCACAAACAATTGTGGACGGACAAACGTCCGGACGGACGGACGAACAGGGGCGACGACAATATACGTCCACATGAAAATGTGGGCGTATAAAAATGAAAATGTACCCTAGTTAGGGGACCCTAAAGGCAGACAAAAGGGCCCCTCTGGCCAAGGGAAAGGGCCCTCGTGTCCAAGTCAATCGTTTCTATACACTGTTACTGTCAAATCGATTACTAAATGAGAATGCAGTCATTGTATTGGCATAAAAATCATCAATCAAGATGAACCTAAGTTATCTTGTCCCAAAGTATCAACCAATCAAATTGCTTATCTCTGCTTACCCAAAGCGGAAAATGCTCATCTTCGAACTCCATCAAGGCATTGACCTAATAAGCATATACACCAAGTTTGAACATTTTTACTCAATTAGAAGGAGAGTTATTGTGTTCCAAAGTCTCGACTACTCTCGACCAATCAAATTGCGTATCGCTCTGCTTACCTTGAGCAGAAAATGCTCATTATCGAACTTAGTCAAGGTATTACTGTAATGAAACTATACACCAAGTTTCATCACTCTCACTTAATTAGAACTAAAGTTATTGTGCCCCAAAGCATCAACCAATCAAATTGCTTATCTCTGCTTACCCTAAGTGGAAAATGCTCATCTTCGAACTCCATCAAGGCATTGACCTTATAAGCATATACACCAAGTTTGAACATTTTTACTCAATTAGAAGAAGAGTTATTGTGTTCCAAAGTCTCGACCAATCAAATTGCGTATCGCTCTGCTTACCCTAAGCGGAAAATGCTCATCTCCAAACTCCATCAAGGCATTGACCTAATAAGCATATACACCAAGTTTGAACATTTTAACTCAATTAGAAGGAGAGTTATTGTGTTCCAAAGTCTCGACCAATCAAATTGCTCTGCTTACCCTGAGCGGAAAATGCTCATTATCGAACTTAGTCAAGGTATTACTGTAATGAAACTATACACTAAGTTTCATCACTCTCACTTAATTAGAACTAAAGTTATCGTGTCCCAAAGCATCAACCAATCAAATTGCTTATCTCTGCTTACCTTAAGCGGAAAATGCTCATCTTTGAACTCCATCAAGGCATTGACCTAATAAACACATACACCAAGTTTGAACATTCTAGCTCAATTAGGAAGAGAGTTATTGTGTCCCAAAAAGTGTGACGGACAGACGGACAGACAGACAGACGGACGAACCCATTTTAATAGTCCCCCAACTTTCTTCGAAAGGCGGGGGACAATAAAAATATAATTAAACTGTTAATAAGGTTATAAATAATAATAAACAACTGGTACTGTTACATTTGTCCATAAACAAAACTTGAACAATAGAAATATAATTAAACTGAACCAGGGCTCACACTGGCTTTCAATTTTTTTCCGCCAAAATGGATGATAATTTTTATGTAAAGAAATGTTCATATATTTTTTCCGCCAACTTGAATATTTTATCCGCCAAAAATATGTGATAAAAAATTATACAATATCTAACAATTTTATGTCTCAGTTAGGCTTATTATAAAACAATTACCAATATATACAATATACAACAACTTTTAACAAATCAGTCTTTGCATAATACATTTAGCACAGTTTTGGTTTACTAAGATCGGATTTTACTTTTGGTAACTTCAGTCTCTTTGAACATCGCCGTATTGCACTATATATTCAATATTTACACGTCTAATCTCGTCCAAGGATTGCGTGTACAATAGAACTATTGTTATTTTCAGGTACCGTAACGGTATCTGAATCTCTGATAGAATGATATGTACTTAATTATATTTGTAAGAAATGCTTACAATTATACCCGTCGTTCACCTTTACTGGCTTTAGACCATTTTAGCGACGATAATATGATACAAATGGCGAACCGCTTTCTCGCTCAAGAATCTCCGATATTCAAGTAGCCTAGTTCATGCGTTTTCGACCATGATGATACGATAATTTGAAATAATGATATCCAATAGGCATACTTGTATGTTTTACATGCCGTATATGATGCCACAGTCAACGGAATTGAACTATATTTACTTCTTTTCGATAGAATTGTCGGCCATTTTGGTTACATGTATTACCTTTCTTCGTTTTAAGACGAAACGAAACATCAAATAATCACCGCTTAATTTAATCATTAAGATTAAATAGTGACGCGAGATAGGTTTAATATACATCATTGGCAATTATCAATCAACTAATCATTAATCCGAGACAATTGATTAGTATTACTCGGCGACGCTATCCGGATTATCAGCCAGTTGATTAATTTATTATTGTGTTTAGACACGTGATTGACACTCAATAATGGTTAAAACATTATGAATACGATTAGAATTTTAAGATTTTTTTCCGCCAGTTCTCAAAAAGAATCGCCAGTACCGTAAAACTTTATCGCAAAAATTATCGCAAAAATCAAATTTTAATCGCCACTTTCATTTTTTTATCGCAAATTGCGACTTTGGCGACCGACAGTGTGAGCCCTGAACTGAACTAATAAGGCTATAGATAATAATATTAATAACAAACAACTGATACTGTAACATTTGCTCATAAACAAATTCGCATAACAGGAAAACAGCCTTGCATATATATAAAAATTGGCAGATTAGAAAAGGAAGAACTAAGATGTCCAGGATTATAATTAATAATACAGAAGTAGTAAACTAACCAAATCTAAAAATTCTATTTTGAAGTTTTTAAAGATGTAAAATCTTTATTAAAGTGGCATTTAGCAATTGAGAAACACAATAACATAACACAATTTTTATGGGAAACAATCACTGGTTTTATTCTAAAAGCAAGATATTTCAACATTATTCTCTCCTCATTATCAAACACAATGACATTCAGCAAACATGAGGTATGTATGTATAGTTGTGATATTTTATTACCAAATGTCATTGTGCTTGATAACAATAAGAGGATATTTGTCGAAACACTGTGGTTTTAGAATAAAAACCAGTGATTGTTTCATATAAAAATTCTGTTACTATAAAGAAGTAATTTGAATCAAATATAATATTTAAAAAAATATTTATTTCCCCTTTTCCCTGTAATAAAGTTTACCCAAAAGGCACATATGTACAATATAATAATAGATATGATAGGCAGTAAAGAAAGGTTTTGGCTATATTATATTTAGGATGAATCAGGTTTCTGGATCACAAGCAGTAAATATTCATTACCTGTTAGAGAAAAGATTATCAATACTTAGTAACTATGTTAACAGATTAAAGATACATTATGGGAGATTAGTTAAAGAGCTGACAGTTTTCACTATAATAGTTAAAACCTAGATGATAATTGATATAAAGGGAATTTACTGAAAATTTCAGTCAAATTGATCCATAATTTATTTGAACATTTATTATTACAACAAGCCCATAATCACCTCTCTGAGCCGTCAGATGGCTCTGATTTTAAGTTTCGATTGTCAAGTACTGTTGCTATTATAATAAACATTCTACACAACATTTCGTCAAAACTTCAAACACTCATAACTTCATACTGATTGAAATTTTCAATATATTCTTTTTCCATTATCTTTTTTCAAAACTATCAAAGCAAGATCGGCCAGCTCTTTATCTAATTATTACATAATGCATCTTCAAATAATTGTTAAGTAGCTGTGAAATATTTGATACTGAAAATTGCAAATGGTGATCAGCAGATTTAAATAACACAGAAGTGCAAAGTTAGTTGAAACCAAGTATGAGTATTAGTAATTAAAAATAATTTGGTTACTCTATCTTGAAGCTGGTCAAGCATGCAGATTTTTAGAAAGATTAAGCATAATATTTTAATCAAATTGTTTTATGATATAGGCTATATCACTGGGATCATGGCCTGATCAAATAACAGCAAAAATCATTAGCGCTAAGTATCTCTACCCTTTACAAAATTATTGATGACGTACCTGGTGCACACATAATCTCCTGTTTTTTTGATCGTATACGGAGAAATGTGAGGTCATTTTGTGGATCTATTTCTCGTACTGCACTTCTAGCTTTTTGTGCTAATTTGTGAATTAAAGTAGCAAACTGCACTGTTGTGGAATTATCCAAAGTGGATCTGATTGGAATACCTTTAAAAAAATAAAATTAGAGTAAATCTGTAGAGTAAAATAATACATAAATATAGGCTTTTGGCATTCTCATCATGTACAGAATTTTCCTCTTGCTGTGTTATGTTGATATTTGCACAGGAATCTGATCTTCTATCTGTATTATATGCATCACCATACCGAACTAGACAATATATACATGTATAATTGTCGAGTTTGGTATGGTGTATGCATATAATACGAATAGAAAGTCAGATTCCTGTGATATTTGTAATGCATAAATGGCACAAAGTTGGACATGGAAAGGGGCTTGTCAGGCTCCTTAATATGCCCATCAGAAGCAAAACTGGGCAGGCTAAATCTAGAATCACTTTTAGTTAACAAATCTCTACCTGTATTTTAAAGATAGGTTGCCAGGCAACTAAACATACGCCCATAGCAGCTAAGAGTTGTCGAATACGTTTACTTTTCTCGATAATGAAACATTTAAATCTAGAATCATTTTTAGTTAAAGAGCACATAAAATGAGAAAACTAGATTCATTGAGCCTATAGACATTGGTTACTATATGCATTTTATGTCAAGTTCACTCCAATCTGATTAAAATTAATTGAGATATTAACGTTTAAACATCAGACAGCCAAAAACGGTTTTCAAATTTTCAATTACAAGCTTTATCCGGTTGATTGGCTAGTGACGTCACAGGCACTACACATAATCTATACACATTATCTATACAATATAGCACTATCTGTACGATCTATCACTGTATACACACCGCCAGTTAACACGTGTGTATTTGTCGGTCCAATTAACATTTGACTAGCGTAATCATTAATTTTACACGTAAGCTACATATCACTATACTATATAAGTCAAAGCATTTTCAAAAGCCGACCTTTCTCGTCTTAAGTTGTAATAGATTATATATTTGTGACTAGAATAGATTATAATTCACTAGTTGATCAACATCTCCAGCCCGTAAATCAGTACGTAATATTTTAACACGGTTATCGATAGTCATATCGACAAATAAACCGACAGAATGAAACGACACAAGACGGTGCAGATAAAAACATGTGTCTTCTAAAGGTGCGGCAAAGGGGGAGGGGGGCGAATAGAAGAGCCGTCTAAGCTGGTATCTCAGGTACACGGTAACGTCGCATTCTGATTGTGAATTAAATAATAAAGTAAATTTTTTTTTTCTTTATATTATATAAAATTGTATATTATTAATATTACATTGGTAGTTTAGTAATTTGTTTAAAAAGGCATAGCCAACTTTCCTGCCATATGCGTACGTGACCATTTTCAGCTTTTTCGCGCCAAAATCAACCATTTTACACATTTCTTAGTAAGCCATGCCTTATATGGTAGACGAAGATTTCCATGTGACATTGAGATCGTGTAACGCTATTTTAGTGATAACGGAGCTTTTTGTTATAAATACAGAGTAATTATTCGACAAATAGAAGTGAATTTGAGCCATGTTACTTTCGCTATTACAAACTATCGATAGTTTGCTTGACTATCGCAATTTTTATCGATAGTTTCTTTTTACTATCGATATACACTATCGACAGTCAAACTATCGCGATGCATCGATTGTTCGATGTATCGTTACACCCCTAATGATTATTATTTGAAACCATTTCGTTTCTTAAAAGCCGACAATTGATTATTTCTATCGGCTTAAAAGATGTCCGTAGCGCCGGCTATAACAATTTCACACCAATCTTGTTTCAATCAGAAGCCAATTATTGTTGGCTTACGGTCGGCTTATTCTGATAAAAAAAAAACACATGGGGAATATGGCTACAACAACTGTCTTTATAAAACAAATTCTTCCGTAGTCAATTGTTATTTAATTAGGGGGATTAAGGAATCAGTTTATAGGTAATTAAGGAATAAACATCCCGAATATGCATTCGGTCACTGTGACGTCACTGGCGTCTGAGGGGATTAAGAGTGTTTTCAATAATTGGCCAAGTCGTTTTTACGGGAGGTCTATATTTGCGACTTTGAGTGACGATATCTGAATTAATTTTCATCAGATCGACGTTAAACTGCCGTAAAATGCATATAGTAACCAATGTTTATAAGCTCAATGAATTTAGTTTCCTCATTTTATGTGCTCTTTAACAAATCTCTACCTGTATTTTAAAGATAGGTTGCCAGGCAACTAAACATACGCCCATAGCAGCTAAGAGTTGTCGAATACGTTTACTTTTCTCGATAATGAAACATTTAAATCTAGAATCATATTTAGTTAACAAATCTCTACCTGTATTTTAAAGATAGGTTGCCAGGCAACTAAACATACGCCCATAGCAGCTAAGAGTTGTCGAATACATTTACTTTTCTCGATAATGAAACATTTAAATCTAGAATCATTTTTAGTAAACAAATCTCTACCTGTATTTTAAAGATAGGTTGCCAGGCAACTAAACATACGCCCATAGCAGCTAAGAGTTGTTGAATAAATTTACTTTTCTCGATAATGAAACATTATTTATATTACACTAAAATCTGATTAAGAGTAACAACTCCTAAAGTAATTATCAGAAAATCATTAGAATTTGTTTGTTTTTGATAAAGTTCTGGCTCATGCTAGTACGGTATACAAAACATTTATTTAATATCATGGATTTAGCTGTTGAGTTATCAAAATTCATTGAAAATTAATATACTTGTTCATCTCAAGACCCTAAACTCTGTTTATCAATTTGAAGTCAATCGGATAATAAGTTTGGCCTGTAGAGCATCACAAGATTTTTCAAAGTGATCAAGGGAGATTGGCAGTAATAATCGGAAATCGCTGAAAATCAAGCCTCTAGAGCTTTCACAAGATTTTTCAAAGTGATCGAGGGTCATAATTCTGGCAATAATTATCGGATATCGCTGAAAATCAATAGGCTTCTTTCTCTCATGACCTTGTGTATAAATTTAAAGTCAATCGGATATTAACTGTAGCCTCTAGTGCGTTCACAAGAAATTGTGGACGATTGACGGACAGGCAAGCGGACACGACAGCAATATATGTCTACATTTCCATGTGGGTGTATAAAAAGTAAAGCTGAACATAAAAATCTCACATTTTTGCGAGAGATATGTATGCCTCAGATTTTTGTTATATGTAAAAGAACCATTGCACAGCCTAGACTGGCTCCAGTATGACCTTCCGTCGATGTGCTTTCCAATGATCTATAAATACATGTAACCTAGTTCTTCTACAGTATAGTTTAAAATTTAAAGTTCAAATTTTGATTTGCG
This sequence comes from Patella depressa, assembly GCA_948474765.1. NCBI lineage: Eukaryota > Metazoa > Mollusca > Gastropoda > Patellidae > Patella > Patella depressa. The sequence continues at coordinate 59,093,636 of OX419717.1, forward strand.
GCGTTTTTAAGATATCAGAATAGCCAAGACATTATCTGAAGATGAAATTTGGGAAATATTTGCAGATAACGATTCAGGGGATTCAGATTTTAAGTCAAATGATGATGATTCCAACTACGAACCAATGTTAGACAGACAAAATGAGAGTGACGGCGAGTCAGAAACTTAAACAATGGCAATACCAATGTACATAATGTTTTAGGCCTACATGCCGCTGCCGCAACTAACCCTGATAATATTTATTAACAGTGGCAGTGGACTGAGTGGAGATGATTTTGTTGGTCCTGTGCAGGATACTAACCCACTGCCTGTCCTTGTGATAGCAGGCAAGAGTCTGGGGACGAACTCTAGTCTGTGGTGGTTCTTGTGGTAGAATTGTAAGACAGGCGAATGTCCCACCAATAGTAGCAGTCAAGGTAAATGACGATGGTGACGATTCTTGGAGTAATGTTAGCCAACATGGACAGGACTAGCTACTGCAATTACCAATGTCCTTTCCCTGGCAAGCTTATAGTTAACACACTGGTTTATAAACCTGTGGACTTCTTTTGTAAGACTTTTCCTGGTAGAGTTATTGAACTTTTAGTGGTTGTAACAAAAGGTACTACAAACAGTTTGCAGCCAAACCAGAAAATGTTGGAGAAATGAATGAATTCTTATCAAGTTTAATCCAATGGATCTGGTAGGGGTCTTTAGCAGTGGGAGGAAACCAGAGTGCCCGCAGGAAACCCATGAGGTTGAGAGGGTGCCTTTATCTCCATACCACATACGCTCACACCAGGGATCGAAACCACTCTTCGACTAGTAGGCCTGCATCCCCCCCCCCTTTGTGTGAATGAAGATGACCAAATTCCTAAGGGGGGGGGGGGCAACCTGGGTATAACCATGGTTTCATCATAGTCAGGTCACTGATCAACAATCTTGTGATGATGCTTTCCATATAAATAAGCAAATGAGTGTTGATGAATGTACAGTAAAGTTCAAAGGATGATGTACAATGATACAGTATATGAAATCAAAACCAATCAAATAGGGACTGAACAGTTCAATGGGTTTTGGCAGGCGCAAAAACAAGTTATGTTCATCAATGGCTTCTATATGTAGGGAAAGAGGAGAATGTTAGAACAGAAAATCTTGGGTATCAAGTTGTGAACGATCTTAGCTCTAATATGGTACTAGTAGGGCAGGAAATATAGTGTGTAACTTTTTGAAGAACTTCAGAACTAGAACATTCTTTCAAGAACAAGACCTCCAAGGAAAGACTGGAGGAGCTGTCAGCATGTTTTCATTATCATCACGGCTGGTACCTAATGGCAGTAGGATGATTTGACAAGAAACCAGTGCATGTCTCTTGTCCACCAAAGAAAATGACAACATACTGACAATGACAAAGCGGATACGGGTCAAGACCAGCCACAGGGAGATTCAAAAGCTGGTTGCTGTTGACCATTACAACTCTCACATGGGTTGTGTGCAGGGCTCACACTGGCTTTCATTTTTTTTCCGCCAAAATGGATCCTAATTTTTACGTAAAACAATGATGATATTTTTTTTCCGCCAACTTGAATATTTTATCTGCCAAAAATGTATGATAAAAAACACATGTTGTAATAACATAATTTTTTGTCCCCCGCCTTTCGAAGAAAGTTGGGGGACTATTAAAATGGGTTCGTCCGTCTGTCTGTCTGTCTGTCTGTCTGTCTGTCTGTCCGTCTGTCTGTCCGTCTGTCTGTCCGCCACACTTTTTGGGACACAATAACTCTCTTCCTAATTGAGCTAGAATGTTCAAACTTGGCGTATATGCTTATTAGGTCAATGCCTTGATGGAGTTCGAAGATGAGCATTTTCCGCTTAGGGTAAGCAGAGATAAGCAATTTGATTGGTTGATGCTTTGGGACACGATAACTTTAGTTCTAATTAAGTGAGAGTAGTGAAACTTGGTGTATAGTTTCATTATAGTAATACCTTGACTAAGTTCGATAATGAGCATTTTCTGCTCAGGGTAAGCAGAGCGATACGCAATTTGATTGGTCGAGACTTTGGAACACAATAACTCTCCTTCTAATTTAGTTAAAATGTTCAAACTTGGTGTATATGCTTATTAGGTCAATGTCTTGATGGAGTTCGAAGATGAGCATTTTCCGCTTAGGGTAAGCAGAGATAAGCAATTTGATTGGTTGATGCTTTGGGACACGATAACTTTAGTTCTAATTAAGTGAGAGTGATGAAACTTGGTGTATAGTTTCATTACAGTAATACCTTGACTAAGTTCGATAATGAGCATTTTCTGCTCAGGGTAAGCAGAGCGATACGCAATTTGATTGGTCGAGACTTTGGAACACAATAACTCTCCTTCTAATTGAGTTAAAATGTTCAGACTTGGTGTATATGCTTATTAGGTCAATGCCTTGATGGAGTTCGAAGATGAGCATTTTCCGCTTAGGCTAGGCAGAGATAAGCAATTTGATTGGTTGATGCTTTGAGACACAATAACTTTAGTTCTAATTAAGTGAGAGTGATGAAACTTGGTGTATAGTTTCATTACAGTAATACCTTGACTATGATTGATAATGAGCATTTTCTGCTCAGGGTAAGCAGAGCGATAAGCAATTTGATTTGCCGAGACTTTGGAACACAATAACTCTCCTTCGAATTGAGTTAAAATGTTCAAAATTGGTGTGTATGCTTATTAGGTCAATGCCTTGATGGAGTTTGAAGATGTGCATTTTCTTCTTACGGTAGGCAGAGATAAGCAATTTTTGGATGACACTTACGTTTGAAAAAAATAAATGTGCGATTAATTAATATGTGTCATCTATTTATTTTGGGATTTCGGCGGGGGACATCAGCCTCACTGTTGGCTTGTTTTTTTTTATTTCTTTAACATTCTTTAACAACCATATTTACAATTTACAAGATTCTCCTTTGGTTTACATTAGCCCATTTTGTAAATGGTGTATTGAGATCAGGTTGGTTTTTAGTTAATGTGATTGACATCAAATTTGACAAGCCAAGGGTTGCCAAATTTCCAGTTTTCTTTGAATTTCCGTTTCGCGTGTACAATAGGCCTATTGTTGATTTCGGGAACGGTCACGGTATCAGCATCTGAATCGTTAATCGTAGCATCAAGTTCATTTCGTCTAGAGGAGCCGACGTCAGACTCTTGTTAACTTTAGAACACTTCGGCGGCGGTAACGAAAAAAAAAGGCAGACAGTTTTCTCACTCCAGAATCGTCGCTATTCAACTCGCTCTTTCGTTTTCGACCCATTGCGATATATAATTTGGAATAATAATGTCCAATTAGCCATGCTTTAATATTTATACATGATGTATGAAGCCACGTACAGTAAACGAAATTCAACTATCAAATCATGTAACTCTCCTTCAAAAAAGTTGCCGGCAATGATCAGCCATTTTGATTACTCCCCTTTGTTTTCATTACACAACATCAAATAGTCACCGCTAATCTATTTGTTAGGGTTAATTAATGATGAACAATGGCTAGATATAGGCTTTATGATTGACAATTATCAATCAGTTGAAACCATTAATCCTAGACAAGTGTTTAGTGTTACTCATGACACGTTCCGGATTATCAACAAGTTGATTGATTTATAGTATGCCGCTGATTGCCGCTATATGGTTAATCAAGGATAAATACGGTTAGAATTTTATAAAAAAAATTTCGCCAATTCTAAAAAAGAATCACCAGTACCACAAAACTTTATCGCAAAAATTTTCGCCAAAATGAAACTTTATCCGAACTTTCATAATTTAATCACAAATTGCGACTTTGGCGACCGACAGTGTGAGCCCTGGTTGTGTGGATTGCTGGAACCAGCAGAAGCCTTATTCTATTATTAGCCATAGAACCATCAAGTGGTAGAAAAAAGTATTCTTCTACCCCAACTGGTTACAGCAGTCAGCAATGTGTATTTGATTTATAAATGTTCTGCTGCTGCTGCGGACAGAAAATTGCCCATGGTTTACTAATTGGATATCAGCGTTGGCGTGTCAAACCTCATCGTAGGCCAATTGCAGTAGATGTCCCATGTACGATAGACAGACTTGCTCACTTTAAGGAGAAAACACCAGATAAACAAAAGCCTGACTTATGCCCAGAGAACTTGCAAAACTTGCCTACCTAACATCCCACTCTGCAATATTCCATGCTTTGAAATCGATCATTCCAAAGTAGACTATAATAAAGAGTATTGGAAACACAATTTCATGCAGAATTAATATTGAAAATACTTCACTTTATTTCATGAAATCTCCCCCAAAATATATTTTTTGGTGCAAAAAAAAAAAATACCCACACTTTTTCACCAAAATTATGTTACATGTTTGAAAATTAATGATTGTCAATGTATAGTTGTTCTACAACTGTATTTCTATAATAAAAGAGCCACAGACCTTCAAAAATATTATACCTGGTGACCATCTTAAACAAAATAGGGGGCATCCCTAATTTTTTTGCTTCAAAATGGTGGCATGCCTCGGGTTATTTTTTTTCAAAAATTTGGTGGGCACGTTAGGGTTAATGATTTCTCAACTTTCAGCCCTACATGTATATCATATCATTTTTTAAATACCGGGTATTACTGATTGATCAATCAAAATTCTAATAGTAATAACCTACTAGTCCTATATATACTATTAAAAAAACCCAGGGGATATTGAAATGAAACTGACGAAGAAACAAATGACAAAATGAAATGAAGTTCACATTCATCGATTTATTCCAAATGATCGTTAGACTAAGTAAGGCACAGACTGACCATTATAAGGGTAAAATGATACCCGGGGTCAAACAGCAAAGTTACCACAGCATCACAACAAAGTCAGTAACGGGTAAATCCTCCTCTGTTTGCCAAACAAGCATTGATCCGACGTGGCATTCTCCTAATGAGACGTCTAAGGTCATTTTGGTCCAGATTGTCCCATTCCTGTTGCAACGCAGCAGCAAGTTCTTGGACATTGGCAGGACGTTGTTGACGTTGACGTAACCTCTGTCCAAGCATGTCCCAGACATGCTCGATGGGGGAGAGGTCGGGACTCAGTGCTGGCCAAGTTAATGTGGTGATGTTCTGTTGTTGGAGGTAACCTGTAACGATCGACACAACCTGTGCGAACGGCACAACATGGACTGCCAAGATGTTGTCCCGGTAGTACTGGCCTGTAACACGCCCTGCAACAGCATGTAAAGCCATTCTTCCAGCAACAGCGATGCCTCCCCACACCATAACAGAACCACCCCGAAATCGATCATGTCTGATGACGTTAACGTCTTGGAAGCGCTCGTTTCGATGACGCCACACCCTCCTACGTCTGTCCAAAAAATCAACAGTGAACCTTGACTCATCTGAAAACATCACATTGCTCCAGCGTCGATTATCCCAGTGTTGACAATCCCTACACCAACGACGTCTGGCCTGAATGTGATGATCTCTCAAACAAGGGATCACGCGAGGACGTCGGGCGCGAAGGTGACCCCTATGCAGTCGATTCCGAATTGTCTGGCCACTCACTCTCGCACCAGTGTCTGTTTGAAGACGAGCGCTGATCTGATTTGCTGTGATGACACGATTTCTCAAGGCCAAGGTACGGATAAATCGATCCTGGGCTTGAGTTGTCGCCCTTGGTCGACCTGAGCGTGGTCTGTCCTGTACAGATTGTGTATCACGGTATCTGGACCATAGCCTGCTTATGACAGACTGAGAAACATTCATCGTCCGCGCCACAACTGCCTGTGTTGTGCCGATCTGTAGCATGCCAAGGGCACGTAACCTTTCATTTTGGGTAAGCCGACGCATATCAAAATTTGTTTTCTGGTCACTAAAACAATTAGACTGATGTTTCCACCCTGTAACATTCAAAGTCCGAGTCGTGCAAATCTTGGGTTGGACCCCCATGAATGATGATCCCAAGCATCACCTGCATTCCATGCGGTAGCTATTGGTGCGTTTGGGCGTCACATGTAACTGGAAATGTTTCCTCTGTTAGGTTCCATAGTGACTTTTTTCGTAGTCATTTGCATATTTTAGTATTATGCCCCCAAAATCAAATATCCCCTACTTTTTTTGAATAGTATAATACTTTTTCAACATCATTATAGAAACTGAAAAAACTAACCGTCTGAATTGACCACAATTATTCCCTGCACTCCTCTATGGCTTTGGATTCTTTTAAGTGTTTCTTCTACCTCAGCCTGTAAAATAAAATATCTTTGATGTACTAAGATTAGTCATACTCTGCGTAGTGTTTCGTTTGATTAGAAGTAATCCCAATACTCACTGCTGTAATGAGTGGATATTGTTGTTTTAAATTTTGATTGGTCAGTAGTCTGACTACTAACCAATGACTAGCTGCTCTACAATAGCTTTACATTTAAAACAAGTGCCAATATTGGACCAAATATGTTTACATAACGTTACGTCATGGCTCACGATTTTATTATGCCTAATTAACCCATGCATAGTAAAACTAATTGTATGACAAACAAGGCTATCAAGTCAAATGAAATGTAAACAATACTGTTTGGAAACGAACATACTTTCACCGTTTTTAATACCTTAAATCACTGTCCAAAGTTTTAGGGAAGACCCAGATTAAACGAAGGAGTGTTATGTTGCTGTACTTAAGTGATAGCTTTGATTGAAAGGGAAGAATAGACATACTCCCGCAAAAGTTCAAGAATCAGAAGCTAATCCAGCAATGGGCAGAGAGGGATTTCTCGGGCCATGGCTTCAGGAATATGAGATTAGTAGGCCTACTTATCTTTTAAATTTGTCCAATTAATTGTGAATTAAGACTTTTTAAGAACATAAATGTAACTACAACAAATTACTTTCAAGAGTATGGGATGTATTTTTGAGTTCAATTCTGCAATGGCTCATTATTTGGTAAATCATGTTTAGTTTAAGTTACTCAAAAAATAAATGTGTGCTTTATCATCTAAATCAATGATTAAAGATGAGTTCCCAGAAAAGTATTTATGGAGCACCTAGAGGTCAAAAATGCCCTAATCAACAGCCGATGATTTGGAATATCTGCATGAGTAGTGACGTCGAAGGCTGCACGTAAACAGTGAGCGCTTTTTGTACATGTTGATAAACTTTGTGAAAGAGTTAGACGTGCGCCACTTTCGGAGATAAAAATCACAGGAAAAGACACAGGCAGTGCATAATTCGATAATTTAATTAGGATTCAATATTTATAATAAATAGTCAGAGATTACAGTCAATGTCGTCTTGTGTATGCAATGAATTCTCCTTCGTCCACCCCCGTAACCCGTTGATATTATTATTAAATATTTATTTATTATGTTCAGAGCTGAACTTATGTTTATGCAATGAATTCTCCTTCGTCCACCCCCGTAACCCGTTGATATTATTATTAAATATTTATTTATTATGTTCAGAGCTGAACTTATGTTTAAAAAAAACCTTATTTAATGCCATTTTTTGGACAAAATACAAGCATTGCAAGTAATTTTTGTTTAGCTTTGCAGCAAATTTTATAAATGTCGCAATAATGTGTTTAACTTCTCTGATTATGCTTCAGTTCACGAATGATCAATGAATGGACATGGTATTGGTGCCCTTGGTGGTTGATATTATTACTATTACAGATATTTCACCTAACCACCGCCAGTACCAAAAAAAATAGTTATTTGAACACCAAATGAAGTCTACTATGTCCTAGTTTTATATTTATATACTCACCATGATTATTCGCGAATCTTATCAACGCTTGTTGCTATGATTACGTTTGACAAGACAACGTTCAGCTCAGATGACACGACTCAACCTGTGTTGCATTAGCTATTTCCGGTGACACCATTTACTCTCCGATCAAAAACACACTACGGTAACGAGCACTGCCTAGCAACAACCAGATTATCCAGACGCTAAAAATCAAAATTGCTTTGGCATTCTCAAAGCACAAGGGAGCACAACGCTACGTCGAAGAATGGCTCAGACTGGTAATAGTCCAGTCAATTTATGAAAAAAAGGGGTCAACCCCCAACAAATTGCAAGAAAACGTTTTTTGATGGTTTTTGGTAGCATTGGGTGTACTGAATGACATCCTAAAAGTTTACCAAAATTGGAGTGCCGGAAAGTCCCAAATTTTGAGGGCAAATTTCGGGATTTAACTTAAGCCATTTTCCTTCAAAACGTACAACTTCAGACAAACAAAAAGTCGTCAATTTTTAACAGAAACATATGAAACTGATACCGTACTTCAAATTTTTGTATGACATGGTGGCGCTATTGCACTGTCCAATAGCGCCTGCCATGGGTTATGTCCGGTGCACCCTTGAACCATTTTCGGGGATTTCATTGCCTGAGAAACAGAGATAGATAGATTTTATTACATAAAACACCCATTTCGGACAGCATGTAAATAATACATATAATGCATGAAAACAGAAATACATAAAAAGTGAATGTAAAATAGTAAAACGAATGAAAAACATATAAAAAGTGGATGAAAATTAAATAAAGATGAGATGTACATTTATATAGCTTGAACTTTAAAAGGGACAATCACAATAACATTGCTGACTTGGCAGCTCCAAAAAATAAATAATAGCCTTATACTAAGTACTAGATGTTTAAGTGCCCTACCTGTTGTGTACACGCATTACTATATTTTACTTGTCCAGAGGGTTCGAAACATAGAGGTGTATATACACCTCCATGTTCGAAAATATTTTAAAATCCAAGTCACATTTGAAAAGGTTTACCATGTCAGGTTAATTATATACAGTGAGTGACGTCATTTTTATACGCCCACATTTTCATGTGGACGTATTATGTCGTCGCCCCTGTCCGTCCGGACGTCCGTCCGTCCGTCCGTCCGTCCACAATTTGTTTGTGGACTCTCTACAGGTCACAATTCTTATCCGATTTTGACGAAACTTGAAATATAGGTTTATCCCCAAAAGATCTCGGCTGCTTTCGATATTGGCATGTATCGGATCAAAACTTCATGGATTATGGCCCCTGATTGTACGAAAAATCACGTTTTTAGTTTGTGGACCCTATAGAGGTCACAATTTTGAACCGATTTTGATGAAACTTGACATGCATGTTTGTAACCCAAAGATCTTGGTTCCTTTCGATATTTGCGGCTATCGGAATGTAATTTTCTGAATTATGGCCCCTGATTGTCCGAAAAATCACCCTTTTTAGCTTGTGGTCCCTCTGGAGGTCACAATTATTATTCGATTTAAAAAAACGTTTGATTATATCACCGTTACACCCTAAGGAAGGTTGAGTTCGAATTTCGGGAAAATCGGACGAAAATTGCCATACAAAATGGCCGCCGTTTGTACGCGAATACTGTTAAAAAATGGTATATCCAGGTTGTGGACCCTGTGGAGGTCACAATTTTGATTCGATTTTGATGAAACTTGAAATTCATGTTTATAACCCAAAGATCTTGCTTCCTTTCGATATTTGCGCATATCGGATCGTAACTTCCTGAATTATGGCCCCTGATTATACACAAAATCGCCTTTTTTTAGCTTGGTGGTCACAATTATTATTCGATTTAAAAAAACGTTTGATTATATTACCGTCACACCCTAAGGAAGGTTGAGTTCGAATTTCGGGAAAATCGGACGAAAATTGCCATACAAAATGGCCGCCGTTTGTACGCGAATACTGTTAAAAAATGGTATATCAAGGTTGTGGACCCTGTGGAGGTCACAATTTTGATTCGATTTTGATGAAATTTGAAATTCATGGTTATAACCCAAAGATCTTGGTTCTTTTCAATATTTGCGCATATCGGATCGTAACTTCCTGAATTATGGCCCCTGGTTATACGCAAAATCCCCCTTTCTTTAGCTTGTGGTCCCTCTGGAGGTCACAATTATTATCCAATTTAAAAAAACGTTTGATTATATCACCGTTACACTGTAAGGTAGTTTGAGTTTGAATTTCGGGAAAATCGGACCAAAATTGACAGACAAAATGGTCGCCGTTTGTACGCGAATACTGTTAAAAAAAATGATATATCATGGTTGTGGAGCCTGTATAGGTCACAATTTTAATTCGATTTTGATGAGGAAGGTTGAGTTCTAATTTTGTGAAAATCGTACCAAAATTGCCGGACGAAATGGTCGCCGTTTGTACGCGAATAGTGTAAAAATATGGTATATCATGGTTGTGGACTCGCTACAGGTCACAATTCTTATCCGATTTTGATGAAAAGTCACATTTCTAGGTTGTGTACCGTCACACCATAATCATTGTCGGTTTCGAGTTTCATTAATATCAGACTGGAACTGACCAACTAAATGGCTGCTCCCAATACAGTATGAAATACAGGACTTAATGATGTAGGAAAAATCACTTTCGGTATTGCTTGTTCTCTATCCATCTCTCGAAAATGTGGGCGTATCCTGCCTGGCAGTGCCAGCCTATCTTTCGTTGATGATTTGCCACCAAATCATGTTTCTTCACTTCATGTTCATTGGATCTACTTTTATAATGCAGTGTGTGTGTTGGGGGAGGGGGGTGGGTGATCATAATCGGTTTTCTTAGAGATTTAGCATCTAGATGTAAGGGATTAGTTCTTTACTATGAACACAACATAAGAGTTATACTGGCAGGCGCGGATCCAGAGGGGGGGGGTGGGGGTCCAAACCCCCCCCTGCTCAGCTACATAAAAAAAATAATGCCTTGCATCAATGAAATTACATCCACAAAGTGATCCTACATCAGTATAAAAATGATTTCTCTGTTTAAAAAGCTCAATTTGTATGTATGCCTATGTAATTTAGAGACGATGATGGCAGATTTCCGTAACTGAAACCTGGCAAACCCCCCTCTGCAAAAATTCCCGGATCCGCACCTGACTGGGAGTAATAAAATAAAGATTTACAAGGCAACGAAACATACACCACAGCTAAGTCATGCAAACAGTCTATACAAGGCAAAATATTTTGACAGTATTATATAATAAGGTTGTTATAACATTTACAAGACTCTACATAGTGAATCAAGGGCACAGATTACAAACTGGTGCCGCAGTTGCTCATTGAATGAGACGCTGGCTCGCTACATCACTAGTCTGAAGTCCTGGTATCTGAGAAAGTTCCTTGGGATTTTCCAGTGGGGTTACCCCCTTGTCAGTGGTGCAGGACAGCTGTCTGTCATATAGATTTGACTAATAACCGATATAAGAGTAGGTTGTAGAGCCGCTGTCAGGACAAAATCCCCGCAACCTATTGCATGGTGTATGCACGTCTTCCCTTAGCCCAGTTGGTGCAGAAGAGTAGGATGTTAAACCCCATTTCATTTCATTCTACAAACACTGTGCATAACTCTAGATGTAATTTATTAATTAAATAATGCAATGCATATAAATTGAATACAGATTAGATGTTAACTTTTGTCATTATTGCATTAACATGGTCCATAAACAATACCTATAACTCTGTTGTTGTAATCAACAGGAATTGTTGAAATGCAATAGGCTTCTTCATCTTACTCATTTAAACAACACTCAAAGAAATAAATGTAGTCTGATAGAGTATTCACAAAAAATTCAATACTGGTACGGTAGCATTAAAGACAAATGAGAGGTAGGTAACATAATGCATGTCACTGGAATTGACTGTTGGTGGGCATTGGTACCATTGTTTGACCCCCATACACAAGCCTGGAAATAAGCCACCTGTCACTGACAATGATAGGCACAGATTCGGGCTTTGTCAGGCACAAAACCTCCGGTGCCTGTCATGTTGTCAGGCACTGATTTGTCTTTTTATGCTAATATTATTAATACATGTCTGGCACTAAGTAGAAGATGTCAGGTACTATTTCATTAGTGCCTGACATTTTGTCAGTTACATCTAAAATATTTCCAAGCCTGCCCATACACCATATCTCTTGATTAGTTAACAGAGAAAATATGGTACCAGGCCACTTTGTTTGTATATTACTGTATTCAGTGAAATATGATGGAAACATTTGTTTTGTAGTTATCACAGTCGTATAAATATATGTAGTAACTGCTTGTACATATATGTCTGTCTCGCACAAAATACCACATACTGATCACTATCAAAGCAGCTTTAAATCTTGTCAAACTGAAAATTCCATATAAATTCATTTATTCCCTTCCTTACTAATTGGGCCCCTTCCTTTTGATAAATCCAACATACACCTGTGCAGATAGTAATTCTAGAACACCCACAAGAATTGAATCAAATAATGTATTTAAGTCTTTATATAAAAATTGTTATCCAGCTTTATTATACTTGTATAAAGCATTTCGATAAACACAGTTTCTCATCAGGCAAATTATTACCACAATCAGTTCATCAAAGCTGCCGTCATATATTCATATTAGCAACAAAATATATTTTTATATATATACAGAAAACAATTTTTAATAATATACAAATGATATAAAGTAAAATAAGAGAGAAAAATATTTATAAATTACCCAAAGATTTAGAATCTTCAATTTGAAATAGAACTGTAACATTATAAAGATTTGAGTTAAATATTTGATTTTTGAAGTTGTGAATAAATAATGAAATAAAAATTAGAAGATAATGAAATGATAATATAAATAATATATCAGAGTTTGATTGCAAATAACCTTTACAAATACATAGAATCTGTAATCAATAATTTTTCAGAAGCTCTTCATTGTGAACAGAATCAGTCATAAACAATTGCTGGATTTTACGGTCTTCACGCTTCAGGCCTTTGAATGCATATTAAAATATATTCTTTTTCTGAAAAAATCAATATAATCTGAACAGGATCAAGAACATACTATAACTGGTTAGACATTGGTTGGATTTATGTGCAACCCAGGTGAAGTAATTCACTTTGCACAATTGACCTAGCAGTGTTTTAGACCGGCTTCTATAAAGCTGATTATTAATTAAAGGAGCTAAATCACTAACATTTGGGACCTATAAATTAACAGAAGTGGGTTGTAACGCATATAATACTTTTTAAAGTAATGAATGTATATAAACTGATTTACATTCAATGGTTTCCGTTTTTACTCTAATTTCAAATCAGTTATATTCGGCGAAATAAGCCATCAGTCCCAATCGAATGCAAATTTCTAGTGTCTGGTTATTCCAGTCTATATATGACGTTCGATTGGGTGCAATGTTTCTAGCCTCATTCCTCAAGTCTGTTGCTAGAACTGGGGCTGCAACGCATTATGGTACACGATTTGTGTTCCAATGGTAAAATGTTTATTTTGTCTTAAATATTGGATATCAGAAGCCCATCTTTTCCCGGTAAGATCACAGCATCAATGTTGATTTAAATTGACAAATAATTTGATAATTGGATATATTGTACTTCTAATACTTCAGTTTTTTTCTGTAAAAAAACTGTTGGGTGCAATTATGTCAATTGAGTTACTTTATCCAACGGCCACAGTATCAGCTACATACAATTTAAACTACCTATAGACAATATCTACAGGTTTTCAACTGAAAAGCCATTTGGATTTCTAAGTCAAAAATGCATCTTCCCACACGGTCATGGTATTTCCTCTCATACCTGGAGATACAATATAGTACAATCACCACACTTGTATCTAAACATTGTGTATCACTTCTTGTTCTACTTCACTCGTTTTCTCACTAAAGGTATACCATATAGAAGTTGAGAAGTCATAATATCACTGTGACATACAAATAAACACTTATTATTAAGTATTAGAGCAGGTTATCCAATCAACTGTGCTGGGGTATGTGTATTTAATATGCATTATTACACAATCCCAATTAGTGCTCAAAATGAATGGATTAGTAACTGTGGTAGTCTATTAGTTGGAGATATGCTTAATACAGAAGCTTATGGAAGCTTATGGGTTTGTTTTTTTTTAAAGAATTGGAGATGCTATTAAACCCAAACAAAGACTGCATAATAGCCATGGCAATCATTGAAACACCAACAAGTTTATTAATAGTCTTGCTGAAGGGAGAGAACTCCATATATACAATGCAGAAAACACTTCTATAATAATTCCAAACACAAAATGTTCCAGGAAAAATATCAAAAATTGTCTTCCTAAACCCTTAATGTGTATGAATTCCTATAAGAGTGGTTCACACAGTTAAAAGGAAACTTGAACAATGTTAGCAGAATTAATAGAATTAGAAATACATTGTAATAATGTTATATTCAGTACGGTTATATTTACCGGTATGCAAAAATAATACCAAAAAAATATATAATTGGCTAATTCAGTATTGAGAATGTTTTCCATTCATTAAATTGAAGATCTACGATGTCCAGAAATATGATCAATGCTATAGAAGTGGTAATGGTACCAAAAACATTAATTTCCAAATCTAAAAATTCTGTTTTCAATGTCTCAAGCTTTTAAAAAAGTAATTTGAATCCAAAAAGATGAAGGATCAAAACTATTTATTTCTCTTTTTTCAGTATGACAGTATGAGATCCCAGTATAAAGTTAACCCAAAAGGTGTATATGTACAATTTAATAAACATGAAACTATCAGTAAAGATGAGAAAAGGGGAGATAATAAATAATGTTGCTTTGGCTATAATGTATTTAGGATGCATCAGGTGTCTGGATCACAAGCAGTATATATTCATTACCTGTTAGAGAAAATAATGTTAGAGAATATATTTTATTAATACTTAGGTTAAGAGAAAAAAGTTTCTCAACAGAAGTGTGCTGTATCAAAAATTTGAAAAATTGTGCTAATTCTCATACAGCATTTACTATGATGCATAACCTAAAATTAATGATCAAAATAACTTGTATGGAATCTCAATATGATACATAATATTAATGTCACAATAGATTATTGGTTGTTAAATAACAGTATAATTATGGAAAATAGTGAAAGATATTAGATTACAAAACATGAATATTATCAATTAAAATTAATTTGACAAGTTTGAAACTTTGAGGTCAAGTATGTAGATTTTAAGAAAGTTTAAAACATACCTGGTGCACACATAATCTCATTTTTTTTGGATCGTATACGAAGGAATGTGAGATCATTCTGTGGATCTAGTTCTCGTACTGTGCTTCTAGCTTTTTGTGCTAACTGATGAATTAAACCAGCATACTGCACTGTTGTGGAATTATCCAAAGTAGTTCTAATTGGAATACCTAAAACAAATTGAAAGTACTGTAGTGTAATCTGTAGAGTAAGAAGAATAAGACGACAGCTTGTATCTATTAACAGTAATAAATCTGAAAATGATACATCTGTCACTGACAATGGCAGGCATAAATTTAGAATTTTTCTCTTTGCTTGCACTATGTATTATTGACAGTTGTAATGCATGTCGGGCACAAAGTCTAACATGGACAGGGATTTCACAGGTCCTCTACTAAACCCATCAGTAGCACAGGCATCAATGCTAAATCCAAAAATCTTTGTATACTATGAATTTGTGAACAGAAAAAAATGAGTTACCCAGGTTTTAAAAAATTCCATTGAGCACTTTGCCCTGTATCATATTCATGTTTACAAAATTTTGTGAATTTGAAAGTAAATAGGATACCTTTGAAATATAAGATTACCATCCAAATATTCTGAAATTCAGTAGGGTTCTCCTTCATGTCCCATTGAACAATCGAAACAAGTTTTTAAAAAAATTCATTTCTATTTTACCAGCTAGTATACTATTTTACAGAATTTGTAAACAAAAAACAAACCTTCTGAATTGACAACAATTGTTCCTTGGACTCCTCTATGACTTTGGATTCTTTTAAGTGTTTCTTCTACCTCAGACTGAAATATAAAATATGGTCAAAGACTAAAATAAATTGATATTTCATCTTTAAGTAGGTGTACATTTATTAGAAGACTTATTTACTATTTCAAATTGAATACCAAGGAATTTAGATGACTTTTTGGTATAACTACAAACTGATCTTCCTCACCAACAACACTTTGGTATAATACTATATTTAGGTTCACATAAGGGATGGGCAGCTGGGGAAAAGGTACCAGTAATGGAAAATAATCATTACATGTTTTAAAAGTAATGATCATTACATGAATAATAGAAGATTTCAAGAGTAATGAAAATATACATTATAGCATCAAAAAAGAAAATCCAATACATTAGGATTATTGCATTAAACGACAAAACTATTGTATAAGTTTCAAAGAACCACAAAAATCACTGAAAAATAATTTTTTAGTTTCAGTTTTATAATTTATATACGATCCTAAACCTATTTTGAAATTTTTTTGTCATCCCAAACGCAAATTGTCAGTGTTAAAAAATTCATTATTAAACATGCATTATGCAGAGCTAAATCTGCCAATTACAAGTCTTTCTTTAGGCCTGAAATGTTATCTAAATTATCAATTAGACATTAATTAACTTATCCAGACCATAATAAACTCTCAATGTCTAGGCTAGCCTTCCATGATGGCTGGATTAGATTCCTATATGCTGCTTATCGGCCATTGCTAAGTAAATTCAAAACCTGGATAATCAAGTCTATGATGACCGAGGCTAGGTGAAAATTTCACCTACTCCGTTCTCGGATCATAGTGGATCAATTTGACTGCAATTTTCAGCAAATTACATTTAAGCTATCTAGTTTTTAACTATCATAATGAGAACTGCCAACTCTTTATCTCATCTCCCATAATGTATCTTTAATGCAAATTAACACTGTTTTAATACGATTTTGAATATGGTTTAGAATTTGTTTTGCTGTGATCAGACCACTGTATCATATATGATACCATTGAAAATCAAGGTCGTCCTATCCTAAATTTTTCTCTGGAAACCTTCAACAATCTAAACTATCATAATTTTCCTAAACTCGGTTCATGGTGTGGGCATTACAGGGTTAAGGATTATTTATTTATCAGACTATAAGAGACGATCTGAAAAGTGTAATAGACTGTCAGATTTAGAAGCCATCAAACTTCCATGTATCTAACTCTAGGACCATTGTTGAACGCACAGGGTGGGCAGGATAAAAATAAGCGCTGGCTGAACACCACAAAGATAGCTTGCCAGGCAACGAAACATATGCCCACAGCAGCTAAATCATAAGAGCGGTCAACAACTAGGGTTGCCCCATGTTTAATTTTTTGTAGGTAATGGGAATTTACAAGACCATTTCATACAGATCAGATTATAATTTTTGTCATTTGAGGATTCACAAGGGTCATAACTCTAGCAGCAATTAACGCAAATCGCTGAAATTAAATAGACTTCTTTGTTTCACTACCGTATCTGTGATTTAAATAATGCATCTAAATATCATACAGATCAATGTTTTCAAAAAAAGGATACACTGTCCATAACTCTTGATGTAATTAACAGAAATCGTTGATATTCAATAGGCCTTTATGTTTCACTAATTTAAAAATTGCATATAAATTTCATACAGATTAAATGATAACTTTTGTTGTTAAAGTGAAATAAGGGCCATAACTCAAGACATTTAATGGAAATAGCTGAAATTCAATAGACTTCTTTGTTTCACTAATTTAAATAACGAGTAATTTCATACAGATCGAATGATAAGTTTTGTTGTAGCCTCGGTCACCCAGAACCCCCTAGTCTTCAACACACGGAGGGTCTGGGTCGGTTCTCAATTTTTGACGAAAATTACTGGATAATCTACCACATAAAAAACCAAACATTTGGTTACGCATGGGCAATGGAACCTTTGGCTAAAGTCTCTCGGTAAGTGCTAGATCTTATGAAGCCGGGCTGATTTTGCTAGATTCTATAAAGCGTGGTTGAAATATATCCCACAATTCACTTGGCACATCTATTATTAGAAACAAAATAGAGACGAGCATGAATCGCGATGAAGAATTAAGAAGAATGTGAGAAGCCATACGTCTGATTCATGACGAGAGAAAATTACCATTTCAGTTGAAACCTTTACAAACAAAATTCTAAAGAGTGTCATCGTTGACAAGCGAGCTGTTTTGATAGATTCAGTACGTGGTAACTTAAAAGACTGGATAATCCAGACAATGACCTATTTTCTGTCAAATTTTGAGGACCCATCCAGACTAATATTCGTAGAATATTTGTATGGATGATAGAGACTAGTTTTGTTGTTGAAGCCTTCACAGGGTTAGACAAAGTGAAACAAGGGCCATAACTCTAAACATAAATAATAGAAATTGCTGAAATTCCTTCGACTTCTTTGTTTCAGTAATTTAAAGGATGCATATAAATTACATTCAGGTTGAATGATACCTTTTGTCATTAGAATTAGAGCATTCACAAGGTGCAATAAGGTGAAACAAGGGACATAACTCGAAAAGAATTAACCCAAATTATTGAATTAAATTAAATAGGATTCTTCATCGCAGTAATATAAACACCATACCGGTAATTAGATAAAAAAAATTCATCTGTCAACTTTCAACGTTTATAGCTACATTCTCGTAGCTAACCGAAATAAATTTTTAAACAATCACCAGATCAAAAATATTATCAGTACTGTAGAACTAGCTAGGGGAGGAGTGTAGTGTAGAGGGGTCACAAGAAAGGGTGGACGACGGACAGATGGAGGCGACAGCAATATACAATCGCATACATGTATGTGGGCATAAGAAATCATTATTATTTGTAGTAAATTATTAGTAAATATAATGCTGATGAGAAAGTTCAGTGAACTGAGTAAATCATACTATTTTACTAGTCTAGTAATGTCTTGATATTCCAGTCTAAACATGACTGTAAATAAGCAATATGGCGTCTTCGACGAAATTTTTAAAGAAATAAATATTATGATCATCTAAAAGGTTTGAAATTGAAACAACGTCGATAATGATAAACAATTTTAACAGCAAACAGTAGCTACTAGACGGTACTCACCATGATTGCCGTTAAATATCAACGATTGCTGGTAATGTGATGAATGACGTTTGATAATTCAGTACAGCTGACAATCTATCAATCTCTTACTAAAGACTTAATAGTTGAACGTCTGCTTCCTCAATAGTGGTATCGCAGACAAGATTCGGACGTCGATACTATATATCCCTTGGTGGTTTAACTTCTGCTTCCACAATAACGATATCGCAGATGACCAGAATTATCACGTTATAATAGCGATTTCCAGTGACGTCACCTAATCTCCGAACCAAGACACACAACGGTAACGAGCACTGCCTAGCAACCACTCGGCAGATTCCGGTATAGATGTAGCGTACCGCTGAGGTTTGCCGAGTGCCTAGCAACAACAAGATTATTACAATTGTCCAGACGCAAATAACCAAAACAGCTTTGACACGCAAAGTAAAAACAAAGTCAGCCATAATAGGCTACTGACTGTTACTGTTAGCATAGCTCTATTTTTCGAAACCTTAAAATAGATGCGCGAGGGGTGAAGATTGCGCCTAACATATATAAAGTGATTTACATTCAAATTTTACACATTCTAATTCTATTGTATTTTCAAATATAGGGACTAATTTCAATTATTTTCGGTGAATACGCAAACTGTCCAAATTAATAAATGGTCACCGTTTGCATCTGCTTTAATGCTTAGTCGATTCTGCGCGGTTTATTTATTTATTTTTTTAAAAAAAGGGTCGTTTGTGAATCAAATGATCAAATTTAATCTCGCTGAAACCAATCCGTGCTTAGCTTTGTTCAGCCTTTTATCAGCTACCTATTCTATTGATTTAGTAGGGGATACCCTAGAAACTGGCAACCTGACTTTATGGTTTAAGTGGAAAAAGAAATATGGAAAATGTCCGTAGAACACTAATTTTACATTTCTTTTAGTTGTATAAGTCACAAGAATGGCCTTATCAATTCTATTAGAAACAAGATTTGATAACTTTACTGACAACATTTATAGATAAACGGTTGTTGTTTTATTACATTGGGTTAATGGAGGTATTTAAATAGCCATGTATGAAATTAACATATTTTTTAAGATGTTACATGCATTAATAAAGAAATTAAGTTTGTCAAGTGAAACTAAAAGCATCCAATCGCAGCTAAAAACAATCACATCCACGTGTTAAGCTACGTTCGCGTAGCTATAAAATCACGTGCAAAAATGGAAGAAAAGCGCATTGGCAGCCGTTCAATTTTCGAAATTTCCCCGGGGGTGGGGGCGAGATCCACATACTTCGGATGCGACTTCGTGGACTAAATGGTTGATTGGTTGTTTGGAATACAGGTCAGTCACCTGGAGTTAGGCGTTGGGCCACTTTGAGGTTCTGAGGCCTATTCACGGGCTGAGGTCTTTAAATTTTCAAAATGTTCTCGCCTCTCGACGATGTAAACGATTGATTGAAATTCATTTCAGTCACCTAAACTTAGATAATATTAGACAATCTTGAAGTTGCCGGGAATAGCAGGAGAATACGCTTTTGCTTCCGTTCTTAATTTTCAAAATTATAGCAGGCCGAGAATATTTCCAGAATTTCGTTTGTGCCCCTCTCTGCCAAAATCGGAAATTTGTTTGCAACGGTTTGGGTTTTTTTTTTATTGAAATGAAATGGGGTTTAACGGAAGACGGGCATACGCCATACAGTGTGCTATATATCAGGGACATTTTGCTCGGGCACGGCGCTACGGACAACTCTTATATCGAATTGTAACTGCCAAGGGATTTTTACGTGCACGTCAATGTACGGGAGCTCGGTTTTACGGGACCTCGGTTTTGCGTTCCATCCGAACGACTAGACAGCTGTCCTTGTCAGGCCTGACAAGGGCAAACCACGCCGGAAAATCGAGATGAACTTTCTCGGCCAATGCAGGGATCGAAGACCCGACCTCCAGGCTAATTCACGCCTGCTCGGGTAGATAATAACGCCACTGTCACTTCATTAAATTATAAAAAAATAATTCTGAATTAGGCCTACTGTAATTTTAAACAATAACGAAACCTCTCCTATTGATAGTTTATTAACCTGCTATAACACTGTCTTATCGCCCTTTTTATTGTTGGAGACAGGTTAGACATTGCACTTTCTCAGTTTGCTTCTCAATCTTTGTATATTAGCATTTGTTTTGTTTTGTTTTGGGGTTTTTTCGCTGTTTTGTAGTCTTTTTTGAACATTTAAAATGTTTCTCACTGTAACATAGACCATTTAGTTTTAGACTACCTGGGTTTTTTTTGGCATTTGATATAGCAGATCACGACAGTAGGCCTACTCTAATATGTTTTCTCGGGGTTATATTTAATTGTTAGTTTTCATTTTTGAGTAAGTCTAGTTGTAATAGTTGCATATGCTGTCCCCAAGGAAGGTTCCGATGCAATACTAGCTGTTTGTCCCGTTGTCATAATTGTCATATTGTCATAATTTTATGTATCGGTGTATGAATATATGGTATGCTGTCCTCAATGGATGTTTTAATGGTACAATAAAATCTCATCTTATCTTATCTACAAGTCCCAGGACTGCACAGCGCAGTACTTACGACTGGCCCCCGGATCCATTCATTGAATTGAAATCACGTGTCTTGCCCGTGTATTTGTTTTGTGTAATTGTGGTGCACCCCCCCCCCCCCTGCACATGCCATTAATGATTAGACTGGTGTCTTGACTCAGTTCTTCAGTCGTCGTTATAGCTGAATGATGTAGGCATATCATAATACAGGTCACGATTTTCGGGCTTCCACGATATGACACGCGTCTCCGATATTTCCATGGTAACATCATCAATCAACGATGAATGGCATGCGCGCTCAGATACCTGTAGGCATTAACCGCCCGTGTTGTCACAGGAATTGCCAATATCTTCGATTGTCCAGCAGTTTTAAAATACCTCCTTATTCAGTAGGAACGAATGCTTCAACGAAGATGGCTAGTAGTGGAATTGGCAGTGGTGTGGGCGAAGGTGTAAGACAGCGCTGGACACCCGAACTGGACCCAGAGTGGGACCCGAATTTGCCCTATGGTGGAAAGGTTTATCTAGCGCGCAAAAAGAAGGCGGACCCTTTTCATGTGAAATCTATTGAGGTGGGCTATACGATGATACAGATTCTTGCGTGCTTTATCTTAATCTAACTGAATTTAAACAAAATTTACTACACACTAACACAGTTAAATAATAATTGTTGTGGAGTGTTGTCTTTGAGTTAAATTGCATTGGTTTGGTCGGGCACCTTTTATGATTTAATGCAGCATGTATTGTATGATAATTACTACTTTAACAAACTATTTATAGGCTAATAAATACATTTCTTGAGTCAGTAAGAAGTTAACAGGAAATGGAAGCTGGCAAGTCAGGGCATGCAGATTGTTGTTTGGAATGGAGCTGAAGCCAAAGAGCCATTATTAATTAGAAAGGAAATTATGCCACACTTCTCTGAAAGTTTTACAATTGAATTGGAGTAAAACATTTGAACAACTAAAAAAAACACCAATAGTGGCAATAGATAAAAATTATATCATATTGTCATTGGCCTTCGGCTTTAGACAGTTTTAAAAAAGTCAAATTCCAATACTAGTGTCTAGTACTAGATATTGTTTGAACTTTAAACAGTTCCTATTTTAACATTTTGAAGAAGAGGATAGTATGCACATTTAGAATTCTGGTAAATAACAGAATTGAAACAGGTGGTTAATTAATCAATTAGATTAATTACCTATCACCATGCTTGATAATACAATAGACAGGTATAATTAGCCATGTGTTCAAGACCATATGTCTTTGTAAGATCTCCTTCTCTGAAATCAATATTTAGAATATATTTCAAACCTAAGAAGATGAAAAATATTTGACTCTTGCCAACAGTTTTGGTCACATGGACTAAAAAATATAGAAAAGGCATATTTGATTGGATGGATGTGATTTCACATACATATGTTCAAAACTTCCAATTGGATTATATGTCAAATTTGAACCAAATCTGCCTCTTTAAACTTAAATAATTAAAATTAAATACACTATATAAATGCACCATATATTTATTTTTACAGATATTCGTGCTTTGTGCCACCATTGTTTTTGCTTTTTATGCATATTTCTATTTTGATCATCTTCATTTCAACATTACCCATGCCTATGCTCATCTTGGTTATCCTCAAGCTCAGCATCAAGTAGGACAACGATATCTTCATGGTAAGCAAACTGTATTTTATCTTTATATTGATGTGGTGATGTGTGTTGTTGGGAATACAATAAATAAAACCAATGTAAAACAGGTTTTTTTAATACTTATTTGCGTGATATTTAATACTTTAGAAACTACAATATTGTAGAAGTTGGATACGGGATCTAAAATAAATATCAGTCCAAAAATCATGTTGAAAAGAAAATTTGGCAACATTCGGCATCCTCTGCAGGCCATGTAAATGGACATGGTATTGAATGAGTTAATGTGCCTCTTTTTTTTTAATCCAATTGAATCCTCTCCAGGAAATTGTCTACCACTGATATTTTGATTTAAATGTCTTAAAGGTTAAATAATCAATTTGAAGTACCTTTCAGCGTGGATGAAGTCTTGAAAAATTACTTATCGTCCAATCAATGCAAATATTGATCAACAAATTTAAATAATATTACGTCAACATTTTTTGGTTTTAATAAAGAGATGATGAATAGATTGTGAATTAATTTTAAAAAATTTAATGTCATTGAATGATTTTTCGTAAATTTTCATATAATATAAGTTTTTCCAGGTATTTGTACTCTTGAAATTAAGATAAATATTATTTGATGATACAGATTAATTTTGTGTTTTAGGGAAAGGAGTTGATAAACATGGTGCCAAGGCAATGGAATGGTTCAGGTATTTAAAATTTTCCTCATTTTTGTCAAACATTAACCCTTAGAACCCGAAATGCCGCAAAACCGGCTTGACGTTGTATCGCATATACCCGAAATGTCGGTTTTGCGACTTGGGGCATGTTCAAGCTCCAATTACGTTGACGTCATAATTAATATAACGTCCTGTAAATCCAGGGAGGGACGTGCAACACCCCATGTAAAATCAGTGTTCAAAGGGTTAATGTGATTAATGGCAAAGAAAGTTCATCAGCATTTTCTAGAGTGGTTCCACCTTGTCAGTGGTGAGGGACGGGGAGTCTGGCAAGGGAGAGATGGGACAGAAAATACAGGTCCTGTGTGTGTACTTATACATCGCAGTGTACGTTATAGAATCCATGGAATTTAGAATTTGATACAAGAATAGGCTGTAGTGCAGTGTCCAGGAAACATTTACCTGTTTTCACAGTGCATGGCCTATATTCGTCTTATTAGTTCAAACTTTAGATTCAGTTATTTGTATCTTACATTATGATTTCTTTTCATAAAACAGGGGGGTTGGGATGGCCTAGTGGTCTAGAGTGCCGCGCTTCAACCTCTGGCTGGCCGGTCACCTCTGGCTTGCGGCTGTGGTTTCGAGCCCTGGTGTGAGCGTATGTGGCATGGAGATAGGGGCGCCTTCTCAACCTCATGGGTTTCCTCAGGGCACTCAGGTTTCCTTCCACTGGTAAAGACCCCTACGCGCAAGCGAATTATTGAAATAAAATTAAACCATATGTTAGTCCCGATATGACCTAGTTTGTGTTGAGTGGACCTTAAACCCCATTTTTCTCTCTCTCTTTCATAAAACAGTAGATTGTTGTCAATAATTGTTTAAATTGTCACTATAGTAAGTCTAAAACCCAGTATCTAATCGAAATTATTCAATTATTATTATTTTAGGAAAGCAGCGGATCAAGGACATCCCCATGCTGCATTTAATTTAGCTATTGGTCACATGAAAGGTTATAAAACAGATGTAAAAGAAGGGTAAGTTAATATTTATTTTGACAAATAATTTAGAATTACAACAACAAAACACAGAAAATACAGATCAAAGCCTCGGGGCTCTTAAAGACCAATACTTATGTTTCCATTTTAAAAATTGATCAAAAATGATTTTGAATGCAAATGATCGTCTGCAGTTTTAAATAGTATAGGAGTTCCTATGTACATCGACATTTATTATATCGTACACTATGGTCTATGGTACATATACTGGTACAATAAAGTATTCACCTCTTCTCATTATTAATTTCTTTTCCAGGGAAGCTCACAAGTTAATTGCCCATGCTGCATCAAAAGGAGTAGTAGAGGCACACAAGGTTTTGAATAATGTTTGCACAAAAGGTGGATGTGATTAAAAAAAGAAATTAATAATCAGGGTAATGCTACAGACAGGATACTGAATATACAAGTAGCCTATATAAACATGCATATTCCAAAATGTTTGTTGCTAGTTATAATTGTTGTGAATTATGCATATTTTTAATCAAATTATTTTGGTATCTTATTGCAGATTTCATATTGACGAAATTATTACTACTATGAAATTGTGTAGATATATTCACATATTTTATTTTAATTATATATGTAACATATAGACGTGTGGACAAACTACCCAAATCCATGATATATTTTGCATTTCTTGTTAATTAAGTTTATGTTACACGATGACATATATGATTGTTGAAATGTAATAACATATTTAATTTACAACTGGTACCTGTGAGAATGTTTAGTTTATATTAAAAGTCTCAGTATTTTCTACTGTAGTAATGACATAATTAATCTAGCAATTTATTTGAATATCATCCTTTCAATTATTTATTAGAGATTAAATTTCCAAGATCATAATAAACATTCCAACTTTCTGAGTAAACTTATACATTTAAGGGTACAGTAACCAATATTCAATTCTTTCTGATTGATGCGTATGTAAATTGTAAGTCTTAATGTACTTTCTGAAATATTTATTAGGATTCCGTCTTATTCCGTCCATGTACTGGTAGCAAAAGTTTCATTTGGCAGTATTCCTAAATGATAGTTTTATTTGCTGTATGTTATGTATTTGTTGTTAGAATTAGCATTCCATTTCCAACAAATTCCGTCCATGTTTCAGTACAGATTTATAATTCCAGCATATAAATTCCAAATCTTTATTGTAAGATAAGTGTTTAAATTTATAATACAATATTAATGCCACTCCATACCACTTGGTTTTAATTTATATATTAATTGATATAAATGCCCTTAAAGATGCATTATGTAAGATTTAGATAAAGAGATGATAAAAATATCAATGAAATTACTTCATTCAGAGAGTAGTTATGGCCATTCAGGGACGGATCCAGGAATTTTTGCAGGAGGGGGTTTGCCAGGTTTCTGTTACCGAAATCTGCCATCATCGTCTCTAAATTACATAGGCATACATACAAATTGAGCTTTTTAAACAGAGATATCATTTTTATACTGATGTAGAATCACTTTGTGATGTAATTTCATTGATGCAAGGCATTATTTTTTTTTTTCATCCCCCACTGGATCCGCCCCTGCCATTTCTAACTTTGCTACAATAATAATTGTCCATTTTTTAATTGAATTATTTACTGCCATTTGTGTTTAAATCCAAAGATTTAGCTCTTACATAAAGCATCTGTAAGAAATATTAGCCTTTTAATATTATGAATGATCTTGAATAGAAAATTATTTACTGTAATCTACATTTCAGTTATAGTTAATTTACTTAGTCTGTTTTGTTCTGTTCTTTTCATTATTGCAAGTTAATCAAATACTGCTGAAATTATCTACTTTACACAATTATTTTGTTGACTTAAAATTAAAGAATGAATTTTTTGTGTTGTTTTTTATTCATCCAATATTTCTTGTACCATTTCCATGATAATAAACAGTCTTGATTGTCCTTTAATTGTGACATCATTTCGGTTTTGCCAGCCATATAACATTTGAAGCTAGCCAAAGGCTTGAAAATAGACAAATTATCCATCACATAATGCCTGCATGGAATTTCTGATGCTAACAATTATTATACAATACATAATACCTGTTATCAGCTGAAAACTTGGAGCGCTGTATCAATTTCAAATCAATCAGAAAATAACTTCGAGTGTACAAGATTTTAAAAAATGATCAAGGGCAATATCTCGTGAACATAAACATGGTGTAAAATACATTAGAAGGAGCATATTTTCATTGTAAGCATACACAAATTTGAAACTTGTCACAGGCAATAAATCTTGAGGCAATTATTGGAAGTTGTTGAAAACCCATATCTTTCCTCGGCTAGTAATAATAACAACTATGAATACATTTTAGGTCCATCAGACGATAAATTTAAAACAAGCCAATAGTGACACGGATATTCCTGCCGACATCCCCCCCCCCAAAAAAAAATAGGTTGCCAGGCAACGAAACATACGCTCACACAGCAGCCAAATCGTCCGGGCAGTCAACAAGAGTTGGTGCATTTTAAGTAATCATCAGAAAATCATAATTCAAACTCACCTATAACTACGGTGTAACTGTGATATAATCAAACGTTTTTTTTAAATCAGATAATAATTGTGACCTACAAAGGGACCACAAGCTAAGAAGGGTGATTTTTCGTACAATCAGGGTCCATAATTCAGGAAGTTACGATCCGATATGGGCAAATATGCAATGGAACCAAGATCATTAGGTTATAAACATGTATTTCAAGTTCCATCAAAATTGTGACCTCTATAGGGTCCACATTGAGAATTTCAACCGGCACGTGCTTTACAGAAATGGAAATACTGTAGAAACCGACGAGTATATACGGGTGATGTCGTAAACAAATTAAGAAAATACTGTACTTTCGATAAATGAATGCATCTTGTTATTGTACTTTATGAATGTATAAATAACTAAATGATAATAATTGATTACATGTGTTCTTTTATTTATTAGGTGGGTGGGTATATAAATGTCGATGTGAGGTTGATTTTTTGTGTGACTGTCCTTGACCTAATTAAAGTCGATCGACATTCCGATAGCATGTAGTTTTTGGCTTCTTATTATGTGCTTAAAATAGCACCACTTTCTCCGTGAGAAAAATGACCGGTTGGGAAAATTTTGAAGTGGAAGCCCTGGTCCACAACCTTGATATAACATATTTTCACACAATTCGCGTACAAACGGCGGCCATTTTATCCGTCAATTCTGGTCCGATTTTCACGAAATTCAAATTCTCTCTTCATTTCCATGAAACCGTGATATAATCAAACGGTTTTTTAAATCGGATAATAATTTTGACCTCCAGAGGGACCACAAGCTAACAAAAGCGATTTTTCGGACAATCAGGGGACATAATTCAGGAAGTTATGATCCGATGGGCGCAAATATCGAAAGGAACAAAGATCTTTGGGTTATAAACATACATGTCAAGTTTCATCAAAATCGGTTCAAAATTGTGACCTCTATAAGGTCCACAGCCTTGATATAACGTTTTTTCCCACTATTCGCGTACAAACAGCGGCCATTTTGTCCGTCAATTTTGGTCCGATTTTCACGAAATTCGAACTCAACCTTCATAACCATGGAACGGTGATATAATCAAAAGGTTCTTTAAATCGGATAACAATTTTGACCTCCAGAGGGACCACAAGCTAAAAAGTGCGATTTTTCGGACAATCAGGGGCCATAATTTAGTAAGTTACGATCCGATTGGCGCAAATATCGAAAGGAACCAAGATCTTTGGGTTATAAACATGCATTTCAAGTTTCATCAAAATTGTGACCTCTACACTGTTCACAAGCCAAAAAAAACGTGATTTTTCGTACAATCAGGGGCCATAACCCATGAAGTTACAGTCGGATACATGCCAATATCGAAAGGAACCGAGATCTTAGGGTGATAAACCTATATTTTAAGTTTCATTGAAATCGGATAAAAATTGTGTCCTGTAGACTGTTCACAAACAATTGTGGACGGACGAACAGGGGCGACGACAATATACGTCCACATGAAAATATGGGCGTATAAAAAACAGATGCCAAATTGGAAATATTTGCATATTTATCTTTTTCAAAATTATCGAGTAATCAAACTGATTATCTATGCTTAGTCTAAGCATAAAATGTTCACTTTCAAACTCGGGTCTTAAAGTACCTGATAAT
The DNA here is from genome assembly GCA_948474765.1 of Patella depressa. Taxonomy (NCBI): domain Eukaryota; kingdom Metazoa; phylum Mollusca; class Gastropoda; family Patellidae; genus Patella; species Patella depressa. The sequence goes on from OX419717.1 coordinate 59,122,546, forward strand.
GAGTGAAACTATGCACTTGGTTTCACCACTCTCCATCAGTTAGAATGAAAGTTATCTTGTCCCAAAACATTGATCAAAGAAATTGCTTAGCTTTAATGGGAAATGTTAAACATTGAACTTGGTCAAGACTTACTCCTAAAACATCTATACCTCAATTAAAAGCAGAATTGTGTGGTTTCAAAGTATTGACCATTCAAATTGCTTATGGCTATTTAGCCTAAGCAGAAAATTCTCCTCATCGAGCTTAGTCACTATACTCAAGTGTTTCATCGTTCTCACCAAATTAGAATCAAATTTATCGTGTTCCAAAATATTTAAAAATCAAATTTCTCATGTCTGCTTAGCCTTAGTGGAAAATGCACACGGACTATGCCAATGCATTCACTTAATGGGCACCTAGACCAAGTTTGTACATTCCACCAGAATTAGGAGAGTTAATTATTGTGTTCCAAAGTCTTGACCGATCAGATTGGAGTCGAATCTCTACCTTGCGTGAGATAAAAACAGAAAATGCTCAGTAATAATATGAACCTTGTTATGCTATTGCTGTAATAAAACTATACACAAAGTTTCACCACTATCACGCAATTAGAATCGAACTTGTCGAACTCCAAAGTCTCGACCAATCAAATTGCTTATTGATCTGCTTACCCTGAGCCGAAAAATGCTCTCATAATCAAACTTAGTCAAGGTATTGATGTGTTGAAATTATATACACGAAGTTTCATCACTCTCACTTAATTAGAAACAAAGTTGCCGTGTCCCAAAGCATCAACCATCAAATTGCTTATTTCTGTTGACCCTAAGCGGAAAATGCTAATCTTCTAACTCTACCGAGGCATTGACCTATTAAACACATACACTAAGTTTGAACATGCTTGCTCAATAAGAAGGAAAGTTATTATGTTCCAAAAAATGTGTCGGACAGACAGGCGGACGAACCCATTTTAAAAGTCCCCTGCTCTCTTCGAAATGCGGGGGACAAAAATAGAATACACATGGAAAACAGTCACACACAATGCCGGATTAACCATGGTGGGGGCCCTGGGGCCTGGAACATGTGGGGCCCCTGATCACTGACCGCGAGCGCCGAAGGCTCGAAGCCCCGCATAGGGGTCTGTGGGTTTTCTCGCACCCCCCCCCCCCCTGAAATTTTCGGAAATTGGAGGCCAGAAACGTGATTTCCTGGCATTTCAGGCACCTGTGTTGGAGCCATTTAGAATTACACCGAATTCTCGGATATCGATCGCAACACAACATGAATTGAGGGGGCCCAAGGGACTTCCGATGGAGGGCCCTCGAAGCATCGGAGGGGCCCCGTCTCTAGGTCACCGGCCTTTGGAATGCTCGAGGCGCGCAACTGAGATTTTTGTGGGGGGCCCCCTAATGTGGTGGGCCCTGGGGCCTGTGCCTCATGGTGCCCCATGGTTAATCCGGCGTTGGTCACACATGTAGCACGACATATCTTCAATTGTTACCTTATCGTTTTCAATTATCAAACAAGTTCAGCCTTGGCGAGTGTGTCGATCGAGACCTACGTTCAGAGCTGAACTAGTATCAAACTTGATGCCGGTTGTCATTATTATAGTACAATATGAGGATATATTATGGTGTGAAGGATATATTATCCCAATTTGCAAAGCGGGTCATATTTCTAAATATAATCCTGAAATTTACGTGATATAATATATTATTATTTCTATATGTAAAGTGTCAAAGTAATTCTCATGACAACAAAAATTTTGGGAACAACATAAAATTTTTAATGATGTCCATCACTGTTTTAGAGAAAATATTGTCGAAGAGTGGACAGTATTTTCTTATGTCGAAATTGTCAACGACGACAACTTCGTCTGAAATAATGCCACTATCGTGACTTGAACACTAAAGGGTTAAAATAAAATAGAGTTATTTCCCTTTACCGGTGAGGGGTCGCGTCGGGCTAGCGGTAAACGTAGAATTCACGAATGGCTGCATGAAGAAAGATTTTATAGTCACTGATCAGGTTAAAATCGTTGAAAATCGCCTACCATCTTCACAGCAAAAATGGTAAGATTACTTGGATGTGTTAATCACCTGATAATATATTTGATATCCACAGTATTTTATTTTCTTTTTACGATTATTCAAAGTACAGATGCTTTGTTTACATCTTTTTGAATGACTATAACAATATGAGTATATGTAACGTTACCGGTACATGTAAAAGATATTATATGATAACCACAAAGAAAATGTATTGAGATCTTAATTGAACCACGTAAATAGATAGAATCTAAGTTTATCAATAAATAAATCAATTCCACCCATTTTCTTGTCTTGAAATTCAGAAAACCAGGGTGATGATAATATTTATATTCATAAATATTAAATAATCATTCATATTCATAGTATCATACCGATTAGTAATATAGCCAGTCTGCTATTCTTAATTCCCGTATTAAATCTCTAAATATATCAATAATTGTCCCCTTTATCATCTCTGGACGCCACAATTGCTCGGTGAGTAAGACGTCTAACTTCAACTAACCTGAACAATCTGTGTAACAGTGTGTTTGATCCCCTGTGACAGAGGAAGTTCATACATCATATCATATAATGATATAGGCTATGTGGACGACCTGGCAAGTGAAAATATACAGTCATTTCATTTAGATGGGGCGATAAACTGTACTGTTCAGTAATTTCGATGTCCTACACAGTCAAATTTAGATTCATTAAAACTCAAACACTCAAACTATCGTTCTGTAATGTTTTGTTGAAATGGTGTTGATTATGCAGGCCTGTCGGTAGACTTGTTTAGCACTACAAATTTCAAATCATTGGTGCATGACCTAAATTAAGGTCTAAATTTGATGCTCGTGTGTTGTTTACAATTACAGTATATTATTTAATTTCACTTTTTAAATTGTTATAACTTGGTTAGTCAACCATAGACCTTCATCTTATATTATCCCTACCATAATAACAAACAAAAAAGCGTGAGTAATTATTATGTATAAAGTGAAAGGTTCCTATACGAACAATTCAGTAAATTGCAATAACAAATATAATTTATTAAATCATTTCAGACGGTGGGTAGGAGTTCCAAGATGCTCCAGCATATCAACTTCAGGATGCGTTGTATGCTTCATGACAGTAGAACTTTCATTGGTACATTTAAAGCCTTCGATAAACATATGAATATTATCTTGGGAGACTGTGACGAGTTCCGTAAGATAAAACCCAAAAGTAATAAACAAGGTGAAAGAGAAGAGAAAAGAGTTTTAGGTTTAGTATTACTCCGTGGAGAACATCTAGTATCTATGACGGTGGAAGGACCTCCACCAGCCGAGGTAAGTTTTGAGTTATTTTGAAAATCTTAAAATTTAAATTAAGACAGCAAATCAGTCATATTTGTATTGCAATGAATCACCCTTGCAGTCAAACCTGGAAGTAAGGCATCTGTCACACTGTCATTCCAAAAAGTTAGTTTTTACAGGCATCTCACATGTAGTGTCTGTCACTGATTTGTCTTGTTTTTATTCATTGATACTGTACATGTCTGGTGCGGAGTTCAAACTACATGTATTATGTACAAGATGTACTAGTTCAGATCTCCTTTCCAGGCCTCTTTTACAAATACCTATTTGGCAAGGAATATGACATTCCACAATAGAAAAGGTGTTAAGTGGGGTTTTAATGTATAGTGTATGTACAAACATGTTTGTTTAATGTTACAGGAAAGTATGGCAAGGGTACCTTTAGCTGGCATGGGACCAGGCGGACCTGGTATGGGAAGAGCTGCTGGACGTGGAGTTGGAGGCCCATCTGCAGGAGGAGCTGCACCAGGGCTTCAAGGACCTGTTAGAGGTATTGGAGGTCCATCACAACAAATGATGACACCACAAGGTAAGTAAAGCGTTTCAACAGGACATCTGTTAAATTAAGCAATTTGAATATGATAAAAAATTTCAAATTCAGTGGTTTCAGCCTAATCAAGACAATATTCAGTAAACGTATACATCACAGTAATTGTAATCCGTTGAATTGTTTTGGGTATGATCCCTTTGTCGGGCTGTTGCCTGTCAAATATATTGAATTGTATAGGCCAAAGTAACCAATAACTGGTTTTACTCCAGCTGGTAGTAAGTTTTGCTACTTGATATAGTTCAGACTGTTACCAACAAATTGGCTAAGATTATTTCGAATAATTATATTTGATTTATTCACAGGACGCGGGCCCCCTGGTATGAACCCTGGCATGAGACCACCACCAAACATGGGCAGAGGAGGTCCACCAGGAATGAGAGGACCCCCACCAGGAATGATGAGAGGCAAGTACTTTTTCTAAGACTTAGGGCCGTGCTAGAAAAAATAGATCGCCATTGGAGAATTGACAGATCTTGATTATTATCAATAATATCACTGAAAATGATAGTAAACTTAGCCACAAGTTATACATTTTTTATGCGCTCACCGTTACACCATAAGGAAGGTTAAGTTTGAATTTCATGAAAATCGAAACAAAACTGTCCGACAAATAGTTGCTCCTTGTACGCGAATAGTGTAAAAGTATGTAATATGAAGGTTGTTGATCCTCGAGAGGTCACATTTTGTCCGATTTATATCCCAAAGATCTCAGTTCCTTTCGAAAATTCGAGCATTTCAGACCATAACTGCCTTGATTATAGAAAAAATTTTGGGTTTTTGTTTAGCTTGCTCTCTATCCATCTCTTGCAAATTGTGGGCGTATATTGCATGACCACCTCTGTTTTAAACTAAAAATGATTGTAAACTTAAAAATGTATTAATCATTTTGTACTGACATTGTACATCATATTGATCTGTGAAATCATTTTCCTTTTTTTCTCCCTGGCCAGACCTCGAAATGTTTTTTAAAAAAAAGCTACCTGTCGCATATATAGTTTTTCTTCAAACCTTTCGCTCCAGTAACTAACCTGTCACTCGAAATTATCAAAGACCAATCGGGTCACACATTAGCAAACACTCTTGTATTGGTCTTGTACATTGAATCTGCTTTGGCTCAGCAACTTGATGTGAATTACCCGAAGTATCATAGTACCGTACCAAATATCCGTAATTAATTGAATATCAAAACAACTTCACACCATATTTACATGTAGCACAAGTTTTGATCCAGGTATTCCTCAGGAATTTATCGTCCAGGTTCCCCTTGTTAGTAGTGCAGGATTGAAAGTATGTCGAGGAACAGCGTCTTATTAGTTAAGACGAAAAGCAGAGATCCTACACATTGACATCCACGTAAAAGATCTGTGGACTTTTTGATTTTGAGGAAATATAGGTGGAAATGTCATTGTACATACAAAATTTCTCTCATACATGTAGCACTGGGCTGGATGGCTGAATGGTCAGTACATTTGTATCATTAGCTCCCACTGCTAAAGATCCCTCTACATGTACGTGTAGGCCTAATCGAATTATTGAGTTAAAATTGAACCTTATGTTAGACATAGATACCGGGTGTACAACGTCGGCGTAACGGTTAATCTCCGCTCACGACACCGTTTAAAATTAAATCAGTCAACGAAATCCTGTTAAATCCAAGCTGAATCCAAGCCATCTGTGGGTCTACAGAGTTGATTTTGTGCTTGTTGTGTAAATAAAGATCTAAATTATAATTTCTGTACCATCTGGAGCCTAAATAAATACTTGCAATAATCAGATTTAGGTTTTACATAATGTATGTTAAACTGATTGATAAAAACCCAACCATAACCTGTGAAGCAATAGAAATTTTCTATTACAATACATGTATTTGTTGCACCACAGGCAGACATATTTTTTTAAGTATTAGTATTATACAGCTTAAAGTTAAGTCAGTACAAATTCCATTCATTCATTCATTCTTGATGTTTTATTTCTCCATCTTGCGGGTACTTTGACAAGTCACCAGGTGTGGATCCAGAGGGGGGGGGGGTCCAGGAGGTCCAGACCCCCCGCTCAGGCTTGAAAATTTGAAACTTAATTCTAGGCGATTTTATTGGCGATTTTTAGACCTGTAATTTTGGAATTATCAAGCCTAGACCCCCCCCCCCCCTGCAGAAAATCCTAGATCCGCACCTGGTCACCTATATATAAATAGGTTGATGTAAAGAAAAAAAAATGTCCCTAATACTTTATAAGATAAGAAATAAATATTTAAAAGCATACCTTTCGATTTTTAAATAGGGTATAAGTTTTATTATTTAACATCAGCTAATTCTAAAGAATTCACTTCATGTGTTTCTATCACAAGCCATGCTGTATGGTATGGTACCAGCAACCTGTATGTCATCACATTTGACCCCATCAGCACAGCATCCTGGATAGTATAAACAATTGTCAATCAGTTATTTCAGTATTTAATGCTTGGCAGTGAGTGAAATGCTAATCAGTATACAAAACTTTGTGCAGGGATTTAAATGTGAAAGCAAACAATGTTGTGGCTACCATTCCTGACGTTGAAGGTTGGGTATCGTTGAAGGTCGTGTATCGTATGAAAACTAAAAAAAACATTAGTAATTTTTGAACCTGTTCCAACAGTGCAACCAAACTGTGACCTTTAACTCAGTGAGCGTTTACATCCTTAGTTTGTGTTTAGAGTGGACATTTAAACTCCATTTCTCTCTCTCTCTCATAAATGTAGCACACTAGATGACTTTGTATTAGCTCAGTTAGTGAAGAAATAGGAGATAAAGACAACAAGAAAGACTCATAGTATCTTATGAACCAGAAATTCCAAGCTAAAATATAACCCAAATCAACTCCTCAAAACTTAATGTAATTAATACATTCCTGGAAAAAAATATACATCAGAAGAAAAGTTGCTAAATGGAACAGTTAATAAAGCTATTCTAAATTATTGTTCTCAAAATTTTCATTAGGCCTAATCCCCAGTGTTTTGGTGTGTAGTTATCAACCATATTCTCACTGATATCATGGAAGTAGAATCTTGTGATATAAAATTAGTTTTGAGAAATTCTCAAATTCAAGGGGCATAACTCTTAGCGATATGAATTTACCCACTTATCACAAAACGATAACATGGAGGCAATAGTTAATTAAAAAAAAAAAGACAAGCTTGTCACGATTTTCTTGTATCTGAATTAGTAGTTTACTATAATTCCTGATCAGTGAGTCAATATTCTTGAAATATTTAATGTAGATTGTTCTATCTCTACAATTCTTTCATACATGTATGCTTAAAGATTCTCAGGAGCGGCTGTGGCTTACTGAAAAAATGTTGGTTCGCTAAGGTGTTGAATTTCATCTATGTAGTCGTTCGCATTGAATAACAAAACAAGGTTCCATTAACACATTACTCATGGCAGTTGGAATTCTTAAAGAATTCAAAATGATATAGCGAGTGTCAATTCACTATTCGAAATAACGCATGAGATAAAATATTTTATTTTGTCAGCCTATACCCAGACATTTATCAGAAAGATATATTTTATCAAAGTGCCACTGCAAAATTATTGGCCATTGCTGTCAAGTGAATGTGTGCTTCAAATTGTCTCAAATTCAGACCTTCAAAGAAAACCTGGCTGCTTATATGGTACATTTGGGAATTGGTAGTGTTTTTATACGCCTCCATTTTAATGTGGACGTACATTGTCATCACCCCTGTCCATCCACAATTCGTTCGTAGACTACAGTTCACAATTTTTATCCAATTTTGATGAAACTTTAAATATAGTTCTATCTCCCAAAGATCTTATTTCCTTTCTGTATTGGCATGTATTGGAGTATCAAAAGCACAGATTATGGCTGCTGATTGTACAAAAAATCACAATAGAGGTGTCAATTTTCATTTTAATTTGGTGAAATTTGAAGTGCATCTTTATAATCAAAAGATCTTGATTACTTCCAGATTCGTGCATATAGGATCTTAACTTCTTGAATAATGGCCCTTGATTGTACAAATAATCACATTTTTAACTTGTGCCTCTAGAGATCATAATTTTTATTATTTTAAAAAAAAACCCATTTGAATATATCACAGTCACACCCTAATGGTGGAGGTTGAATTTCGTGGAAATCGGACCAAAGCTGACAGACAAAATGGTCTTTACTTCCTGGATAATGTTTTTAGCTCTTGGACCTACAGGACACAATTTTTATCTGATTTTAAAAACGTTTAACTGTCCGATTTTGAAGAAACTTAAAATATATCTTTATATCCTAAGCCTACATGTATATCTTCTTGGATTATGACCCCTGATTGTACGAAAAATCATGTTTTGGTTTTTTTTTATCTTATTCTCTGTCCATCTCTCTTGCAAAATGTGAGTGTATCTTGTCTGGCAACCGCTGGTTTTGAAAAGATCATGGCCTTTAAACAATGGCTGGAAACATGAAATAATACATGTATGTTGAATATAGAGAACTGTTAGGATTTTGTGATAGATAATGTAGAAATATGGAACAAATACTTAAATTTATTCCAACAATCTGGCATTTTGCTTTCCATATTATCCATACATCCAATCTTAAGTATTATTCGCTATGTAAATTTAATCTTTTATCTGGACTGGCGACCAGCTGGAAAGCTTTCAATCTCAATTTTTTTTTTATTGTGAATCTGGCCTACAGCTAATAATTGCGTCTTTCCTGCCTCCTTTTGGCAATACTGATTACACTTCCATCAAGTCTATATTGATTTTGACATTTTTGTCAGCCTTGGGTTAAATTTTACCCAGTAATAATATAGTTCTATCTATTACTCAGTCATATGAAACTAGGCTGAGCCTGTGGGCAAGAAAATGCATTAAGTTGGTTGCCTGAGGTGTTGGCAGGTGTTTTGCTAGGCCAGGCTACTATAATAGCAAGTTTGATTGCTGTGTTATTCGGTTTATTTACAAAAATTCAACATTAATTTAACAAGTGGTATTACATCTGTATAATAATTCTTATTTTCTTCCTTCTAAATACTTGCCTTTCTACATTTTTGTGCTTGAATTTAATCGCATTAGGTTTCCAATCCATCCTCTATTAATTGTGATTTTCTTTTCTTTATATATTGACAGTATTTTAATAACTAAAGAAATGAATTCAATACTAATGAAAAATAAATTGGTAGAATAATGACTCTGGCACTAATGGGGTTTTTGTATGCGCCCACATTTCAATGTTACATTATCACGGTCATGCACATTACAAATTTTGCTCAATATTTATGTTCACAAGACAAAGAATTCTATTGATCTTCAACAATTTCTGATGATCACAGTCAGAGTTGTCACCCATGAGATGGATTTGATAAACAAATCGTGTAGATTCTCAAGAAGCTTAAGTTATTGTCTGATTTGGAATTTATGGTCATTGTTTATGCCCGCCGTCCACTGAAGTGTTATTTAGGATGTGCATGTCAAATTCATTAAGACTTTTTCATCGTGTTTGAGTATGTACCTCGGGAGGAACCCTTTAAAATTCAGTCATGCAACCATTAGTAGAATTAGTGACCCTGTCTGTAATAGGTCAGAGATTTAAGGGGAAAAAAAATGAAAGCGAGCTAGTGAAATCTCAACAGCAAGTTTTCATGCATTTTTCAAAACCTGTCAAGATTGTTAGGTCACAAAGAGGTCACATATCTATTTCATACACCATTATTGTCTATGCCAATGTAAAATATGAATCCACCTTTTAAAATGCTGCAGATGGCCATATATATGTTTTTCCTGGCCATGCTATATTATTTAATTTTAAACTTTGTATAATTACAGGTCCACCACCAGGAATGCGAGGACCACCTCCAAGATAATTTTTCTACTTCATCATCATCAGTATCATTTGTATAAAGACATTGGGGAATTTCTTTCAAGTTGAAGAATTTTAATTCCAAATTTCTGCGAATTATGATGAGAAATTTAAAGTGAAATTTCTAGCTCTAGCTGTTAATGAAACTAACGAAAGTGGCTATTTTGATTATAGTGTTGGGTCAGACTGAAACACAGATAAAATATTTTTTAAGTCTTGTATATCATGTTCACCGGGACAATTGTATCATTTCTTTTTACATAATGATTATAATCCATGTATCATTTGTACATAAATCATCATTAAAATCCATCATCAATAGTGTTTTATTTTCTTATTATTGAAATTTACTACATGTACATCGATCTGAAATATGTTAGACACAGGTGCTGTGAATGTTCTTGTCCTTTTTGATATGCCGTATCTTTTGGACATTGTGGAGAACAAAATTCCCCAATACTTGCAATATTTATCTCAACAGAACAAAACATTCCAGTTTCAACAAATTTATTTGTAATAATAATGATAGTGCTAATCTATTTATACATTGCTGAATATCCAACAAACTAATTGCTCAAGCTAGCCATCCTCCTTGTCGGCGGTTCCCACTTCTTGTCATTATTACACAAAAGTGTCTAAAAGTGGATATGAAGAATAAATTGATCAGAGTCATGCCCTGTTTATTTAAAACAAAATCTTAAAAGCACGCCAGAGATTGCAATTACCGGTTGATCTTGTGACAGTTTATGTGGATTTATCTATTTGAAGTGTATTAATATTAAACTATTGTATACCCAGAGGGGTCTGGCAGCAACCGCCTTGGCTTCGGTTTAAACACAGGTTCTGATGCAGCTGGAATGGCAGTTTGTGACACCCTAACCTTGCATTGTCCATAGCCTTTAAATGAAGAAACAAATTATTGCCCCGGGTAGACCGTTGTTGTATATTGTATTCATCTTGTGGAAATTATTTCCTGTAACTAGGTTGTATTACGACAGGTACAGGAGAACAGGTTAATGGTCTTCATTTTGGGAATTATCCTCTACGTATTGGAACCATGCCTATCTGTGCTGATTACTACTACTTTGTAGCCCGACTGAAGTGAGTCGTAAAAAGGGAAATAGCAGACAAACTGATAAATCTAGCCAATATCTGAACCCTATATTTTTGCCTTGGTTTTGACTAAAATTACAAGACCACTGTTAACAGAACGTGAACGGTCTTGCCGTAAATTGCAAACTACGACTCATTCGTTAATATACTGGCACACTACAGAAAGACCATTAAACGGGGAGTGCACCCTGAAAACCCACACAGTTCGTCCTCATTACACAAATGCTTCACATCAGATTTAAACAAAATCGTTAAACCCGAGTTGATCCTAGATTATGGCCCCTGGTTGTACGAAAAATCGTTTATTTTTTTCTTAGTTTATCTGCCCAACCCTCGCGTGACAATCGCTTGTCTTCTAATCTCGTTGTAGTCAATTTCTTTTTATGAAAACGTGGATTTAGTCACTTACCATAATCGTTCTCCATTTTTGCGCCTTTTACCTATTCTTCAAGTCTTTGGTATGGATCAGTATCAACCATAGCAAAGACTTTGTTGAAATAATATTTGAAATGTATTCAGTCACCTGTGTAATATTGGTGCTCATAACGTTGTCCTTGAACAACTTAAGTCGGCAGTGTCGGAGTTGCCTCTAGACTTAGTTATTTTAACCATCCGTTTAACTCGAATATATCGTTATTTTGCAATTTGCTAACGTGTCGTTTGTTAACGGTCCGTTAAATTTCTGTCGCTGGAAAGTTAATTTCACTATCCGTTAGCTAACGTACAGGTTTAAGTTTAAATACTATTAAGATCTACTTGGTAGTTTCTTTTTGGGCATCAGTAAATATTTTCCTCATTTCACGCGAGATGTCCACACAATCCAATAACTCAAAAGGACAAAAGCTAAGTTTATCAATGACTTTATTTACAAAGCTGATGGATTTCGACCGATCGTCCAGTAGTAAAACAAACATAAACATTACAAAATATAACAATAATTATTTCACAAAACAATAATCAGTGAATATTATATAATACACATTATTAGTTTAGAGTAAAAATTAGAAAATAAGCGCTAGATCTGGATTGTGGCGCACATCAATGTAATGAGTATGTTCAGATATACATAGAACACATTAGATAGAAACCATTAGGTTCCGCATGACGCATTCCCCCGCAAACTTACGTTCAAATGCCACCAAGGGTCACTTTCAGAAGTTTTTTTTTTTGGTATACAGTACTCTTCTTAAATGAAATAATCCCCAAAGTTTATCGTTTGAGATAAATTGCTTCAGAGACGTCTTCTGGTCTTAGTATTCTCTTTTACTTTTACACAGATCAATTATTTTCACCTTTGGATGATTTTGAGTAGGTTTATATAAAATAATTTAACTTTGAGACTGATTACTCTTTACGATCATTTTATTGTAAATTAACTGAGGTTCCTAAACTCGTGCTGTATTTTTCCAACAGAAAATAATTAAAAAAAAAATATCACAGGACATGAGTATATTATGAAAGAAGAAAAGACATTTAAAAAGAAACGTCTAACACAACGATTTGCAATTTCTGCAGAATAGATATTCACTAAACTGTTGCCCTTCGACCCCACCGCCTGTTGAAGCAATGATCTTAAAGCTGTGATTTAGTAAACGCAGAATAACCTGTATTGAGTTCAATTTACAGAAACCATTTAATGGAAATCTGATTATGTAACGATTGTCCATGTTCCACCCAGAATTACGTGTGTCCACCAACGCAGCAGACAATTCCGGGAACACCTCTTCAATTAAAGCTCGCTCCGCACTTAATGAGATTCTTTCTCCTAGATCGGGACTGATGCTGACTGCTATGCAATCACAGAATTCTGGCGAGGTATTGGGTTCTGTTTTGATCTGACTCGGCATTTTTATGCCCGCCATGCTTATTTTCGCGGCTCTGAGCATTTCAACCTCTTTGGCCATTCCACCGATATCGTAGAATCTTGATTCTTCCAACAGCTGGTCAAATTCTTCGAAGTTAGAAGGCAAAAGAAGTCGCTGTGATCGCAGGTAGTTTAAAATATAGCGAAACATCTTGCCATCACGATCTATAAAGTAATGCTGCTTGAGGCTATCCAGAACTATTGGAATACTCCCATTGAACATGCGAGCCAGCCTGGATTCGGGGTATCTGAAAGACATAAACAAAGAACTACATCATACAATGAAATCTAAAACGCCTCCAGATATACGAGTTAGCTTATAAAGGTTTAATATTTCTAATTTACACTTCATCCTGTTCAAGATGCCAGAAGACATCCCAGTGGTTGGATTTCACTTCCAACCAATATATAATCGCATAAACTTGAGATTGCTGCATTATCTGAACAATGTTTTTCCCTTATGTGACTTTGAAAATACTTTTAAAATTTCAGTAATTGAATACGTTTTCGTTTTATACTTTTTAAGTGCCAACAAAAATAAACTGTTTTCCAAATTTAACAACATTTTAAACAATATGACGGGGTGCCACTGACAGAATAAAAGTAATCAACTTTTACATAATTAGTAATAGAAACAGTTTTCCAGACGTTATATTATGATCTAAAGAATGTTGACACGATTGGGTCTTGATTTTCAGTCCCACCCTAATGACTAAACGATTAATAGTCGGGATATGGATTGCGCATAAAAAACACCCAAATTTAAATTAACCTTTTATTATAAATCCATGTCAACTAGTTGTCAATATATTTATTTGCTAAATTTACTGACAAAAAACAAATCATTGTGTCGTCCTGTGTTATACATAATACTTAAATTTGGAATTGCACAATTGGTTTCCGTAGCCAGTTCGAGGATATTTATCGATATTTCTATGTATTCAGTGCCTATATGTTGATTAGTGTGTCTTTACAATTGCAGCTGCTTTATTTTTCTCTATAAAAGACGTGGAGAGGAAGAAGTGAGGGGCTGGGGGCGATAAATGTTACTTGTATATATAAAATTGACTAGTGATGTCGACATTTTGCGATCTATCAACTATGAGAGACATGGCATATAAAACAAGCACCCCACGCGGTCGACTTGTTTGTCGTGTATATTTGAAAGCCGATTACCTGCCTCGGGACATCTACCTAGCTTCTTTTAAAATTGTATCCTACGGCACATTTGTTCGGCTAGAGGATAGCATTACATTTACCGTCTCTCATTATCACCACTCAATTTACTCCAATGCTAGAAAAATCTCGTGAAAGCTTGACTATTGACGGACCTTCATCAAGCGATAAGGGTAGATTTAGCCCCGGGGCATCAACCAGCTTCATTACAATGGTTTGTCGTTTTTTAGCAGCGAGATATTCATTGTGAAACGCCATTCTTATTTAATTATCCCGATTGCCAGGCTTAGTCCCCGAGGCCGTGGATCAAACGTTGAAAAACTTGTTTCTTGACAACATAACAATGTGTGGGTAATTTTAGCTAGGTGATAAGAAGAGCAGAAAAAAAAAATCAAAAATCTAACACGAATATTATAACTACTTCAATAGACCTTATAAATTATAAGCTTCATTCCTATATATAGCGAAGACACGGGATTAGGATTAGCAAACACGCCTTAAGAGGAGTAAATTATTAAGTAAATTTACGCGGTTTGACATTATGTAAAGTTTGTTTCGAATATTGCCGCGAGGCGTTTGTTACCTCGTCCCTAGCAACGGAGTAAATCTTAAACTATGGAGTATTAATGCTGATATAATGATGAACACATTTATAAAAATTACTCCTTTAAAATAACAATAATACACGAAAGATTTGAGTATAATATTATGAAAGCGAATGTCACATGCCGATAGCTATCCATGTTTGAAGGTAAATACAAAAACAGTTAAAATAGAAAAGACAAAAAGTCGCCATAATAAATTGAATAAAGTGAAGAATCATATTGAGGATAGTTGGACTAGCTTTAAAAGTAGAAAGTCTGTATAAACTATTACGGGCAAGGGGATTTGAAGCTGAAGTAAAGATGGCCCGCGGCTGAAACATTTTCTCTTATTTCTTCATTTCAAGAACGAATGTGGCTCTATCGGGCGTGAACACTATGGGCCTTTGAAAAAGAACATTGTAATTATTGATAAAAGGCTTCGGGCATTTTATACAGACTATAGTCTCTCTATGGAAAGTTCTTTATTTGACGAACAACCATTTAAAATGTATTTCCATACAAGGTTTCAAGCTAATGGACTGAAATAAGAAAAAAAAAGATGGCTTATTTTCAATATAATATTATGACTTGTTCTTCTTTTACTTTTCATAATTCAAAACGAAAATGCTTATAACTAAATTATATCACATTAAGACAAGTTTTCCTACATCCCGAATAAAGTGTCGGGATGTAAATAAACAAACCCTCGCCGCTACCAAATGCCATCTCATCTCATCATGCATGGCTGTTGACGTTTAGAAATTGCAGACCAAAGGACCCAGATTTGTCATCATCGTCCTTATCTAAAGTAATCATTTACAGACTTTTCCCACACGCAACGCACCATCGATGGTGCCAAAATATATTGGCAGGCAACCATATAGACGATGCGTCGGTAACATCATCATCATCTTAAGAAATTAAAAGATTTCCACCGCAGTGAACGAATAGATAACTCAACACTGTTACTAAATTACGAGTATTTAATTAATTGTTTCTTTTATGTTATTATCTTTACATACAGTGAGGTGCAAGCGTAAACCGGAAGTTGTTATCGCGTGCTTTACCACATCAACGTAATCGCAAAATATAAATATAGCGATGGCAGCAATTCACACCATAATCGATGATTTGACCCCGGAAGTAACACCTTTATTATATTCGTGATCTGTGTTCCCACTTTTCATTTCGGATTTTAAAATGACTTTCTCTGTAATTAGTAAACATCAGTATTATACTGATTATGGTGTTTTAATTGAAAAATTCAGAAATATTTCGTCGATTGCTATGTCAAATTGTGGAAGTATAAATGCAGAGTAGAGACCCAGGTTACAATTTTGAATGTTTTGTTCTCCCCTATCCCCATGCTGCTCTATGGGCGAATCTTTACATGGCAGTAGTTTTGGGCCCACATGAAAATTTTTGCCCAATAAATACAAGCTATCATGTGTTAAACACTAGTCACAGTTGGTAATATGTTGATGTGTTAAAAACTAATTGGCTCGATATTTTTTTCTTCAACATATCTCAAAGGCATGAGCATATCGGTGGTAATTTGTTCGTATCGCTGCTAACAGGCTGGTGTCGTAGCGTATAAACTGAAGAGGTACTTGGCTTCTCATGCCTACTGGTGTAATAAGGAATCGGCTCATCTAAAAGAAGA
Source organism: Patella depressa (assembly GCA_948474765.1). Taxonomy (NCBI): domain Eukaryota; kingdom Metazoa; phylum Mollusca; class Gastropoda; family Patellidae; genus Patella; species Patella depressa. Next base: position 59,138,708 of record OX419717.1, read on the forward strand.
GCTCAAGTGCCGTCAACCACCGGGCACAATACTATGGCCACTTGTTATTTCTACACAGTAATTATATGTAAATGCTACGAGTTATAAAAGTGGTTAATATACAGTCGCTATTTATAGGTTCTTCAATTATATTGTTACTTCTAATGTCGAACATCACTGTTTTTCTTTTAGTGACAGGGGAATACCAACCAACAGTCTGAAAGTTACCAGTGATGGATACATAGCTAGGTTGCCAGACAACGAATCAGCAGCAACTAAGTTGTCCGCACTGTTTTCATGATTTCAGGTCTTAAAATGATTTCTCGTGAATTTTGCGAGGAGAAAGAAGTTGAACTGGCGTCAAGGGCAATAGCTCCATGAATATAAGCCACGATTAATTCACTCAAGTTTCAAAAGGAGCTGTCATTAACAGAAGCTGTGGCAACAGCGTCAAATCGCTGCGAAATTAGCTTACAGAAGACATAAATATGTTTGAATGAGAATGACAATAACTCTGTCAGGTTGTGAATGTCAATTTTATTCAAGTTTAGTCGAACAATCCAAACAATTTTAAAATAAAACCTACAGATTTCAAATACAAGGACAATAAATACACCGGATACATCCCAGTACCCGCTTCCACTATTACCACCACCAAACTCTTGACGAACACAGATCAGATGAAGATTAAAGCTCAATACGATCGGTAAATAACTTAAGCAACAAACAATAAGGATGCTCATTTGATGCTTATTTGAACACTTTGCAAATTTGTCGCAATATATTCAAATATTGAACGTGGGTAAAGAATAATTTATTCAGTATTTGATATCAGATTTCTAGAGTCTTATCATTTTGTGCGAGATGACCTTTTTTCTTTCTTTTTTTACTGTCTGTGTATTATTCTATCTCTATCTTTAAATTTTATGTTTTATTTTGTTCTTCGACACGCGTATCTCTCTACTTTAAAAGTTTGTATCTGTAGATCCAGTCAATTTTGAACTATGGCCGATTTTATTTTCAATAGTCGACAGTTTTACGACAGTAAATTAACTAATCAGACCATCTTCCGTTTACCGTATAGAAAGAAAACTTAGCTATTCAGGGGCTGTGCAACTCAAAAGATTAACCTATTTCAACACATTATTTGATCTAAATCAAAGCGGTTTTGACCCCTTAAAGATTAAAAAAGTTCAACTTATTCCTGTTAAAAGCAGTATGCTTTCAAATAACTGAAATAGATTTGTTTTGCAATATAATTAAACAAACGCTTGAAGGGGAAGTAAGATTGATTTTAATGGCTCATTACCATCCCCTAATTGGTAGCTAGTAGCTGGGATGTTAGGCTATATATACGTAGCTTGGGGTAAAATACACAGACACACAGTAATATACTGTACTCAACTACAACAATAATTCTTGTTTTCTTATAAAGGGCTCACATGTTTCAAGCTATATATACATTGAGACTTAAATATAGTGGCGTTACAGGTAGAGACAGACAGATGCTATAACCATGGTGTTATATTTGTGGGAAATAGGGAATTTAAGACTTTAAAGATGCATTATGCATGGGTTAATTACAGGTCTTTTTCTGGTTTTAAATGTTACAGGTTATTAGTTAGACATTTATTCACATGCCAAGTCTATTGCTTAGATATCGAGTGAATTAGACAATGTCTGCCATACCTTGAAGAACTGAAAATCGAGAATTGCCTTATAATTGTGGCAATGATACTTGACAGTGGTGAATATTTTAGAACTATTCAATAGGAAATGAAATGAAACGAAATGGGGTTTAACGCCCTACTGTTCTGCTCCGAACTAGGCTAATGGAGATAGGCAAATTTTGGCCGGACAGTGGTACTACGACCTAGTCCTATATCGAATTCCAACTGTCAAGGGATCTTTTACGTGCACGCCAATGTGCACACGGGACCTCGGTTTTTCGTCCCATTCGAACGACTAGACACTGTCCTTTTCAGGCCCTCCACTCTGCATCATTTGCAAGAACAATCATCCCCCACCTAAATAATGCCCAATTAACGGTGTGTCATTAACATACAACGCCCTAATAAATTTAATTATCACCATTAAAAGTTTAGTGGGTATATATATATATATATATATATATATATATCAGCTTCCATCCTTAGTGATGTACAGACAAATATTTTCATAAAAGCAGTATTTTGGATCTTTTATTCAAATGGGCCGTAATAAAAGCTCCAAAATACTACGGGTTGAAATATTTATCACCATAAGCTTGAATAGAATCCTTTATCCAGTAGGCCTACTTATATACACCCACATACTGACAATAAAATGTCTCCTTCAAACAATTGAAACAATCAGATACAGATAACAATATGACAATCATTTTGACGAGATCGATATTCTTAACTCGCATATTCAAGAGCAAGAGGGATGTCTAAAACCTACTACAATGATTAGGCCTAGATTAATCTTGCATGCATGGGGCCCCTGGCTGAAAAGGTCCCTGGGGCCCTTTCATCAACTATGAAAATGGTGTATATCCTGGTCATTGTCCGTCACCCTCACAACTATATAGATTTATCTGACACAAACATATACAACATAATAAATGTAGCTTATTTGTATATGGTACCAAACGTTTCTTGAACTAATTTGGGGACCCCTTTAATATTATTATTGATGCCCCTGATTGCAGTCCAATCAGACACCCCCCCCCCCACCAGCTGACAATATATTTCGCCATGATTGAAGCTGGCAGAGAGAATGGGGGTGATTACACGCGGAAGGGATGTTCAGCATGTGGGTATGGTGTTCCATTAAAATTTAGCCCCACACTAAGACAACTCACTGGAGACTCTACATGATAGAACAGTTCGATGAAATGTCGTTTATTGCCTATACTGATTTACGGTTAAATGTCTACCAGCTATTGCAAGAAAACGAAGTCTCTATGCATTTATTGATCACATAATTATCTATGGGGCGATTCAGGTTACATGTTGATTTACTTATAAAAATAGAGATATAAGCTTTATGGTTATTCGACTATTGTATAAACTAAAACATCCATGGTGTTGCGTCTAATTGGTTCTTGGAATTATTGAGGAAGCTACTGATTGTTCATATTAAAATGTTTCATTTGGCGACAAATGCTTGCAGCGAAAAATGTCTCTTTAACTGACAGCATTCTGTGATTTAGAAATCAATAATGATAAATCGATTTTAGGGATGATGTGGTTTTGTATGATACATACCGTGTAAGTGTTTCAAGTGATGACGTATATATGACTCCTCCTACATCAATATGTACTGGAGCTGTATAACGAGTGGGCGTGGCTGGACAAGGTACTCCTGATATCTTGTTAAAATGGCCATTTGGAGTTGTCGCAGATGATGGCCGTGACGTCACGGGCGATGACATGTTGGTCATATAGAATTTTCAGCGATAAATATCTAAAAACGAAAATAAATCAAAACATCATTTAATGGGTCTTGTCTGGCACAAAATTTACTATTTGTATTCATCTAACATTATTTCGAAATTATATATAGCATTCATTAATTGCTACTATGAATAAACTACATGTATATTGATAGGTTGCGAAATACCTAGGGAGGTGGAATAACAACGTTGCGGTACGTCACCCGCACAGCCTACATAACTGTGTTATAAGTTGTAAGAATATATTTACCAAGACTGCTCGCACCAAACAAGAAAGATTTGATGAAAATTCTCAGCTAATAGTAATTTAAGGTACATTAATTTACTTTTAGTCTATTCTGTGATATAACCCCCCCCCCTTCCCCCATAAATGGCTAGAGGATGGGGTTGGTTCAAAACTGGGGGACGAACCGTAAGTAAAAATAAATATTAACATGATTTAATGACAATAAATCAAAAGCCTTTGATTGTTAAGTATGTTCCTTTAATATATAATTTAGTTTTCAATTGCGTATATTAGATCTATACCGAAGAGATTTAACAGTTAGACGTATGTGAATTTTGAACCGAATGGGTAGTCTGTAACTTGACAAAAGAGAGAGATAAATATACTATTACTAAAATAAACATACCTTATTAAATATACCGATATATTCCATATAACATAGATAATTTTATTTTTTGTTCGAACATTAACCCAGCTGCTACAAGAAACCTAGTAAAACTGAGCTGACTGTGTCGGCCGATAGAGTTTTTACTCGCGGGATCGCCTCGGGGCAAATCCGTATTTCGCGCGAGCTGCTAAGACTAGCTCGCACTGCCATGACGACGCCCCGCGTGCTGCAAATAGTCTGTATCTATATTATTCATTTTTATAATAGATAAAATGGCGATTTTAATAGCGTTTGAAATTTTTGGAAATATATTAAAGCTGGTGACGAGTAGATTAAATATGACTGAGAGGCTAAAATTTAATAAATTAATAAAAATAAGAGTAAAATGCGCAAACTGATGGTAGGAGCTGTGTAAAACGTATTAAACATTAAATTCTCAGGTATGATCATCTTTAAAGACGATAAATGTAGATATTGGGTTTATATACAAACTGTATTTATTGATTTTAATATAGTGTACTAAAGTCAGCATATTCAGCATATTATGTTTCTAAGTGTCTACTAGAACTATTGAATAGGAATGAAATGAAATGGGGTTAAACGTTTAACTTTTCTGTTCCACTGGGCGGGGATTCGGCATACGCGTGCCATGAGGGAAATTTTACCCCGACAGCGGCACTATGGCCTACTCTTATATCGAACTCCAACTGCCAATTGATCTTTTGCGTGCACGCCAATTAAACGAATCCTCGGTTTTTTGTCCCTTCCAAACGACTAGGCAGCTATCCTTGTCAGGCCCTCCATTCTGCACGACTGACAAGAGGAAACAGCGGTGGAAACTACTGCATAGAATAAGCAGCATTTTTCTCGAATAAAAGATGTCAGTATTGATCAAACACTAAAATAAAACACGCTGCCACGACAATTTGCACACCATGTCCCCATTCTCTGACAGGGCTAATGAAGACTAGAATACGTCATGCAGTGTTATGAAGGATATTTGGCACAGACAGCGGCGCAACGGCCTACTCTTATATCGAATTCCAACTGCCAAGGGGTCTTTCACGTGCACGCGAATGGGTACGCGGAACCTCGGTTTTTATTACCCATCCAAACGAGTAGACTATTGTCTTGGTCAGACCGTCCGTCTTGCAACCCCAGATCCCCCCCCCCCGCTTCCCCCAATGCTAAACGCCCCGAAAAACCGACTTATGAAATTTTTTCTTGATTTTTGGAAAGGGCTGGATAAGCGGGGGGGGGGGGGGGGGGAATGGGGTAGATTGACGTATCTATAAATGGATATTATGTATAATTCACCAGAAAGAAATTAAGAGATCCCGTGTATAGTTCGTATCATGTAAGGTTATACTATGAAATCTAACTTTTTAACATATTATTATCCATGAGCATTATTATCTTTATAATACGATTAGTGGAAGAAGAATTACGATAGTTTTGTGTTGCAAGCGTGCACTGGCAGTAAGTACATTTAAAAAGACAGTCCGTCGAATGTGTTCCTTGGGAAATTAGAAATAATAAAAATTTGGGCTTATTGTCTAATCAAGAATTTTCTAGTCTAGTTTGGCCAGAGGTATATGGGAACGAGAGCAGAGAACTTAACCGCTTACCATAATTACTTCAATACAAGCTTCCGCCTGCAGCCACAAATTTATACAAATTACCGATCACTAATACTAGAATTATTTCTGACAGGCAGCCAAAAACTGGGTAGTTTCTTGCGGCTATGCTAATTATCATGTAATCCATGGGAACAAAGACGGCAAGCAGACTCTACTAGTTTTCGTATAGCTAAGAGGGCAGAACGTCGAGAGACAAATTTCAACTTAAAGATCAAAGTATAAAACAGAAATAAAGTATGTCTGAAATACTCATCTGTCCTTCGCATAGACGAACTTATTTATTAATCATCATCTCTTTAATTGACTTGAAATAATCTGACTGGTGGCCATTGAAGAGACATTTACCGCTTTAGTTTACTCGGGGAATGGTATCGAAAGTATAGGCCTCTTGAGTTGGTGCTGTAATAATAATAAGGGACATCGATTGATTTATTGGTTTAAACAGTCTGCTATAATCATATGTTAATATGGAAATTTACGTCATATCTTTCATTGTCACCCATATTATGTGATAAAGAAATTAATGGTCTGTGGAATTATCTTGAGTGACATATACTATAGGTGCGGTATGCTTATTATTTATTAGAACACTTGTAGGCTAACATTTCTCATTTTCAAGTTATATTTTTACATGTATAAACATGTTAGTTTTAGTCTCTATCATCCATAAAAATATCCGTACATTGAAGTCTTGGAGATTCTGGGTGACCGAGATTATAAATATGTGTATTGTACAGGGCCCATAATTTGGAAATTGAAAAAAAAAAACCCAACAGTTTCTTGCAATTTTTTCACGACAGGGTCTTTGTCAGTTAGGTTTTTGAAGTCAGTTTTATTTCATTTCATTCCTTCAACTTCAGACCAGAGATTTACAAAAGACTGACAAAGCTGAAGATCGTCTTTAGATAAATCCGCGAATTTTCACCTGAACTTCTCTAGTTATTTTCGTGGCTTTATCTTCTGAAGAAGCTGTTTTCGGCTATATTTCGCATGTTTTGTTGGTCTAGGTTTGTTTATATTTCCGTGGAATACATATAAATCAAAAAGCAATTGCGAAATCAATGAGAACATAGCAAGAATTACGATATCACTTACGTACACAAAAGCTCACGTGTCTAAAGGGACGAATCGGCCGGTCAACCAGTTGCCGGGCAATTCAGAGTTGGGAAAGACTTCATGGGCAAACGCGTACAGGTAAAAATAAAAGGAAACATTTTTGTCATCACCTATAATTTGCTTTATTTATTTGTGGCCTGGATTTTTGGCCGAGTTTAATGGTTACTCCGGAATCGGGACTGACGTTGATTGTAGCCTACAAAGTCTTAATCCGGTTCTGTTGGTTCGATCCCGGTATTGACCGATAAAGTTCTTCGGGAGTAGTTAATTTTTGTCATTGTAACAGTACGAAGATCTTTGCAAGGAACAGCGTTTAGTCAATCGGATGGGCACAAAAAAACGTGGTTCTGGTTACATATTAAAGTACATGTAAAAGAGTCCTTGACAGTTGGAATTAGATGAAGAGTAGGCGAAAAACACCGCTGTTATATTTCCATGATACCACCATGAATGACGTATGCCCGTCTTCGTGCTAAACCTTATTCATTTCATTTTATTTTTTAACATGCGTACTTTTAAAGTTTTGCTTTGTTGTGTCCTAAACATGAATGGGGTCATGGTTTCAACAATTTCAGAAATTTATTCAAACTGGAAAATGAAGATGCTGAATAGGAGAACAGAATCAATTACATACACCCGCGTCATCATCACATTGTCAGCATTGGTTTCGATACACATTTGAGTTAGCCGACATTGAGTTAGCCGACTTTACACCTGCACCGAAATCATCTGAATATGACTTGCTAAATTTACTATATTCGCACTAAACTCAATGGATTCAGAAACATCTAATATGTATGTGTGTTACGACTAAGTATAGGCTTATTTAGACAAGGTATCAAAATATTGTGAAGCGTCCCTTTAAGGACTTCCGTTTATTGCACCTTTGCTTTCTTATATTTTACAGAAACATATAGAATTGTTTAATGTCATAGATTTTTCCAGAAGTGTAATATTTCTACATACAGAATACCACCTGGTAAATCGAGGTTTATTTTAACTAGAAAAAAGGACGCCTGCAGTCATATTTCATTATGAACAGAATTTGTATGAAATGATGTGCTATGTCGTTATGGCGCCAATTCAGGCTAGGCCCTGGGGCTTTTACAGTATTGAGATGGATGTTTTAGCAAATTGCCGCAGGGAAAATGACCCGTGAACCAATAGTAATTTCCTCCCTGCTCTACTGAACCTCATATACCTCGTCTTACTTTGATGATTTTGTTATTTTCCCAGGGGCTAATGCCTGTCGCAAAATATGGCGTGTTTACAGTGAGTGGGTTTGAGATTTGAACGTCTGTCACCCTATTTCTGCCCCAAGCATTTTTCTGGCCCCGGGCTTTTTACCTCCGAGTTTAAAATAAATATCACAGAAAATTTCACAATATGGAGTGTGCTCTAACCCATACCACGCGAAAATATAGATTATACGAACCAACATATAAGCATAAAACTAAGTTCTATGTGGAAGTTATAATATGTCATCTAAAGTATCCCAAAACATGTTTAACTTTCTCAAATGGTTAAAGGGACTATCCCGTTTTAAACAGAGTCTCAAAAATAAAAGTTCGAGTACGTAGGAAATTTAAGTCAAAACTGCTTATCCGGACACTTAACCCTTTTCAGAATTCGGTTCTATTTTTTCGTTGATGACCTGATAATCGACTCACGTTTATTGAAAGTTCTATATAGTGAATGACCCGTGTACTGTATTTCATATCGAAAGGTAAATTTCACCTACACATTATTTTTTATAAAAGAAACCTGGTTTTATGTAGACATCGCAGAATGCAGCTTGTGACACCGGTTTCTTTATCTTTGCGGTACTTTTGGTTTTGAACCTCTCTAAATTTGTACCGTTGATTTCAGATTAAACATCCACGCTTTGTCGACATTTCAAGTGCGGTAACCCAAAAGCAATGATATTTCGTGTAGGTATTGCCATGTTACCGTAAATTTGCAAACCCACTACACTTTAGAGTTTTTCAGATTTATTTTAGGACCCTGTTGGGTTTATTCGGGTTGTGAAAAAAGGAACCAGATTGGATAGCAGAGATGCCTGGCCATGTAAACGATCTTACCACCCTCTATTTCACACAGAGGTATTGCAAACGCCGTTTATGCCGCTGTATTCGATGAGTGAACTTTATAAGTTTAAGCATGCCTTCTACACGTGACGTCACATCACACATCGTCGATAATTGGTCGATGGCTCGTGCATTGTTTATATGATGGGCAAATTTGCGTTCATTGTATATTTGGTATTTATTGTCCCTTTAAAATGCTTGTGTTATTGTACATTTAATGTTATGTCTTTAAACTGTTCACTAATGTCTTAATAATATCTAATCTACAGTTACTTTCAACTCACTAAACTAATCAAAATTCAGTTTCTATTTCAACTCTCATATGCAAGCTCACTTGGTAAGTTTTATGTTTACTAGACTTGTTTTTTAATGAAGTTATTAGTATATTTATATAAGTATTTCTATAGATATATACATGCATGTGCATTTTAAGAATAATGCATTAATCTCAGTTAATGCATTAATATTATTAATTACAATCCTATCTTTTTTAAACTGATGTCCATATTGGAATAGTCATTATTACTATTATAAATTTCTATTGTATAGGGTATGTACATGTATTTGTATGTACTTATACAATTTATCATCCTCGGTATCCCCAGTGGCTCCGGCGTGGTTTCCGCTTGATTCTGGAAGGAGGGGTAAAACGGACAGCTGTCTAGTCGTTCGGATATTACCAAAAACAGAGGTCCCGTTTACACATTGGCGTGCACGTAAAAGATTCATTGGCAGTTGGGATTCGATATTAGAGTAGGCCGTACTGACGCTGTCTGGGCAAAGTGTTCCCCCATAGCACACTGTATGGCGTATGTCCGTCTTCATTAGCCCAGTTTGGAGGAGAACAGTAGGAAGTAAAACCCCATTTCATTTTATTTTATCCACCACAGTGGCCCCATTCCGTTCTACGCTAGTTGGGTAGAACGGAATGAGACCACAAGTGATATTGAGAGATGATTTAAGAAATCATTGTAAATATTTGTAAATAAGGTTGTCATTATTATCATTATCCATTCCCTTTCATATAAAGGAATTCCCACTTCATTTAAATATATGTATAGAATTATTATTATTCTTGTTATTTACACACTTTTTGTGTTTTTCGGAGTTTTATTTTTATACTTATATATACGAATTAATAGAGATCCACAATAAAATCCTGGACCATGCTACAAATACATCACTCGGCAAACCTCGGCAGATTCCGGAACCTACATCCAGCCTCGGTTGTATGACAGTAAGTGATATGTACCTACGCCTATACAATTGCGATGCGGCGCCGCTTTACATTTCAGGGCAATCTGACTTTTCGGGCAGACGGGTAGAGTGAAAACATTTTTTTTTATTTCATCTGGTTGGGGCAAAATAAAGTGACTAGTTTTACTTTTCTTTTAATTGAATACTGCGAATTTGTACTAAATGGTTTAAAACATTTTGTCTGAAACCACTCCCCATTTTTTGCCACATTTTTAGGACATTGATTATTTGTGGTTGCAGCTGCAATAGTCCGATCGGATGGTTGGATTTAGGTCGGCATATAGTGGGATTTCGGTTACAAAACGATTCGAAAATTGAAAGTTTATTTACTCTTGGGTTAGAATAGCAGAAAAAAAACGTATATGCGGCGGTTGTTTGGGATTCGGGTAAGCCACAATTTTCCTGATGCAATGGCCTAAGAAATCCCTCTCTGGTCATTGCTGGCTAGCAACATGACAGCCCTTGATTTAACCTGGGGTCTTCCCTAAAATTTGGACAGTAATTTAAGGTATTGTATCCGTTTAGATAGCCCAGTTTGTCACGCAATGCATTTTTCTGCAACATTCTGCTATGCACTTGTCAATTGGATATTATAAAATCGTGAGCCATAACGTAACGCATATTCCTGAAGCAATGGCGCGAGAAATCCCTCTCTTACCATTGCTGGATAGAAGTCATATTCTTGAAATTGGGCGGGGCGTGTCTCTTTTTAACGTCCAATCAAATCCCTCCTCTCTTCTCGCATTCGGCATAATTTTCAAAATGGCCGACGAAGAAAACATGTTGGCACTGGATAATCGAGCATAATAAATTTCGCGGGTTATGGCGTAAACAAGTCGCGATTGTCACTAGATACATTGCGGTAACATATTTTGAGGTCTGGTTAACCCCGATATCGTTTGTTACAATGTAGGTCATTGGTTGGTAATGGCACTACTGACCAATAATAATTTAGCACAACAATGTTCACTCAAGATAGCAGTGTGAAGTGGATTAGTTCTAATCAAACGAAACACTGCGCAGGAGTATGAACGTAACGTTGTATAAACATATTTGACACAATTTGAAGCCCAGTTTAAAGCGTAATGATATTGTAACGTAGTTAGCTATTGGTTGTTAATCGGACTATTGACCAGTGATAATTTGAAATGGAAATTTGCTTCCATTACAGCAGTGTTAAGTGGAATTAGGTAGCCTGTATTGCAACATATTTCAGTTTCTATATTCACGGGCTGGAATAGCAGGAAAACACGCTTGCGACAGTCGACATTTGCTCCGACGGCCCCGTCTCCGTGGAATATAAACGATTGATTTGAATTCGTCTTAGCCACTAAAGTTAGGCTATAAGACCGCCTACTGTATTCGGGGACTGGAATATCAAGAAAACGCGTTTGAGATCTTCAAATCTCCCAAATTTTCTTGGGGGGGGGGGGCGTCCTTAGACGTCTGTAGGCCTAACCCGAAATTTGTTCGGGCATTTCAGGTTCTGCCTCCCTAACATTCATCGAGACCGTCCGCTTATGGAGAGCACCCTATAGACCGTTCTCCGTGGACCGTCAAGTGTAGGTAATTGGCGCCCACAGAAGCCCCATCGGCGCCCCCAGACGCCTTTGCCCCTTAACAATTTTGGGCTAGCTACGGGCCTGGACTTGTGTCCTAATTTATACCCACAAGACTACCCAGGCATAATAATAGTTCCAAGGCATAACAAATACGAATAGGTCGTTCACTTTTATTGGCCAATGGATATAAAATTACACAACATGGACTTTTTGTAAATATGACAGACGTGGGTGACCCACATTTTAATGTCGAGAAAAATGTTATTGGAGGTACAACAATCCAATAGAAACGTAGTCTCGGTCACCCAGAACCTCCTAGTCTTCAACGCGCGGAGGGTCTGGGTCGGTTCTCAATTTTTGACGAAAATTACTGGATAATCTACCACATAAAAAACCAAACATTTGGTTACGCATGCGCAATGGAACCTATTGGCTTAAGTATCCAATGAAAGTATCGGTAAGTGCTAGATCTTATGAAGCCGGGCCGATTTTGCTAGATTCTATAAAGCGTAGTTGAAATATATCCCACAGTTCACTTGGCACATCTATTATTAGAAACAAAATAGAGACGATGAGGAATTAAGAAGATTGTGAGAAGCATTACGTCTGATTCGTGACGAGAGAAAATTACCATTTCAATTGAAACCTTTACAAACAAAATTTTAAAGAGTGCCATCGTTGACAAGCGAGCTGTTTTGATAGATTCAGTACGTGGTAACTTAAAAGACTGGATAATCCAGACAATGACCTATTTTCCGTCAAATTTTGAGGACCCATCCAGACTAATATTCGTAGAATATTTGTATGGATGATAAGAGACTAATAGAAACGTTGACGTTATTCGCCCATACAGGAAGAAAATCATGCGTAGGCCTAGGCCGATCAAATCCATGTTAGTAGTGTTGCAATATTATGACGTTTTCTACTTGCTGTTTTTTATTTATATAAATTTTCCTAGACCAAAAGAATTTATCGTATAAAGCTGTAGGCCAACTATAAAGGAAGGACTACAAAGCATTTTATCAACAGCACTGCCAGAAGTCACAACAGAAAAAAACCCATGGAAGTCATCTATGTTAGTTCTTATAAGGTCACGCAATCTATAATTACTATAGGCTGGTCTGCAAGGGTTTATTCTTCCCTTAAAATCATACAATCCTCTTTCACGATGTCGAATATTATACGTGAGCGGTATGGTCGTTGTCCTTTTCCACTGCATTTTAAAGTATTGTTGATACAAAGAACACGCAAGAGTTTAGGCATAAAGGTCAGCGTTTTTTGGGGGGCCACTTGAAACCCACGTGGCTAGATTATTTTCTTTTGAACAGCCCCCAAGGACTGACTGGAATAGGTTACATTATGTCGATCAAGAAGCAGAATATGACGACAGTATGTGACTTCTAGAAGTTTTAAAACTAATAACATAAATATAAGGGAATGATTACGCTAAAGTGGGTCTATACTTTAAATGCTTTCTGTCATCTCGTTTTAAATCCCTATACTGGTTAGCCGGGTCATCGACATCCCCGTGGCTTTAAGCGGGAGAATTCTTAAGACCTAGCAGAACCAAAGAGTTCATGATAATGATATTTGGCTGTTTTCCCCGTTGTTATATATTTATCAAGTAGGGATTCACGGTGGCTAAGTGGGTAAGAAATGAAATGGGATTTAACGTCCTACTGTTCTGCTCCTAAACTGGGCTACAGTGCTCGTTAGCCTGGAGGTTGTGTGTTCGATCGCTGCATTGGCCGAGAAAGTTCATCCAGATTTTCCGGAGTGGTTTCCCCTTGTCTTCAGGGGCACTTTAATCAAACCATTCTAGAAATAAAATAAAACCAAGTACGAACAATCCAAACCATTAGACAAAATTCGAAGGCCTACAATCGGTATAGGCAAAATAGTTTAATCAGCCAATGGAATGTTCACTGTGTACAAAATACACGACAAAACGACTTACTGAATGGATCAAAGCAATTTTTTGTGAATAGTATGTTGCCACATTAGTGATGAATTCATCACCATTACAAGACATTACGAGAAAGTTTAGAATATGTACACAGTCCATGACACATTGGTTAGAATAACGCTGGCCACGTTGACGCCATATCCGGGCCTGTCATCTGCAGTTGACACGCCATACTGACTCTCATATGTGAGCAGTTCTCCGTTGCCTGTGTCGCCAGTTCTGGTGTTGTTGAGCAAAGGGGTGCGAGGATCGGTCCACGGTAATGTCTACGGCAATGGATGTTCTCTCTACTGAGACGTCGGCTCACTGTATCAATGGATAATTAATGTGTCTTCCGTGTGTTCCCACAGTATGGCGCGCTGTCTCAAATACCTGTTTGAAAGAATTCTGCACGTGCTGTCGCGCAACATGGCGGTCTTGTCTCCTTGTGCCACTTGTGGTAACCCTCGGTCTACCTGTATAGATGAGATCATCCGTGGTGTTAATGACCCGAGAGTGTTGCTAAAGCCTGAAGATGGTCCGAACATTGACCTTGAAGTGATTGACAACGGCTTGAACAGTGTACATGTGCAGAACAGTGTGGCCAGCGCCGAGTCTTCTATGCAGTCTGGTTCCTGCTGCTGACGTTGTAATGGGGTGCATATTATGGGGAACACATTACCATCCCAGAAGTCAGGTTGCCTTTTGGAGAACATTTCCTGGATTCAATTTTGTGTTTGGGAAGGAGCCTTATCACTCAGGTAAAGTTGGAGATATGGTCACAAATACAGCCTACAATAAAAACATTCGGCAAGTTTTATACAAAGCGTCTATTCAGAGTAACATACCAATCTGACATTACTTTTGCAGCTTAGTATAATAATATGTCTTCGAAAAAATCATAATTCTACCATCTCAATTAGCTGAAATATGAACTTGTTTAAACAGGTTTTGATGTTTTGCTTTATCTCAGCCTCCAAGGTGGCTATTCCATAAATATTCAAAGGGTCCCATTGAATATTTCTGCTATGCAAATTACAATTAGATAATTTACCACCCCAAGAAGTGTTGCCATCAGCCTCCCTTAAATGATTGCCATGATGGAAGTACCTCGTCATATGAGGTCGATCGGTTGGAGTTGGTTGAAAATACAAATGGGAAAGTCACTTAAAGATTTAGTGATCATGAGATAAGTCATATCGAGTTTAATGAGAAAAAATCATACGAAGGCCAATATCTTATATTGAAAATACTCCTTGCAAAAGTCTCGCGATGTAAATTTCATTAATTTCACAAGACAAACTTGAAAATAATTATTTCAGGTGCCTTTAATTATTTACATTACGTGACCCAGTGTCAACATTCCATTAGTTAATTTCTTTTTTCAGTGAGATACATGACTGGTACTTCATGCAGGGGTTGCATCAACTGTTAAAATAATTATTCAGATGAAATTGTGGGGTTTAAACTTTCATGATCTATTGATCCTATCCATCTAGACAGCAGAGAAGCTAGGATTTTACGACGGATACCTGGAACTTCCACGACTCTCGGCATCAGCAGGCAATGACCAAATATGTTCAACAATTCGTCGAGCGTCTATAACCAATCATATTCCTGGTTTCTTTTCTGGTGCATAATATAGGTAATGCCAATGGCGGACATATCTATAAAATGTCATAGTGATATTATGGCTTTCGTACCAATACAGGCCTACCGAAGAAGTCTGCGAACAAAAGAGTATCGTTTGCGACAATGAAGCGTCGGATAGGGAAAATAACGACGGCATTGTGTTATTAAAATATGTTACTTTAAGCCATCAGACGCCATGAAATTTGTATCGACTATTTTTTCTGTTTCTGCTTGTGGTGAAATCATCTTATTGAAACCAGCTATAAACAAATGCATTATCAAGATCACTACGGGTAAATGCTATTTTTTTCCTTTTGAAAATAATTTCTTTATTATCGATACACCATCCTATTTTTTTCTCTCTCTTCAGCTCGTCTTTCGTAGCTTGCAGGAATAGAGGAAATAAGATTCCATTGTTGCTTCGGGTGAGCCTCAATTCAGAACTCATCGCCTGGAGATGTAATAGGAACTGCCTTTCAATCTATCGAAATACTTCCCGCAGCCATATTAGATGAAAGGCCTTTGTTAAGGCAGACGAACAGAATTCTAATACCTCATGTACGAGATGAAAGTCGTGGGGTAAAATTATATTCACCTGAGGGAGAATACAGTCGAGATAGAATCAATTCAATATAGATCGTTGATTGTGTTGTCCTGGTATTAAAGATGCTATGTATGTATATAATATATAGGTTGTTTATTTCAATGTAAATCAGTCCGCGTATTTGACAGTGTTAGAATTTATAGTCCATGAAAATACGCATGCACAGATCATGTACAGATCACGTAGTCGACACAAATGACGAGTATATGAATTTATTTTTTTTTTTTTTATCAAAGGTGAGATAACAATATACTGTAGTTTTTCTAATTGGGATCGGACCGGGGTCATTGACAATAAGGTATTAATCTTCCTGGAACATCTGATACCCACTTCTAGTCACTACTACAAAAACTGCAATAATACCTGGCTACGAGCGGAACAATACCTTGTAGAGAATGTGGTCTGACATGTAAACCCAGAAACACCAACTGGGCGGACAAACACCATGCAGTGTGCCATGAGATAAATTTTGCCCGGACAACACCGCCACCTACTACTGTTATTTCGACTTTTGCATCATATACACCACTGACAAGGGGGAACCACGCAGGCAAATCTTGATGACCTTTCTCGGTCAATGCAGGGATCAAACACCGTGGCACCACAATGCAGTTTCAATAGCGACCACGAAATGTTTATACCTTAGCATAACGCATACGGTTAATGGGAATTAATTTAAACGTTAGATAAGAAAATGGTCGTTCTCGCCCTGATGTTCCAAAAGTAAAATAAAGTAAAATGAATGATTATACGAAATACTTTATTTTGAGCGAAGTTATCAATGATTGGATGGGCAAGATGTGGACATTCATCGACTGATCGTAACCTCCGTACTGATCATTCGAGTCTAATTCTCGCTTCTCCATTTTAAAATTAAATCATTAAATGGCCGAACCGTTCTAATCTATTTAAAATTGGAGCCATCCGATGGCACGAGTGTTAATTATGGTCTTGTCATGTTAATAAAAGTAAAATTTATCATTTATTTAACAAAGAAAGGCCTACAATAAGAAGATTTGGCTCTTACATAATGCATGTTTCATGTAACAATTAAAACAACGCCGTATATCACAAAACCAAACGATAGATTAATTCTGAGAAAGAAATCCAAGTAGAATGCAAATGAAATGAAATTGGGTTTAACGTCTGGGGCAGAAGAGTAGGACGTTAAACCCCATTTCATTTCATTTTCCTTTGCTGGTGGTTTCTTTAATCTCTAAACCACTGCAGTAACATTATATATGATAATTTTTACTATAGACTATTATAATCCTACATTTATTACTAAAGTTAATGTTATTGATTCGCCTTTTGTAAGATTATTTACATGTCATATTTCTACATGATTTATTAGTAAATATTCTCCACAGTACCACTGCAGTAACTATATATCTGATAGTTTTTATACGCCCACATTTTCATGTGGACATATATTGTCGTCGCCCCTGTTCGTCCGTCCGTCCGTCCGTCCGTCCGTCCGTCCACAATTGTTTGTGAACAGTCTACAGGTCACAATTTTTATCCAATTTCAATGAAACTTAAAACATAGGTTTATCACCCTAAGATCTCGGTTCCTTTCGATATTGGCATGTATCGGACTGTAACTTCATGGGTTATTGTCCCTGATTGTACGAAAAATCACGTTTTTTAGCTTGTGAACAGTGTAGAGGTCACAATTTTGAACCGATTTGGATGAAACTTAAAATGCATGTTTATAACCCAAAGATCTTGGTTCCTTTCGATATTTGCGCCAATCGGATCGTAACTTCCTGAATTATGGCCCCTGATTGTCCGAAAAATCGCCCTTTTTAGCTTGTGGTCCCTCTGGAGGTCAAAATTGTTATCCGATTTAAAAAACCGTTTGATAATATCACCCTTTCATGGTTATGAAGGTTCAGTTCGAATTTCGTGAAAATCGGACCAAAATTGACGGACAAAATGGCCGCCATTTGTACGCGAATAGTGTGAAAATATGTTATATCAAGGTTGTGAACAGTGTAGAGTACACAATTTTGAACCGATTTGGATGAAACTTGAAATGCATGTTTATAACCCAAAGATCTTGGTTCCTTTCTATATTTGCGCTAATCGGATCGTAACTTCCTGAATTATGGCCCCTGATTGTCCGAAAAATCGCCCTTTTTAGCTTGTGGTCCCTCTGGATGTCAAAATTGTTATCCGATTTAAAACACCGTTCGATTATATCACCGTTACATGGTTATGAAGGTTGAGTTCGAATTTCGTGAATATCGGACCAAAATTGGCGGACAAAATGGCCGCCATTTGTACGCGAATAGTGTGAAAATATGTTATATCAAGGTTGTGAACAGTGTAGAGGACACAATTTTGAACCGATTTGGATGAAACTTGAAATGCATGTTTTTAACCCAAAGATCTTGGTTCCTTTCGATATTGGCGCCAATCGGATCGTAACTTCCTGAATTATGGCCCCTGATTGTCCGAAAAATCGCCCTTTTTAGCTTGCGGTCCCTCTGGAGGTCAAAATTGTTATCCGATTTAAAAAAACGTTTCATTATATCACCGTTACATGGTTATGAAGGTTGAGTTCGAATTTTGTGAAAATCGGACCAAAATTGACGGACAAGATGGCCGCCATTTGTACGCGAATAGTGTGAAAATATGTTATTTCAAGGTTGTGAACAGTGTAGAGGACACAATTTTGAACCGATTTGGATGAAACTTGAAATGCATATTTATAACCCAAAGATCTTGGTTCCTTTCGATATTTGCGCCCATTGGATCATAACTTCCTGAATTATGTCCCCGGATTGTCCGAAAAATCGCTTTTGGTCCCCCTGGAGGTCAAAATTATTATCCGATTTAAAAAAAACGTTTGACAATATCACCGTTACATGGTAATGAAGAAAGAGTTTGAATTTCGTGAAAATCGGACTAGAATTGACGGACAAAATGGCCGCCGTTTGTACACGAATAGTGTGAAAATATGTTATATCAAGGTTGTGGACCCTATAGAGGTCACAATTTTGAATCAATTTTGATGAAACTTGACAGGTATGTTTATAACCCAAAGATCTTGGTTCCTTTCGATATTTGCGCCCATCGGGTCATTACTTCCTGAATTATGTCCCCTGATTGTACGAAAAATCACCCTTTTTAGCTTGTGGTGCCTCTGGAGGTCACAATTATTATCTGATTTAAAAAAAACGTTTGATTATAAAAACCAAACAAATTCTAATGATTTTCTGATAATTCCTTAATATGCGACAACTCTTGTTGACTGCCCGGACGATTTGGCTGCTGTGTGGGCGTATGTTTCGTTGCCTGGCAACCTATTTTTACCATAGACTATTATAATCCTACATTTATTACTAAAGTTAATGTTATTGATTCGCCTTTTGTAAGATTATTTACATGTCATATTTATGAGTAAATATTCTCCACATTTGTTTTAACGAATAAAACTGTTTCTGATATTAGGCCTATGTTCTTTTTTGTGATGTTGTTGTTGACAAAATTAGTTTAATTCTGCTATCTCATGGGCGGATCCACGAATGTTTGCAGGGGGGGGGGGGGTTGTCAGGCTCCTGTTGACAATGCATCATGCCATCGTTGTCTCTAAATGACGTATACACATGGAGCTATTTAAAGATGGAAATCCAACACACCGGTGGATGTCAATTTTTATAAGGAATAAATACGACCACACTATGATTAAATTTCATTGATACAAAGCATTAATTGTAATGTCTATATCATTATTTCGCTCTTTGAATGTGATTCATATCCCACCATCTTATGATAAATAATAAAGCACACAACCGTTATACTTTTCTCATATTGGGTTGTTTTACAATTTTTTTTATGTAGCTGAGTGGGGATGGGTTATCCCCCCCCCCCCACGATCCGTCTCTGGATAAAGAAACCTGTTCGAAAGTGGCAAATAAAATGTATGTAAAAGAACCAACACTGTTATTTTTGTGTGTTGTTTTCTAAACAGCTGTTGCAAGACACAAAAATAACAAACAAACGATGGTAAAACTGATACAACCTATTAACAGATATTGTATGCAGAGAGAGAGAGAGAGAGAGAGAGAGACGGAGAGAGGGTGGTTTCACAGGGGACAGGGATGAGTGGGTGAGTGCGTCGAAAACAGGTGAAACAGGCGATATTTTAGAAATGGTTCCACTATTCATGTCTTGCGTGTTGCACCCCAATTTTGATTTCTGATTGTAAAAGTTCCATTATAATTCATTATTCTAGAACCGAATTCTTATCTTATAGATCAATGGAAATGGCATTTCCGGACTTCTAGTTTACGAAATATTCCAGCGCGGTTTCGTTTGCCCGGTTGTACGTGAGTAGGGTTGCCTGTCCAAGCTCGCGGGTTTTCTCCTCGTCTTCCGGTTTCCTTCCACTGCTTAAAGATTTCCACGCGCAAGCGAATTATTGAAATAAATTTGAACCATATTTTAGTCCTGAAATGACCTAGTTTGGGTCCAGTGGACATTAACCCCATCTCTCTATCTATTTGGTTATAGAGATCAAATCCTTGTAAGGAATGTGAAACACAATACATGATTAATTTAATTTCAAATTCTCCTGATTAAGATGCGACACCAGCTGGTATTATGGTTATTGCTAAAATAATCCACAACTAATACTAAATCTGAATTTTCGTATCTCTGAATATTGTATTAAAATATTTAGTGATACAAAATTCTGACCAACTATAAATATATGACCAAAAGAATCAACTTACCGGTAGCAAAAATTTGACTGGTACTATTACTATAATAATACGGGGTTTCACCTCTGATTCCAGCCTCGGTGAAACTGCATACAAGAAAGTACTGTTTAACTGAAACCCTGTTTTATATTGTTATAGAGAAGGGATGGGTGTAGTATGAGAGTAACATTAGAGTGTCATACGACTTGAGTCAATTAAATCCGAGTGTCGATTGATTGTTTTCATATATTATGCACCTTGAGTAACACATATACTCATATAAACAATACTATTGGTCATTGATTGAAAGGAGTCTTGTAATCACACTGCCTGCCATTTTTATGAAATTCAATTTCAATTCGAATTGAAATTTTCTTGCCAAACATGAATTGATTCAATTACAATTGAGATTTTCTTGCCAAACATGAAGTGAATGTGTTTGAAAAAACAGGCCTAGTACAGATACACACTCATTGAATGGAGCAAACAAACCCAATCAGAATACAGGAATATATTACAGTTTGATAAAGGTGGAAGTCAGACTCAAGGGTCGGCAGCACTTTAGTTAATTTGTCATGTATGTAAATTCAAATATTAGTATAATAATTAACGTCATCTGTGGAATATAAAACCTGTTTACACACTAATTCCCGGGCCCGTAGCCAGCTCATAAAATTTGCTTGGGCTACGGAATTTTTTGTTGGCAAAATATTTTAAGAGGAGGGGGCTAATTTGACTGGGGGGGGGGGGGGCGTCCCGTGGCTACGGGCCCACTAAGACCCAATGACCACGCACCACATTTCATTGCATCCTACTCTAGAATATCAGTGGGTCGGTCCGAGAGGGAAATCGGTCAGCAAACGTCAATGATGATCTGGTACCTTCCTGTGTTTGGCTTATACAAAACCCCAACAACATCGATTTACATTTTCAGATAAGTCTCTGTTTATTATGGCATATGGCTTTTTGGAATTTTAAGATTGTTAACCTTCAGGTTATATGCTTATGCAAACTTCCAGGAGTTTATCTATTGTTCAAGCCAAAAAGAAGCCTAGTTTCATGTGGATTATTACGCCACAAAAAAAAAAAAAAAAATAAATGATAGAAACCTTTTAAAATTTGGATATTTTTAATTTCCATTTTGGGAAAATACATACCACAATCTTCTCTGATATAAGGATGCCTATCGCATATACAATATACAAACTAAATTTTTACAAATAATAATATCTACAATAAATTAGACATCACTGCAAATATAACAATGAATGATTCCTCTTTTAGTATGTTCAACTATATGTATATTATATATATATATAAACCTGTATATAACACAACTCTCTAGATCACAAAACTTTCTTAAGACAATCTCATCTTTAGTGACTACAAGTTCTTAGGAAAATGATCAATACAAAACTGTGTAATTTCTGTGATTTATGTTCAAGAAAACTGTGTGACCATTTGAACAGGTTTGTGTTATATAAATGTTTTATGCAGTGTTTAGTTTAACACTGTGCATTATGTACAAATGATGCTATTTATGAAACAAAATGTACAAAATCGAATAACAGTTATAGTTTTAGACATTCTTAAAACACAAATTTTTTATTTTTCAGTAATATTCTATTCCAGCATAAGGTATGCAAATCTCTGTAAATATAATACAGCTAGGCCAGTTATAGTTAAAATATACTTTTTTGTATACTATACATATTAAGAAATCTAAGTGGTTTCAGCGAGAGAAAGAGAGCGGGGAAAAGTAGTTTAATTGGCAACTTGGCAACTTTTTATGATTATTACAGACAGCCATTAGCACAATTTGAAACATTTGTGAAATTTTTTTAGAGCAAAAAGCACCAACCTCGATGTTAATTTCTGATAATTTGTTTAGCAAACATTCTATTATATCATATATAAAGAGTAGATAATTTGGTCGGAACCTGATTTGGAATATTTTACATCGTGTGATCAGTCTGTTTGAAAGATAAGGGGATATACCCGTGATGTCAATGTCTCAAAAATATCTTTGTCTCTTGAAAATCTCCTCCCAAAAATTGGGCAACGCAGGCCATTTTAACATATCAAATCACACCTGTTAGAGTTTGCAGGCGAATATTATATACACCATGCATAGCAAGCCTCATAAAAGTTGTCTGAACCCACCTTGTGTATTTTTATATCCAAAAATACTGTGCATTATACTATCCCAAATCCTTCAATATAGAATTGTTTTTCGGATTTGATGTGCGGAATTTTAAAACATCTTTTATATGATGGAAAGTTACCCATGCTGTATTATTACTCTTACAGGATTAGTACTGCTGCATTAATAAAATGGCACCCAATTAACTCAATATTAATCAAAAAAACCCCAAAGAAATATGATTACCGGTATAGAAAGAAAATACACAAAGATTAGTGTTGTTATTAGATATATCATATTTTATATTCAATCATTATATATATAATGTGTGTATATAGCTAATAGTTATGTTATGTACATTTTTCTACATGCAACAATGATATGTTCAAATCAGAAAACACAAAATGTACATGCAATTGTCTTATTTACATATATAGGTATTAATTTGAAAGAAAGAATTTTCTTCAGTATATTTAGTATTAAATACTGGTACAATATACTTAGTGTTATTCAATTCATGTTGCTGCCTTTTGGGTAATTCTTGTTTCTCTTATTTTATAATGAATTCATAAATGTGATAATATATGTACATAAAGTAATTTTTTCAAAAAAAACAATTTACTTCTTTAAATCGATATAATAGTTGATTTTGTTTTATATAACATGTTAAGAAAGTTCAATAATTACCTAAAAGCTTTAACTAGAATGGATTGATTACCGGTAATCAAATAATAGTCAGTAAGTATGCAAACTTAAACAAATGTATTGTTTGCATAGAATACAAAAGCCTTTACATCAATAATACTTTAGAAGTACTTTACAAATTATTTTGTGTCAATATGGTATTTTAAATTACTTAAAATATACTTAGGTCACCCATAGTCCCACCTTCCCTCCCAAACCAACTAACTGTCTCATTAAGTTATTCCAAACAAGGGGGTAATTTGAAAATGATGTCAATAAGAATAAACTTCACATGTTCCATTATTACTTTACACCAATTACCGTTGGAAACGCTTGTCTCCCCTATGCATATTATAAAAGGGGGGCACAAAATAATTTGGGATGTTGAGGTGAGGCATGGGACACAAAAGGTTGGTAACTACTGGTCTAATTGATGCTGAAGATAACAGAAAAGATCCAAAACAGATTGAGATCCACTTAAAGACAACAATGACATGAAATCATCCATTGCTAACACATCATACTGTTTATCCTTTGCATAAATTTCAGGTTTTGCAGTATAATCAGAGTTGTAATTAACCAAGTCATATATCTTTTGGTAACTTATAAATCACACATCATATGATAAAAGATCCTAACCTAACTATATAATACGCACAGTTACCTGTTCGAAAGATTGGTGGAAAATATATTCACTAACATCTGGAATAACAAGTGATGACCTAATCAGAATTAAGGTTACAATTTTTGCACAAACTGTCATTAGATCCCTTTAATTAAATACACCATGAGGAAATCTGTAATACTGGTACTCATGAGTTTTAAAGAGTCAGTATCATGAAAAGGCAGATAATGTTCAAATTTTGCACATTTTCTGATTTGAACATGATGATGCGATTACTAAACCGGGATACTCCCTTTACCTAAATGTGATAGGCACGCCTATTAAAAATTATATGAAAATATGTTTTTTGGGGTTGTATACTATTCAGTCTGTTCTGAAGTCATTTCTTTAGATTGTATTCATTAATGTACAGATGTCCAGATGAAACTACCTGTGATTACAGACCATTCCACAAAATCTCTTGAAAAACTTTGATTATTGAGACATTGGATTGGCTGTCTGATCACAGTCAAATGAATTATCTAAAAACAAAGTGAAACTAATATCTCATTTACATTGGGCTGATTCCAGGCAAGTGGGTAGCTATAAACGTTGAACCATTGTCACATGAAATTAGAAATTAATAAATCTGTGTGATATAGAGATTTCTTGGTGTGTACATCACTTGTTTTTTGTTTTTTTTTCTATTGATTTTGAATTTTGGGAGTTTTTATTCTTCATTTGAAATAAATTATTTGCCATTCAACAATTATCTATCATGAATTCATTTTCAAAACTTGTTTCTTAACTTTATTAACATTACATTAGCTAAAGCAGAACAAACAATTTCAAACCATATTCTTATATTACTTAAATAAATTTAGACAGTTTGAACATAGAATTGAAGTTTGGTGAGTTGGTGTTTACAGTTAATACACAAGATAATGAATACAGTATTAGACCTACGTTGTTCAAAAACATGTTTATTATTCACCATATTATATGGTAAATTCTGCATTAGTATAAAAAAATCTAGGTAATTTTTAACTGTATAAAACTAAAACTTATACTGCCTTTATTACTTGATCAAAGTTATCAATAAAATACATAGTAAGTGTCTTGATTGTACCAGCCCAAAATGTTTCCACCATGTTTACAACAAATATTTATCTGGGGTGGAACAGAGACAATCTGGGTTGGAGTGCTAAAGACTAGAATATCTATTTAAAATCCGTAAAATAGTACTTAGTTGGCATTAATTAGCATATTAAACCAACATTCTAAAATTAATCCTTTTAACTTACTGTTCCTAACAATTTTATTATGTTTAGAATGACTAGATTTGATTAACTGTAAAGCTTAAAATGGGCATATCTCTCTGATTTAGGTAAAAATTAAAAACGATTATGTTCACTCAATTTTATAGATTAATTTGTCTCGATACATATGGTGTTGAGATAAATGATTGTCTTTAAAATCAATAAACAAACTGACTTATGCTTATTTTTCTAAACAAAACATTTATTGTATGAGTTTTATTACATCACCAATGGAAATAACTAATCAGATCAATCTAACTGAATACTTCAGTTCGACCTAAATCAGAAAAATAACCAAAAAGTGACAGTATAACCAAATAAAACTCTTTCTAGGTAAATGCATAAGTAAAGTAATATATTGGAGGTTATGTTGAAATATAAATAAATGACAATATTTCAAGGCTTGGCAGTCATCAAATTTAGTTACCACAAAGGGGATACTTAATCAAATAATCCAGTATAAAATTCTCTCATTACCTTGAAACCATCAATTGAGTAAATACAAGAATTTCAGGCAACAAGGCCTGCACAAACTGAATATGATACTATCTTGATTAATCAACATAGCTGAAACGTTTCATTACGTGACGATTCTGCTCAAACAGTATCTGTTTTCAGGACTGGCAGAACAGTGACAGTATTCATATCGGTATCACTTAAATGCTATTCTGTAGAACATTTTGGACTGACAATTGGGTACCCTATAATAAATTTAAAATGCATTTCTTTAAGAATCAGGACTGTAATTACACTAATGTCTGTTGAGTAATATTACTATCAAGAAAATCATTTTTTATTGTAATAAATTATACAGCTTAATTTGAGTTTTGGTAAACTGTTTTACATCTGAAATTTGTGTTTTTCAAATAGACTGCAAAAATGATGTCATTTGCGTTGTGTATAACATGAATAAATTTATTTTGAAGGAATATTCTGAATCAAGCATTTAGAAGATGAATGTTTACGGAAGCAGGCTATCCTTACTATCCATTAATCTCTTTTAAACCATGTTTCAACCTAGATCTTACTTGTAGGACATCTTGTAAAACATTATAATATAATCATTAAAAGAAATTATAGGTGTGCTCTCCGAAGAAAAAAAACATGTGAAAGATCACGTCACGACAGAAGACAATTATCTTACAATAATCAATCATTATTACTTCCTTTAATTCTCATCACTTTCCAATCTCGACACCAGGGATAACTTTATCTTTCGTTTATCAGCATGAATTCGGTTTCTAAGCTCTGTCCCGAGTGGCTAATGATTGGCGGGATTTATTAGAATAAAATGCTGCCGATTTCTCAACTATTAGGCATTGATTCATTGTATGACTTACATATTGGTGAGCCTTGGAACATTTTCCACATCTTGAAATTAAAAGTTCATTCGAATACAGTCTATTTGATGATTTACCAAGAACTATTAGTAGCACATGACATGAGTGATTTGGCTACATTTTTAAATGTGTGAAA